>CM035120.1:37905868-38493368 GCA_020205555.1 Panax stipuleanatus
TGGATACTTAACAATCTGATGCTGATAATCCTCGTGTGAACTCCTATGTATATAAGACATTCGACTTATCTTCTGCTTCTTGTTCAGAAGCTCTGCCTTCAGTTCCTAGACCTCTAGTTTTAGATCTCGGACCTTATCTTTAGCCAGCACTTTCTCATCGTGCTCGACTTTCCAGAAGACCTCCATGTCCTCCTTGTCCTTTTGGACGTCGTGAACCTCCTACTTCAGGTCACGAACCTCCTTACTTAGTTGGATATTCTTGTCCAATACTGCCATGAACAAAGCCTTTATAGACTCAGTTGGTGTCATCTCCTCCACTTCAGTAGGTAGTACCGGACAAAGGATACCACCTCCACTTCCTCCTCGGATATACCATCAAATAAGGTGGTATAGTCAAAGTTATCAGCATCCTCAGACAGATCCTCCTCTTCTGGATCAGTCTCTTCTATATTCACTATAGGTACCTCTGTTACTGGCATCGATACCATCTCTATGAGGTTGATAGATTCTTCACTTATTTTCTGCACTTCACTATTCATGTCCATATCTCCTGATATCTACAATAAGACACAATAACTTGATTAGTATACAATCAAAATATTATAAACACATATCACATTTAATATGTTTAAGGTTACTTTCTTCTTTGAAACTCTACCCGAGTTTATTTACTTCTAACTTCTACTTCTCTTCTCAAGGTTATAGCCTAAGGTTTCCCCCCCCCCCCCCCTTAAGTTTTATAACCTACAACTTTGATACCAACCTGTGACGCCCCCAAATCCGAGTACCTTCAAACCCTAGATATGGTGCTACACGGTGCTACTGTCTACTCATACATTCAATTGAATACTTCAATAATATTCATAAGTTTACTAAATATTACATTATAATAATCCCTTCCCAAGTTCTTTATAACATTTACATTCGCTTGATGTCATAATATAATTCATTACAACAATAATACTATGCTATTACAAGGATAACCAGTTATCCATCTTGGACTTGCCCTTGTCCTTACCGGATGCTTCGGTCCGTTGGCTCTTAGCTGAAATCATATAATTTTAAGCAAGAATGAGCATAACTACCTCATCAAGTTTAACATTTTATTCTGCAACCACAAAATCAAGAATCATATGACTTCATCTTCAATAACTGTGCAATAGTTATGAAGTAGTAGGAATAATCAAAATATCATTTTGAATTCCTTTAAAATCATTCTCAAGGACTTATAGTCACTTAAGAATCTGAGCTGGTCAAAGACCATGAACATTCTTTTCCTTTTCCATTTCCATTCATGAAAGAACAACCCGGCACTAAGGCCGTAAGTTCGATATATCTTACAAGCACATCCAGGTGATTAGCCTGTAGTACTCTATGTTGATCAACACTCATTCCTTAAACGTGTTTACGTTTAAGCTTTTTGGCAACTTCAAGTGCCCGTCGATTTAACAGCGTTAAAACCTTTGTGTATTCATACTCAGGCTTACCTTTGAATCCGTACCAAAGCAATTGGCATAGGATAGCAATGACTAACTTAAACATAACTTACTATAGCATAACTTAATACATAAATAAGTCTTATTACAACATAATAATAATTCTAAAGAAGAACAAAGCTACGCCGTAGCCTTGGCTTTGCCCTTATCCGTGCCAGAGGGTCCGCACTCTTCTGCCTTAACTAAAATGTTTAAGGAAAGCAAGAATGAGCAACAAATTTTCTCAGCAAGTAATATAGCAATAAGGGCGAACAATTACAAAGTTCAATTTTCAAGGATATGACGTTAAATGATTATTCAAGAATAACAAGGAGTATCAACAGTTCTAAATAAGAGTCGCTATGGACTGGAAGATATCATCAAGATTTAAAAGTGCAATAATTTCGAAGTTCAAGAAGAATGAACACTGAGCAGTCATTATGGACTAAGAACTCTTGCTAGAATTTACAGTATTATACTGAAAATCCAATATAAACAAGTACAACAGGTGATCAGCCTAAAGTACCCTACGTTATGAATAACATTCAAAACATGCTAGTATGTGCGCATGTCGGTTCCCCGACAGTTATATAATTTCCCTTTCAATGAGGGTTGTTCGTCTCAGTAGATTTATAAGAGTCCACACCAATTCAATTGGTTTGGATAGCTTTCTAACACATGATATTAGTCTAGCCGAAACAAATGTCTTAGACAACCTCTATAATGCATTTAGGAACAATATATGAGTTCAATGCTTGCACCATGATTCACAGAATATAGTTTTAACTTCAAACCAAATTTCAGAGTATGAATAATATTTCTCAAGAGTCTAGATAACACAAGGGTTATTTTATAGAATGATTATATGATCAATAAGTATATTTGCTCAAATATATAATGGTATAACAATAATTAAAAGCTTGCACAAATGAAATAAGGTTTAGGTACTTGCACAATATCCAGAGTTGTGTAAGTTAGAGAACTTGCCTGAACTACTGCTTATTATTTAACTCTACGATTCTGCTCTTCGGATAACCTACATTAATCATAAGCCATCCTAATAATTAATCCCTGCTGAGTTATAAAATTTGATGTACGCCTAACTGTTACACTCTACTGTTCAAAATTATCACAGTCCATTAGGCCTAAATTGTTTATGTAATTATCTGTTATTAACAGGGTAACTCTTTTGTCCAGCCTTCTTCGATTTTTTTAATATACCTGAATTACTACATCATGTTAATTCCTAACATGGTGATAGTCGTTGGATTCCACCATGATCATTCTTTTTAGTCCTCCTAATTCATGGATCAATCACACTTGGACAGACTTTAATAAGTTTTTGTAAAGATTTAACAGTGATTAGTAAGTCTGGGTATGAATTTTTTAGTGTTTGGTTATTCTAAAGGAGTGTTATACGATTTACAGACACTCCATGATTTGTGAGATATCACCTTCTGATGGTCAGGTTCACTCTACGATATGTGAGAGATCATCTTCTGATGGTCAGGTTCACTCTACGATCTGTGAGAGATCATCTTCTGATGGTCAGGTTCACTCTACGATCTGTGAGAGATAACCTTCTAGTTCACTCCACGATCTGTGAGAGATCACCTTTGGGTTCACTCCACGATCTGTGAGAGATCACCTCCGGGTTCACTCCACGATCTGTGAGATCACCTTCGGGTTCACTCCACGATTTGGTCTATGGTCAGCCTTGTTCTACTCCACGATTAAAGAGTAAGTCAACGATCATGGGGTTCAGTCTATGATTTGGTTCATGGTTGGTCTGGTCTGGTGCTGGACTCCACGACCTACAGAGTCAGTCTACGATTTCCAAAACCAACCAAAGGTCTTGGTCTGGTGTTAGACTCCATGATCTGCAGAGTCACTCTACGATCGTGAGGTAAGTTTACCATCGTTGGTTGATACTACTACAATCGAAGACTAAGGCAAAATATTGCAGAACTCGATGGGTTGAAATGGTCTCCAATTTTAATTATTGATACATGCAGATTAATGGGTGTACGGGTATTTGAATGATTTTGGTATAGCATCACCACATTTAATCAAATTAACAGCTTTCCTTAATTATACTAGAGTCTGGACGTAATCTCACTGTTAGCCTTCATGGCCTGCATTATTTATTAGCATAGCGTATCATGTTCCTCTTTCACTGTTGATATGGTTTTTAAATTTATCTTAGCTTGATATGTTATACACTCTTTTCGTTCGGTTCATGTTGTTTATATAACGAACTCTCACTAGCATGCATATTTCTTTATTACTGATTTGTAGAAGGTTGAATTAACAATAAAGGGTCAAAGGGATGTATACCTCTTGACGTTTTCCTTCTACTGACAAATCACTTGGGTAAGCTACTGGCTGGTCCCTCTCTTCCTATCTCCTCTTCCCTCCGAAACTGCAAGAGCTCCTCTTGGGTTCTTTATATCTCTCAACTCACTAAATTTCTTTCTAATGCAGAGTACATGATTCTAGCAATCCTTATAAGATGAATAAGGGCCTCTATTTTTAGGAAAACTTTTGTCCAAACCTTGTTCATTACCCAATGGTAAAAGTGGAGTTGGTGAAAAGCTTCCACCAACCAACACTATTCATAGTACTACTAGACATTGGGCTACACCATCATTTTCACCACATGAGTCTTGCTTGTTAGCTTTTCTAAGGCACAAAAATCAGCATTCTTAGGCCATGGGGAGGGGTGATTCGGTTGGGAGGGGTGCCCTACCCCTATGTCACATTTTTATTTCTTTTGTACACAATTCTAGTTTACAAGACTCTTATACACACACACATATATATATACCCACGTATATGTGCATACATATATCCTATCATTCATATATTACACCTTGGGCTATACATAAGCCAATTTAAATTGGGCTAAACACATAAGCTATTATAATAACTTTATTGGGCTACTAATTCCTATCTATTGAACTCCCAACTTAATTACATGAGCCACATATTTACTAACGCTTGTAGCTCATTCGTATTGGGCTTAGTATAACCATAGGTCCAATACATTATTAAATCATCCTTTAATTAATTCAATTAAGAAATTAATTATGCTACACAATGCTTAACACTTAAGCTTAATTAAGCTTATCATTATTATCAACATACTCTTAATCATTTCATACTCAATTTAATTTATATAAAATTATTAATCACATTGTACATATATATATATATATATATATATACTTGCACACAAATAATTAAAATATCCTTTGTTTTAAACTTTAAAATTATTATAAAATTCTCGGGTATTATATCCTCCCCCTTATAAAAATTCCGTCCTCGAAATTGGTACAAGGTTACACAAATAGGTGGGGATAGTCCCTCCTCACATTATCCCTTAATTACCACGTAGCCTCCTCGGCATTGTGGTTTCGCCAAATTACTTTTACAGAAGATATAACTTTATTTCTCAAAGTCTGTTCTTTCCTATCTATTATTTGGATAGGAATCTCTTCGTAAGTCAGATTCTTCTCTACTTGAATAGGCTCGTAGAATATCACATGATTATAGTATGGCTTGTACGGACGTAACACAGAAATGTGAAACACGATGTGAATGTGTTCCAGCTCGGGTGGTAAAGCTACTTTGTACGCCACTTTCGCCCACTCGCTTTAAAACTTCGAACGGTCCTATAAACCTCAGACTCAATTTCTCTTTCTTACCGAATCTTATCTTTTCCTTCCAAGGAGATACTTTCAAAAATACAAAACTGCCGACGTCAAAGTCTCGGTTCTGACGATGTAAATCCATGTACTTCTTTTGGCGATCTTGAGCTGCTACCAATTTGGCTTTTATCGTTATTACTACATCGGCTGTTTGTTAAACTAATTCTTGTCCCAAAATTTGTCGTTATCCGACTTCGTCCCAACACAATGATGTTCTTCACTTTCTCCAGTAAAGAGCTTCGTACGCTGGCATACCGATACTTGCATGATAACTATTGTTGTACGCAAATTCTACTAAGGGTAGGTGGTCGTCCCAATTCCCTTTGAAGTCCAGCACGCAAGCTCTAAGCATGTCTTCTAGCGTTTGTATAGTCCGCTCACTCTGTTCGTCTGTCTGAGGATGATAGGCAGTACTCAATTTTAACTGTGTTCCCATCCTCTTTTCCAAGCTTTTCCAGAAATTGGACGTGAAGTGCGGATCTCAATCGGAGACGATTGATACCGGCACTCCATGTCGCGAAACGATTTCCTTTATGTATAGGCTTGCTAACTGATTTAAACTGAATCAAATCTTGATCGATAAAAAATGAGCTGTCTTCGTTAGCCGATCCACGATAGCCCAAATGGCATCATAACATTTCTGCGTGAGTGGAAGTCCTACCAGAAAGTCCATCGTAATGTGCTCCCATTTCCACTCTGGTATTTCTAATGGTTAAAGTAAATCACTCGGCCTCTGGTGTTCTGCTTTGACTCATTGACAAGTAAGACATCTACTGACGCACTCTGCAACCACTCATTTCAGATTAGGCCACCAAAAATGTTATCTAAGATCTCGGTACATCTCGTCCCTCCTGGATGAACAGAATACGTCGTATTACGTGCTTTGTGCAAGATTTTCTCTCTCAGTTCGGTTACAGCTGGCACTCATACTCGTCCCTCAAATCTCAATATACCGTCCCTATCCATCTTGAACTTCTCTTCTTCATTTTCTACTATTCTCTTTCTTATCTTCTCATATTCTTCATCCTTCTCTTGTGATTCCTTTACCCTATCCAATAATGTTGGACGAGCTTCCATTACAAATACTTTTTCTTCAGACCTTCCAGGTCCCTTCACTTCTATTTCCAATTTTTGCATTTCTCTTATTAACTCCTCCTGAGTTGTCAATTTGAACAATTTCTCGTTTCCCTTTCTACTAAGTGCGTCGGCAACTACGTTCGCTTTTCCTGGGTGGCAAAGAATTTCACAGTCATAATCCTTGATCAGTTTCGACCACCTTCTCTGTCGCGTGTTCAACTCCTTCTGTGTGAAGATATATTTCAGACTCTTGTGGTCCGTGTATATCTCACATTTTTCTCCATACAGATAATGTCTCCATATCTTTAATTTAAAAACTACTTCCGCTAACTCCAAATCATGAGTAGGGTATCGTTTTTCGTAATCCTTCAATTGTCGTGATGCATACACAATGAGCTTGCCATGTTGCATTAGCACACAACCAAGTCCCTTGTGCGATGCATCACTATATACCACGAAGCCTTCCGCATTATCCAACAATGACAACACAGGCGCTTCACTTAACTTCTTCTTCAACTCCTTGAAACTTTCCTCGCATTTTTCTGTCCAAACAAACTTTACTGTCTTCCTTGTTAGATTGGTCAACAGGGTTTCTATCTTAGAAAAATCGTGGATGAATCTTCGATAGTACACGGCTAACCCTAAGAAAGTTCTTACCTCCGTCTGTGTCTTCGGCTGCTCCCAATTACTTACTGCATCTACTTTCGCAGGATCCACTGAAATTCTATCATTGTCAATCACGTGTCCTAGAAACTGGACTTTCTCCATCCAAAATTCACACTTTGAAAATTTCGCGTATATTTTTCTCTCTCCTTAGCACTTCCAAAACCATCTTCAGATGTTCGGCGTGTTCTTCTTTGGTCTTTGAGTAAATCAAGATGTCGTCGATGAAAACTACTACGAATTTATCCAAGTATGGCTTGAAAACTCGGTTCATCAAGCCCATGAATGCTGCCAGAGCATTAGTTAATCCGAATGACATTACCAAAATCTCGTATTGCCCATAACGAGTTCGGAACACTGTCTTTGGAATATCCTCCTTCCGTACCTTCAACTGGTGATAACCCGTTCGTAGGTCTATTTTCGAGAAACACTTCGCTCCTTTCAATTGGTCGAAAAGGTCGTCTATCTTCGATAACGGATATCTATTCTTGATCGTTACTCTGTTCAATTCTCGATAATCGATATAGAGCCTCATCGATTCGTCCTTCTTAACAAACAACACTGCTGCTCCCCAAGGAGACACACTCAGCCGTATGTAACCCTTATCTAGCAATTCTTGCAATTGTATCATCAATTCCTTCATTTCTACTGGTGCCATATGATATGGAGCTTTCGAAATCAATGCAGTTCTTGGTGCTAAGTTTATTACGAATTCGATTTCTCTGTCTGACGAAAGACCAAATAGATCATCAGGAAATATGTCTTGAAATTCTCTCACTACCACTACAAAAAAATGGTGATTATGCAACAAACGGTTTTCGTTGCTAAAGGTGCGAAATTTCGTTGCCAAAGGTCATTTGCAATGATTTTTCGGTTGTTAGACCATTTGTTGCGCAATGAGCATTGCTAATTGTCTAGCAACGAATTTTTTTTCGTTGCAGAAAGTGAGATATTTCGCAATGAAAGTTTATTTTTCGTGTAAAATCATAGATCATTTAGCAATAAAATGTTTTGTAGCAAATTTATTAGGAAATTGTTACTGAAAAACAACTTTCGTTTGCAAAATCTGCCTAATTGGCAACGAAAGGAATCTTTTTTTTGCCAACGAAAATAAAATTTGTTGCGTTTAATACACATTTGCCAACGATATTTGTCGTTGCTGAATAGTATAAAAATTGTTGCCTTAACTGGCATTCGTTGCTGATTTTATACTTCTTTGCAATGATATTCGTTGATAAATGTGCATAATAAACCGGTCATATATTAATTTGCAACAAAATTATTCGTTGTATTTGATTTTATTATAGATAATTATGATCAATTAGCAACGATGATGTTCGATACTAATTATTTTTCAAGAGCAACGAAAGTTGTCAATTAGCAACAACACTATATGTTGTTGTTTACTTTATCTTTGCAACGATATAAATGTTACCTTTTTCTTTGTTATGTAACGAATGTCAAAATTATTTTACAAACAAAATAAATGATAGTTCAATGACCCCATAACAAATTATGACAAAAGAACAAAAAACTTAAATATTATTAATTAAATAAAATCATCTGGTATATGATCATTCATCATCTTTACGATCAACTATCTAAATAGTTTATTGTGACACATGTACAAAGTTAGCACTTTCAACAAACTGCCCAAGAAATACCAAATCACTACTTAACCAGGGAAAGAACAGTTTAGTATTAACACACACAAGCATGACTACTACTCGCTTTCACAGCATTCAGAGCATGAGTGCACAAGATGAGGAAAGATGAACTTGTGAAGGGCCGACTCCTGAAGATCTCTGCCTTTCTCTTCTGTTTACAGAGTGGATTCTACTTGCAGCGGCAGCAAAGTTCAGCATAATACGCTCATCAAATTCAAAAACATCCTCATAAGAAGCATTCTGAAAGATTTCATTTTGACTCAGAATACTTTTAGGAATCGAAATTTTTTGTAAGCAACCTCACTTTTTAGTTGTTGGACATATGCCACATGGTTTATCTCATGATCCTCATAAATATGGTGAACCTTGATTCTTAACCTCAAGCTCCTCTCATTCTGCACTGCTGCTAGAAGTTCTTGGCTACAGATTAAAATTTTGAAAAGATCAAACAAAAAATAATAAATAGAAAATGGTATGCTATAATTAGATAATGAGCTCAAGCTCAAAATCCACCCACTCTAAGGGGAGATGATAGTTTTGAAAAGCATTGTGTGTGTGTGTGTGTGTGTGAATATGATATAGGGAAATATCTACCTGGCAGGCTCATTCAAGGCAAGAATCTGTCAGCATATTGGGCATTCTTTGCTTCTTTGTGACCTGAAAATTAATAATTTTCATGTAAAATAACCCACTATATAGATTTGCAGCACCCCAGTATTCAAGGATGGTAATAACAACTACATAGCCTACCATTCAAGAATGCACTGGAGATGATACTCAAGCTTACAGTTGGTCACCTGAGAAAATATAGAATCAAAATTTTAATCCTAGCTTGACTACTTGAGACTAATTCTAATATTGTACCAAAATGCAGTAATAATCTATCATGCAACATGAGCAAGTAATATACCGTGGAAGTTATATGTAACAGAAAAAGGTATGGCTAGATGCAATTAAAATCACGAGAAATCGGATTGGTGAACTTTTTTTTGGTTTAAGTCGTATAATATCTTTCTGAACATGGGAAAAAAATCGTGCCAAAGAAGATAACTTTAAATGGAAGAAAGGGAAATGGTAAATAATCGACACTCACTCCAATGTACCACAGAAAGATAGTAGACAAGCATGCATTATATAAACTATGCATCATGGTATCAAAATGTTATACTACCCAAGTCCCATCATGTATTTCAGAGGTAAACGACCACTCCTTAGGATTTCCAGATATGCAAACCAAGAGCCTAAGGAAAAAAAATATTTTTTGTAGGAACATAGAAAAAATGTAGCGGCTTATGATTGGGATGAATAAAAAAGTGTTTTCTGCATGAACATAGAACATGGTCTCACCTAACACACCACACTCCCCACATGAATCTAAAGTGTGAGGGACTAAAGAGGAAACGCTATCTAGACAATTAAGCACAAGACAATTGAGTGTATTAAAGACAGACCATAATTTTTTTCTCACTGAGTTTTTCTGAAGATTTGAACAGAGCATGAAATATAATCTCATTGGCATGTGCATTAATAAAAGTATATCTATACAATAAAAATATAAGTAATTTTGCATGAAATATGTTAAAGAAATAAGATAAACAACTCTAATAGAAGGGAATACTAAGCATTTTCTGCCGCCAAGGTTTTGCATCATCCACCTACCAAGCATTTCAATTACTTCACTTAAACAATTTTATCATTAATGAACATATATAACAAAAAATTTGAAAGAAAAATAGCAACAACAATTTCAAAAATAAATATCAACTAATAGACTAAAACAAACCGGCAAAGCTTACATCTCTTATTAACCAAAACTTGTCAATATGTCATAACTATGTGGCAAATGCTTTAAATATGGAAACTATGAAGAACTCTTCCCTTTACCCACTTCAGTTAGTAATGCAATTATCAGTATCTGCATTATAGAATGTTTCTGTATCAGTCGCATCAGCCACAACAATCCCAATATCAGCCTTCTAGAGAGTAGGAGCATCATTAACACCATCACCAGTCATTCCGCATATGTGTTTCCTAGCTTGCAAGCACTTTATTATCTCATATTTATGCTATGAAAACAATGAAATCAAATCATACAAGCAATTTGGGTTAAAGGGCGCAATTTGGGTTAAAGGACTACTCTATAATAAAAAGTTGTCAAACTATCAAGAATCCATCTATAGGTAGCCACAACAAACTGTCAAAGATTGACATGAAAGAGTGCCAAAATAACAGACAATAATAAATTACAAATGTATGTTAAACAATCAATCAAATAGAAGCAACAAGCAGCAGCAGGTCAGTCTCAGTTAGCAGCAAGTCAGCAACAACCAAATACCAGCAACAGCAGTAGTAGAAAATAATAACCAAAGTTTGAGCACTGAGCAGAAAACAATAGCTAATGTACTCAGATAGCCAAAGTTAACCAATGTACTCACTCGAGCAATAACAACACCATATCTTTCATCTATCAATTACTTGTTTAATTATTAAATTACCCTTTATTGTTCCAAATCTAAGTTTAAAATCTCCGCTTTGAATTTTAATTAATCTTTTCCATAAAAATAGATCATAGAGTTGAACAAGATTATACTGAAGCAACATCCAAACCATCAAATAATTGTTCCAACAAACAAAATTGCCAAAGTTCAATACAAGGAAAGCTAAGAAAAACATGAAAGTTGAGCCAAAATTTCCAAAGTTCTCCAGTTATTGAGGTCTGTTTAGGAACAATCGAGTCAATTAAGCAGTACTAGATGTGTAAGGCAATCAATATTGAAATATGATATTTCAAATGGCTGGTGCGCAAAGGAAATAAAAAGAGCAGCTTATAAACAATGATATATGAGTTTAAAACCCCAAGCACAAATCTTGATTACAAGACAGATGCCTACCAATTAAAAGCTATTATACAATGGATAGTATTAAAGTGGAACTTTCAATACATTCCCAAAGTTGGTCTCTGGAAATTGTTTCCATCCAAACAAAATAAGTTAATTGATAACACTAGATATGAGAAAGCCAAAGTTTTAAGCTATACCCTTTTTTATTATTTTCTTTGAAGTAAACATTTTGACAGAAAAAAAAGAAATTATGAACTAAAACTAAGGGAAAACAATTCATGCGTTTTCAAAAACAAATTAAGAAACGTAACTTAATTACCCAAAACAAAATTATTTCATAACAAACCCTAAAAATAAAAACAAACTTAATTCAAGAAATATTGAACTTAATTCAAGAAATTATGAATAAAACTCAGGGAAAACAATTCAGAAAACAAATGAAGAAACATAACTTAATTACCCAAAACA
This sequence comes from Panax stipuleanatus, assembly GCA_020205555.1. NCBI lineage: Eukaryota > Viridiplantae > Streptophyta > Magnoliopsida > Apiales > Araliaceae > Panax > Panax stipuleanatus. The sequence goes on from CM035120.1 coordinate 37,917,769, forward strand.
AAACTATTTCATAACAAACCCTAGAATCTGTGGAGAAGAAGCTAATAATCAAGTGTTAATCTTATTACCTAAAAAAAGAAGTAGCACAGAGATTGATCGGAGACCGAGAAATAAGATGGAGACTGAGATGGTGATTAGAGAGTCGATCTGTGATCTGTCGACTGTCGATGAGTCAATCGATTGTCGATGAGCAGCAGCGGAGACGACTCAGACGAGACCAGAGACGACTCAGACGAGACTGAAGAGTGGAGAGAGAGAGAGAGAGAGAGAGAGTAACAGTGGAGACCTATATATTACAATAATTTTTATCCATCTATAAAATTAATTGTAAAAAAAACAAAATATTACACTTGATAGCAATATATGAGATTTATCTTTTTCAGCCCAAATATTTGTGTTGTATAATTTTATCTATCTACAATTAATTGTAAACAATAAATAAATAAATTAAACTTGATTGTAATATATAGCATATGATAATTTAAAAACAAATGATGTAACAGTAAATTATATTTAAATTATAATTTAGAATATTGATTACTCTGGTATAAATTTTTCATATTTGTTTCGATGCAAATAAAGAGGTTTAACAATTCAAATAAATTTTTATCATTTTTCAAAATCCTAAATTTCAAAATAAATGCTCTAATTATAACTATAACTATAAGTAGAATAAGAATAAATAAATAAATAATGAGTAATAAAGTATAGTTCATTAATGAATGAATGTTAATTTATTTATTTTTAATAAATATAATAATCAATACTCTAAATTATAATTCAAATAAGTTTTCATCATTTTCAAAATCCTAAATTTAAATTTCAAAATGAATGCTCTAATTATACCTATAAATATAATAAGAAAATAATAATAATGAGTTTTAAAGTATAGTTCATTAATGAATGAATGTTTTTTTTTATAAAATAAATACAATAATCAATGTTCTAAATTACAATTCAAATAAGTTTTCATTATATTTGAAATCCTAAATTTCAAAATGAATGCTCTACTTATTAATGTTTAGATGTCCATTAATAAGCATATGTCTATTTTATGTGTGTAGAGTAATATTGTAGTATGTATAAATATTTATAATCTATAGTTAGATTCAAAAGTTTACATTAAAAATTTATTTATTTATTCTCAAATACTTGATTAAGACTTTAATAATATGTTTATAGGAACTTTTATTTATTATTTATCCTCAATACTCTACTCAAATTTGAATTCATAATCGAATTCGACTCGGATTCGAATTGCATTTATAAAACGCTACTCACATTTGACTCGACTCGAATATTCATTACTCAAATTCGATCAGACTCGGATCGAATTATATTCAAACTACTTGTGAGCTTCGAATTCAAGTTCAAATTCGAGTCTCTTCATAGTAACTACTTCTATAATATATATAATTATAAATTAAACATATTATTTTACTTAGAAATTAAAAAATATATATTTACTGTTACACTTTACAAATATAAAATCTAATTAAAAATAATAATAAAATAAATTAATAATAATTAATTATTCTAATTTTATTTCTACCTCCTTCGATCCACGACTGTTACTCCTGCTACTCATTATGTAATAACCCAAATTTTTGAGAAATATTAAAATAATAATTTAAATTAATAAAATTCGTTGGATTGCATATGTGAATATGTGATGTCTAATATGTGACGTATGTGCATAATAAATATATTATTATTATATATTTATTATATGTAAATAAATTGTTGAAAACAATTTATAAGAAAGAAAAAGAAAATTAGCGAATATATTATTATATATTTATTTTGAACAAAAATGAATTGTGAAAAATAATTTGTTTAAGGAAAAAGGAAATAGTTAAAATTTAATGGTACAAAATTATTGTACTCATTAAATTAGTAAATTAAAATAATTTATTATATTAAACTCTTTTAAAATGTTGGATTTTTTTGCGTATTAAATATGAGATGAAGCACTTAGTTCCTTATTTGAAAAATTGGTGGGTTAGTGTATTCGTTTGATACGAGACCAATATATAAATAAATATTGGTGTCAAGATTAGTAAATTAAATTAATATTTAGTTTGAAGAGGAATGTATAGATTAAATAAATTATTTTGAAACAATTTATGGAAAGAAAAAACAAATTTAATTATACAATTTTAATTGCATTATGATAAGTAAGTTATTATTTAATGTGACGTTCATTACAGAAAAAGTGGAGTAATTCCATAATTAGTAGAATAATTTTATATATATTATAAATGTATAATTATTCAACTTTGATTTATAATTGGATTACAATACATAATTTATATGTATGTGGTGGAGATGTAATATATGTAATGTGATATATGCAATATAAGTATAAATGCATTATAAGGATGTAATGTAGTGTATATAAATATAAGGAAGATATGTTATGAGATAAGTAAGTATTAAATTGTGCTGAGTCATTTTATGAAGCAGGAGGTGGTGATTCATTAGGCCAACACAAGACACCTATCAATCATCTGAAAAAGAAGGAAGGTTACATAAACTTAATAAGCATGCTCTGTTCTATCTCAATTACATCCGTCCCAAAAACAAATTCTAATTCTTTTTAATTGTTGCTGAAATTACCAAAGCATATACGAGGAAAGTGGAACTGGAATGTGAATTGGGGGAAAATTTAGAAGTAAATGCAGCAAGGGGAAACTAGAATCAATTGTTTTTAAGGACTTTATGACAAATTGGATCAAGCAACTGAGCAATATCAAAGTTAGATAAGCATTTGTGCAAGGTAAGTTATATATTTTTAGTTATCTTCATAGATAATGAGTAAATATTATTTGCTATGATCAAATTTGTTGTACTTGGATTGCGAATTGAAGTAATAAGGAAGGTTTTGACAAAAATTTGGTTAGAACCATGTATAAACAACTCTGGAATTCTGGGTTTTAAACCTTGCATGCAAGATGTTTGAAAATTTACCTCAAATGGGTTTAATAAGTTTTGATGCTTATGTTGTCTGTAGTAACATATTCATCATTTCAAAAGATATGGATCACTTATTAGTTATGATACGTGTGTCCATTAATGAAGCATGATCATGACATGAGTGACACTGATATTTGATGCTTATGTTGTCTGTTGTGTTATATTCTTCATGTACTCAACCTCTTAACAATTTTGATGCTTATGTTGTCTGTTGTGTTATATTCTTCATGTACTCAACCTCTTAACAATTTTGCATTTGCTTGTAGTGTGTTTGTGTGACACCGGGTTTTGGTGTTCACTGTCCAATCATCACATATCTATCTACACATAATAAATGCGGAAACATAATTAAATAGAAATCCTCCCCTTATGGGGTTACAACATCTGAATCATAATACATCAATCCCAGGTTCATCTAACCTTAAACATCTGTGCGAAAACATAAACATATAATAAGTCTTAAACAACATCAAGTCTTAATAAATATTATTAATAAAACAACAAGTCTTCAACACTTGTTGACTTTATCATTGCCTTTGCTAGTGGAAGGCTTATCAGATCTTTCGTTCTTAACTGCAATGTTATTATTACGCAAGAGTGAGCACGATTGCCCACAAGTATAACAATATAACAATATAATAACATGCGAGTGAATCAAATACTTCTGAATAAAGAAACTTGGCTTTTGAATCAAGAATGAATAACAAGAATCAAAAGAACTTCTGAGGGTCATAAGACCTTGAACTATGTCCTAGGTTGTCAAGTGTTTATACTTGAAACCTTTAACAGTCATAAGATTATGGACTCTTCTTCTCGTACTTAGAGGGATCAGCCCTTAGTACCATATTGTGTACAATATCTTAACGCTTAAAACATTATCAATCCCCTATAATAGGGTTGTTCATCTCAGTTTGACATCAGAGTCCGCACCAAAGAAAGTTTGGTTTGGATAAGCTCAATAATAGTTCTGGAATTTAGAACGCTCATCAACTATGGACTAGTCGAATTAATAAGGGTTCGCTAGTCTAACAAGTTTTAGCAATAACTGATATTCAATTCGAATAATAAAACTCAAAAGGTATACAATCGAATAAGTATTGTATAACTGGAATCATACTTTAAAAGAATTATAACATCTAATATGAAATCTTGAACTTGAACAATTAAGAACAAGAAGTTACTCAATATAGAATATAAGTCTAGGACTTGCTCAATGAATAATTTAGAATTTAAAGAAACTTGTTCCATAAAAGTAAAGTTTTGAGTAAGGAAACTTGCTTAACAATAATAGGTTAGGGATAGAATACTTGCTCAATGTAATAGTAAGGTTTAGAAACTTGCCTCTTGCGCAAGCTACAAATCTAGTTACAATTCAATTCTCAACGTCCTACACATTACATTATGCATACGATGTCGATTAGTTCATAACCATTACGTTCTAACCATTGAACTTTTCCTTAAGTTCAACTTAACTTGCTAACTAACCACATACGTGAGTTTAAACTCACAACATTCATATCACGCGTGTATAACACTTAAACTATCAAAATCATACTCTATGATATAATGTCTATGTACACACATAACATATTGATATGAGACTTCAAATCATCTTAAACATGTCAACAATATGTTATCTTATTGTTTAATACACTTATCAAGTCATTACATCAAATTAGCTAAAAATGCACTGCCTAAAATTTTCTTGGAAGTCAAGTCAACTTTCCGGACTGCACCCACCCCCGCTGGGGTGGGGTTTTATGCCTGTGAGGACTCGCTGGGGTGGGCCTCGCTGCTGGTCCATTTTTTGGTTTGCGATTTTGAAAGTTTGTTGGCCCAATTAATCTAATTAAATGCAAATTAAACTAGTACCGTGATTTATATGAAGCATAAACTTCATAGAAACATCATACAATGTTACTAACATGTTTTTAACATCTTAAATCATGCAATTACTTGAATCAAATCACGTAATTTCACTGTTCTTGGTGTTCTTGAAAATTTTGAAGAAAAACATGAAATTTGACGTCACGGATTCGTTATAACTCAGAATCAGTCCGTTCAAAGTTTGTTTTCTTTGTTTTAACATGTATTATCATAATCTATTGTCAAATTTAAGTTAAACAAATAATTTATGGCATACAATTGTTCGTAAGGGCCATAAGGTCATATATACAACTTTTATACTCTGTAACTTCAAAAAACCCAATTGAAACATAATTACATGATGTTGGTCACTGTAATTCATGTATGCATGATATAAAAAATGTTATTAACATATAATAGCATGCATGTGATCATATCTTAAATAAATAATGAAAATCGTTCTTCACAGAGAACTTTTAAAACACGTTAATGGAAAATTATGAAAACTTTTGAAAAACTTAATTAAAATATATTCACATGGATTTGATTGTTTTAAAACATGTATAGATGGTAGAAATCATGTTATAATCGTTTAGAATCGCATATTTCATCAATCCATGGCTTAATCACAAAATAAACTTTTTACAGAGAACTTGAAAGAGAAAACATAGTACGTGAAATAGAAATTGAGATGAAGAATATGCCCTTGCTAACTCTGTTTGATGATGATATAGATTCTACTTCTCAATCTCTCAATTCTCTCTGTGTATTTCTCTCTAAGTTTCTTCTAATGAATGATATGAAATAGTAACTGGTGTATGTATGATATATGTATATAATATCACGTATATGTTCAACTGACGAATTAGTGGATCAGTTAATCTGTAATGGGTTAACTGGTGCAACTCCCTTTAGGGTCTAGTTTGGCTAGCCACTTACTAACTCATTCCCATTAATTTAATTAATCTCTTATTATATAGTTTTAAAATGTCACACCCATTTAAGCAATTAGGCAAATATCTTATTTAATTCAATAAAATAAAATAAAATAAATTCACATTAATTCACATAGTCACATAATTAAAATTCTTATTTATTAATTATGTCAAATCATTAAATCTCTAATTAATTATTAAATTAATTCGAATAACATTATGCTTATTAAATAATTCATTTAATCAAATAAGCTCAATTAAATACATACTTGGAATAATAAAATTCTCCACATTAATTTAATCAATGTAACACATAAAATTAAATTAATCTACCACAATTTCATCAATTAATTATTTGACTCAATAATTAAATCATCGTAAAATATTTATTTTAAGTTAATAAATATTTAAATCATATTACAAAATCTCGTTCGTCACAGTTTGTCTTTAGAGTATTAACATTGTTGACTTATATTTGGTATGCATTCCTTGTACTCTTTTATATTTGGTTTGGGTATTGAATGATGTGATCTAAAACCAGTAAAATGATGTCATCTAAAACCAATAATAAGCAATCAAATTAAAATAGTGAGGAAATTAAATTGTTTACACTGATTTTCATGGTCCAACATTTATAGAAGGCTCACAAAGTCGTTACCTTTTAGTTCTTGTTAACTAAAAGTATTGTAAAGCTGGTTTTGGTCCAAATCTGATCTTGGGGATTATTGTAGTGCACTAAGTAAATGCTACAATCAAACAAACAGTGTTAGAAATAAATATGCAATTTTTGACAATAGAACAGGCAAGACTCCTCATGCACAGTTTTATTGGATATGTGTTATGCACATTAGACCTGAAAATTGTGAAATGTGCAATAAATCGAGCTTGTATTAGTAACTGTAAATTATAAGACAATAATATCTGTTGTAATCTTTTTCTTTCATCTCTAATAAAATCTTCTTCTTATATGCAAAAAGACAATGTCATCTGTTTCTTCAAGAAATTTATGAAAAAGTCACATTCTTCTGGCATATTTCCTGTAAGCAAAAATATTTAATGTTTTGAAGTAACCCATCTTAGTCTGTATGAGAAGTTGAGGACTAGGAAAATGTTCTTGTAGTTTTTTTATGTGGGTTCTTTTTCTCTCTTTCTTGTGTTTTGATATAAATAGGACTATTTATAAATGGAGTATTCTTTCACTTGTAAATTCATGATGCCATGATTGTTTGGGAGGTTAGCCACTTGCCATCCTCCATCTTATATTATGATTTTTATTTTTCAAAATGTTTTGAGGTTTTAATCTCTATCTTTCAATGTATGATCTCTTCCTCTGATTGGTGGGAAATGAAAGGACAATCACATATTTTGCTTAAAAATACATTTTGGTTATATTGGCTGAGGATGTTTTTATGTTTTAGTGAGCCTGGTAATAGACTAATAGTCTACTGATTTTGATAGCAGTTTAATGATATTTTAGATGTAGGCGACTGCTGATTAACATATACAAGGAGAACAATCTTCTTTATAGTTGAAGAAACAACTTCTGATGTTGTTAAATGTTTGATAATATACCTAATCATACCTCACCTTACAATGCTATTAGAGTAGCATATTGTAACTCTTAACTTGTGTCTAAACATTTACTGTTTTCATTAACTACGCATTTCTAGGGACTAAGATTTACTGTTTTCATGTGTTGGACATTAACTAACCATTTCTACGGGTCTTTCTCAGTTTCGTAGCATAGGTAATTAGGTATTGATTTGTACAAATGGACCATTCATTTTTTCCATCTTTCTATTCTGCCTTTATAAGTGTCTCATTTCTATACTTAATGAATGGATTCTAGTTCTCAATTTTAACATGCAGTATACTAGACTTCAGAAAAACAAGTTGGGTTGAACTCTGATCACTTTCAGACAGAAGTTACTGCTATTGGCTTCTTAACTTGAGACTAAGATATCAACTATAAATCCTAGGAGACTTTCATGCTAAGTACTTGTCAAAATAGAAAAAATAATATTGTTGAGTGTATTTTTGAGGAACACATTAATTTTATTTCCTACGTTTAGATACATTATTTGACAATTACATATCCATGTTTTTAAATAATTTATTTTTATAAGGTGAATGATCTTACTTAATCTGCAAGGACATCCAAAAAGAGTCTTCTATGTATATGGATTTGTTGTAACTTGCCAGGACATGGTTACACATAAAGATCTTATTCAAGTCTTTGACAAAGTATGTTTGTTTGGAGGGCTATATGTGAATTCATATAAGTTATCAAATAATGCTTGTTTAATTAAAAGTTATCCTAAACTCTTAACTTCTTAGTTAAAACTTTAACTATGTATGGGTGCTTATGATTCAATTCCTCGGAGAAAAAAAGTCTAGCATAAGGCCTTTAGTTTTTATCTTCTATTTTATAAAAAAGTATTTTCAGTTTTTACAAATTCAAATTTCGTCTTCTTTTCAGTTCCTTGATTAGAATTGAAGTTTGTGTTTAACAACTCTCAAATTCTTCGACAAAGTTTATGCTAATCCTATTCATGTTTTTTGTATTCTAGGTTAACAACTAAACACATTCGGAGAACTACATGCCAATTTTCCATGAAAAAGTAGCCTATTGGACTTGTGACTCATACCCGTTGGGGAGGGCTAGAAGAGGAAAACTGCTGGGCAGTGAGCAGCCTCGCTGGGGAGGGGGGTAAAGGAGGAAATCCCCGCTGGGGCGGGGAGGCGCGAAGTTGAGCAGGTTTCCTGTTACGACCTGGATTTTGGTCGGTTTCCTAATCTACTTAGGAAGGGGTATTATGGGGACTTAGCCATAATATGAAGTAGGGTTGGAATAGGATTATTAGATATAAATAATACCTATTGTATAACTCTATGGAACGAATTCATTCATAATAAGAAAATGAACGCCTCTCCCGTGGACGTACCCAAATTGGGAAACCACATAAATCTATCTGTGTTAATTCTCTTTAATCGTGTGCGTGTGTATGATCCGATAATTCTAACAAATTGGTATCAAAGCTAGGTTAGATCTGTTAGATTCGTTTGGATAGAACACGAAGAAAGATGGCATCAAGTTCGTCCGGTTCAAAGTTCGACGTGATGAAGTTTGATGGAATAGGAAATTTTGGGTTATGGCAAGAGAGGGTCAAAGATCTGTTGGTGCAGCAGGGATTGGTGAAGGCGTTGAAGAAGAAGCTAGAGGCTATGACATCGAAAAACTGGGAGGAACTCGAAGCAAAGGCGGTGAGTACAATTCGTCTGTGTCTTGCAGACGAGGTTATGTATCATGTGATCGGTGATGAATCGCCATCGGGAGTATGGAGTAAACTGGAATCCAGGTATATGCCTAAGTCTTTGACAAACAAGCTGTTTCTAAAGAAGAAGTTGTTTGGGTTAAAGATGAGTGAAGGTTCAGAACTTATTCAACATATTCACATGTTCAATCAGATTATTAGTGATTTAATAAGGATTGAGGTGAAGTTTGAAGAGGAAGACCAAGCGTTGATGTTATTATGTTCCTTGCCGGGTTCCATGGAGAATCTTGTTACAACTCTGCTATGGGGGAAAGAGACTCTGAAATTAGAAGAAGTCACATCCGCTCTTCTGATGTTTAATCAGCGAAGGCTTCAGACCGAGAGTGTTTCGGGTGAAGGGATTATGGTAAAAAAGGGAGAGCAACGTGGCAGAAAATTGAAAAGGGGAAAATCAGGAACACATGAGAAATCTAAATCTAGAGGGAAGACTCCTAGGCATAGGGAGTACAAATGTTATAAGTGTCACGAGATAGGTCACTTCAAGAGAGACTGTCCGATGAATAAGGATGATGGAACGAAGACTGGAAAGAAGGCAGAATCAACAAAATCGACAAACGTTGTGGAAGAGTCATCGGAAGATGGGGATATATTGTCTGTTTCAACAAACACAGACAAGGCAGATTCTTTGATTCTGGATTCAGCATGTTCGTTTCATATGTCACCTAACAGGGAGTGGTTTGACACATACAAATCTGTGGACTGTGGTACCGTTTTGATGGGTAACGATGCTTCGTGCAATATCATTAGAATTGGCACAGTGAAGATCAAGATGTTTGATGGTGTCGTGAGAACTCTAGCTGAGGTGAGGCACATACCAGGAATTAAGGAAGAATCTAGTTTTATTGGGAACCTTAGACTCGAATGGTTGTGAATGTAAAACAGGTAGTGGAGCCGTGAGAGTGACAAAGGGTGCGCTAGTGATTATGAAAGGTTCGAAAATGAATGGAAATATCTATCGTTTGATAGGGAGCACAGTTGTAGGTGGAGCTGCCGCCACTACAACTGATGATACTGATGATACTTCATTATGGCATATGCGGTTGGGGCATATGGGGGAACGTGGGATGCTGGAATTACATAGAAGAAATCTGTTGAAAGGGGTGAAATCATGCAAGCTTGATTTCTGCAAGTTTTGTGTTCTGGAGAAACAGTGTAAAGTGTCATTTAAGCGTGCGGCGAACAAAACTAAAGGGATACTTGATTATGTTCATACTGATATTTGGGGACCAGTGAGGGTAGCTTCAAAAGCAGAATCACTGTATTTATTAACTTTTGTCGATGATTATTTGAGGAAGGTTTGGGTGTACTTCATGCGACACTAGTATGAAGTTTTTGAGAAATTCAAGGTGTGGAAAGCTGAAGTGGAAAACCAGACAGGGAAGAAATTAAAGTGTCTCAGATCAGATAATGGAACAGAGTACAAGCATGAGCCGTTTGGGAATTTTTGTGAAGAGCATGGGATTCAGAGGCACTAGACTGTAAGAAAGACACCATAGCAGAATGGGGTGGCAGAACGGATGAATAAAACTATAGAAGAAAGGGCACGGTGCATCAGGTTGAATGCATGGCTTTCAAAAGATTTCTAGGCAGAGGCAATGAGTATGGCAGTTTACATCATAAACAAGTCGCCGAGTACTGCTCTGGATAATAAGGTAGCACAGGAGGTGTGGACAGACAAAGAGGTAGACTATTCTGGTATGAAGACCTTTGGGTGTCCAGCCTACGTACATGTTCCCGGTGATGAGAGGTCAAAGCTTGATCTGAAGTCCAAACAGTGTATCTTTCTTGGGTATAAGAAAGGTGTGAAAGGGTACAAGTTTTGGGATCCGAAAGCAAAGAAGGTGGTGATCAGTAGGGACATTTTTGATGAAGCTTCTATGGTTAAGGCACATTAAGAAGTTCAGAAAAACGCAGCTGGGGAAGACACCAACAGACAGCAGCATGACATACAGGTTGAGCTGGAAAGTTATGACACTAGCAAGCCACCGCTAGAAGAACAGGTTGATCAGCAACAGCAGGAGAGCATAGCCGCAAGGAGACCCAGATGCACTATCAAACCACAGGAGAGGTATAGGTTTGCTGATATGGTTGCATATGCACTCTCTACTACTAGTGGGGATCCGTCTACTTTTCAGGAGGCTATTACTAGTCCTGAAAGGGACAGATGGATGGAAGCCATGGTGGAAGAGATGGAATCTTTGAATAAGAACAAGACTTGGGAATTGAAAGAATTGGCTGAGGGAATGAAACTAGTGGGGTGCAAGTGGGTATACAAGAAAAGGAAGCTGTATTAGAAAAGGAAAAGGAAAGGTTCAAGGCTCGGTTAGTGGCAAAAGGATATTCACAGAGGAAAATGATTGACTACGATGAAGTGTTTTCTCCGGTAGTGAGGCATACTTCAATCAGAATTATATTGGCATTGGTGGCAAGCTATGATATAGAGTTAGAGTAGCTCGATGTGAAGACAACCTTTCTTCATGGTGATTTGGAGGAGGTTATATACATGGCGTAGCCTGAGGGGTTCAAGCAGCCGGAGACTGAGCACATATTTTACAGGTTGAAGAAATCTTTATATGGGCTGAAGTAGTCTCCAAGACAATGGTATAAGAAGTTTGATTCTTTTATGATCCGGATTGGGTTCACAAGATGTGAGTATGATTGCTGCATTTATGTTAAGAGTCTTGAGGATGATTCCCATATTTTTCTGTTACTTTATGTGGATGATATGCTTATTGTTGCGAATAGTATGGGTGAAGTCAACAAGTTGAAGGCCCTGTTGGGAAAGGAGTTTGACATAAAGGATTTGGGTGCTGCTAAGAAAATACTTGGAATGGATATTCGCAGGGATAGGTCAACGGGGAAACTGCGGTTGTCCCAAAAGACCTATGTGAGGAAAGTGTTAGAGAGGTTTAGTATGGCTAATGCTAAATAGGTCAGCATTTCATTGGCAAGTCATTTTAGGTTGTCTACAACACAGTGTCTGAAAAAGACTGAAGAGATTCAGGATATGTCAAAAGTGCCTTATGAGAGTGCAGTTGGTTGTTTGATGTATGCGATGGTATGTACAAGATCGAATTTGGCACATGCAGTCAGCACAGTGTGTAAGTTCATGGGAAATCCAGGAAGGGAACACTGGAAAGCGATAAAGTGGATATTCAGATATTTGAAGGGCATTGCAGATCATGGAATTATGTTTTCAAGGCAAGATCAGATATCAGTGGTAGGGTATGTAGATGCGGATTACGCTGGAAGGTTGGATGACTTAAGGTCTACAACAGGGTATATGTTCACTTTAGTAGGTGGATCGATTTGTTGGAGATCCATGGTTCAATCTCTAGTAGCTCTATCGACTACTGAATCTGAGTATATGGCTTTGGTTGAGGCTGGGAAAGAAGCGTTGAGGTTAAAGGGTTTTGTGACAGAGCTGGGCATAGATCAAGGTGGAGTACAGTTGTATTGCGATAGTCAGAGTGCCATTTACTTGGCAAAGCATCAGGTATATCACGCAAGGACCAAGCACATTAATGTAAGGTATCACAAGGTGAGAGAATTAATTACTATGGGTGATGTGATATTGGAAAAGGTGCACACTTCTGAAAATGCAGCTGATATGTTAACAAAGACTGTGACTGCAGACAAGTTCAAGCATTGCTTGGACTTGGTTAATGTCTCTGAATGTTAGTAGGAGGAATTCCTCTCCCGGGTTTGGTTGGAACAAGGGTGTTAACTTCTGAATAGGCGAGGTTATTCGTCAAGGTGGAGTTTGTTGGACTTGTGACTCATACCCGCTGGGGCAGGGCCTGGAAGAGGAAAACTCCCGCTGGGGCGGGAGGAAGGACTGCTAGGCAGTGAGCAGCCACGCTGGGGCGAGGCGATAAAGGAGGAAATCCGTGCTAGGGCGGGGAGGCACGAAGTTGAGTGGGTTTCCTGTTACGACCTGGATTTTGGTTGGTTTCCTAGTCTACTTAGGAAGGGGTATTATGAAGACTTAGCCATAATATGAAGTAGGGTTGGAATATGATTATTAGGTATAAATAATACCTATTGTATAACTCTGTGGAACGAATTCATTCATAATAAGAAAAGGAACGCTTCTCCCTTGAACGTACCCAAATTGGGGAACCACGTAAATCTGTCTGTGTTATTTCTCTTTAATCGTGTGCGTGTGTGTGATCCGATAATTCTAACATAGCCCCATATGCATTTGTTATAGGTTGTGATATTTTCTGTCAATGTTTGATTTTTTTTGGAACACTGCTACCCTTTTCTGATTCCATTTACAGTTTGGTACAAAGACTTGGACTAAAAACAATATAATGCATGTACAATTCTCGTTATAAAGTTATCAGCCATTATATATTTGGAAAATTTATGATATGTTTAATCGTGGTTTTTATCTCCTACAGTAAATTGCATGTACTGGGAGAAAAATTTCCTCGACTATTTAGTATGAAACAACTGCAAGATCTGATTAGAAAAGGATGTCCACTCATTTGAATTTCTGATATAACTTGCGCTATAGCAGTTTTAAAAGAGTTTATTAACCAACCTACATTAGTTGAGTCACCTTTCTTCAGCTACTATCTTTGTATCACATTGTGTCTACTGACATCCTATTTGTAATGGTGTGATATGTTTAGGACATTCTCCTAACTGAGTTTGCAAAAGATGTTATTAATTTCGTAGATTATCCTTGCATTCTTTTAATTCATCCATAAAATAAGTGTTTTATTGTGACAACCCGAGAATTTATAAGATTAATAAAATCTTAAATGATTAAATAAAGGTTAAATAATAAGACCCAGACTGGAAATAGAGTATGAATTTAAAAATTTTGTGAAGGACTTATATGGTTCTGTGTATTGTTTATATATTTATTTAACACTAAAGAGAAGTAAGAATAAATTCTTGTAACCTAATATATATATTAGGTATGGTAATTAAATAACTTAAGGGTTATAATATGTAAGGATGTTAGTATTTAAAATTTTAACTAACACTAAGAGATTAAGTTTATTATCTCAATTTATTAATTTTATTAAAGCAAGTCTAATTGGGTTAAGAAATTAAATGTACATGATTAATGATTTGAATTACAAATGTGGTGAATAAAAATCCTAATTAAATAATTAGGGTAAAATAGAATTAAAAGTAGTGGACTATGTTAATAGCCCAATTATTTTATTAGCAAGCTCAAAAGAATTAATTTGGAGCCCAAGACTTTAGCCCAATTGTTAAGGGATTTTTGGTGGGATATTTGTTAAGTGGATAAAATATTAGAAATTAAATCAAATTTTGGGCTAGAAGGAGAGAGAGGGGTGGCAATGTGAGATAGTAGCAAGCATGTGAAGTAATCATGTTATCTCATATTTTGGTTAACCCACTTCCACACACAAAGCTAGGTGTCATCACATGATTCAAGCCACCTTACTTTACCAATTCTACAAGCATAAGATGGATGAGATAAGGAGGAAGTATTAACATGTGAATAAAATCATTTCATATCTCACAAAGTCAAGATTAGTTCACCTACTCCAAGCCAAGTGTCCCCATCTCATTTAGCCATATTAGTTTACTAGTTGTAAGCAAGCAAGTTCCTTTTTCTTTTCCTCTATGGCTATTCAAACAATATCTAAGTGAGAGAAAGGAGAAGAGGCTCGGCATCCATAAGAATGGTAGAGGGAGAGTATTTTGTGTACTCTAAGTCTATAAACAAACCATTAGAAAGAAGAAGAAAGAAATCATAAGCAAAGGTATAAACTTTAACTAGTTTATTCATTTTATTTTGTGTATTTTCAATCAAAAATTGGATCTAAGATTTCAAAACTCCAAAACCTTAGATCTATATGTTAATAAGTATTCTATGTTTGGATATATCACTTTTAAGTGTCAAAAGTTAGATCAAAAGTAAGAAAAAGGAAGCTATGTTTTAAAAGTTAGAAAAACTCTAATTTTCCTAGCCTAAATTATGTTTTGCTTGGATTTAGTGTATGTTTGGTGTAATAGATCATGGATTATGGTAGATCCTTGATCTTAAGGTGTATTACTATGTGTGTATGATGGTTTATGATGGCTAATGTTGGATTAATAAAGAGATCATGAAAGTTTTCTTACAAAACACAAAAATTGGAAAATCAGATTTTGAGAAAACGTAACATAAAATTCAAACGACCATATCTCCTAGTGTATTTTGAATTTTTGAGTGTGGTCAATTTCTGAACTTAGATCTATAAGTCTTCTAACGTTTTCAAGTGGAATCACTGAAAAAGGAGTTATAAATTTTTGTGTGGACTGATTTTAGCAAAGGACGTAAAATCTGAAAATGTCAAAAAGTAGGCTGTCCAGAATTTGTGTGGACTGTTTCGGCCACTTAATTTGTGTAATAAATTCCAATCTTCTGGGACATGAAAATGTATGTTATAAAGTAGCTTGTGTCCAAAAATGAGCTCATTCCGACTTAAAATGACCAAGTTATGACTATTTCAAAATTTGCGTTTTTCTGACAAAAATCGCTATAAATGGAGTTGTATAACTCCGATGGCCACGAAATTTAAAATGGAGGCTCACGATAACATGTTTAAGATCCCGCCAAGAGTTGGGAATTTCTGGAGTTAAGCGTGATGTAGCAAATTTCTTAAGGAATTAACTATAAATAGATTTTTGAAAAATACATAAGGAAGTTGAAATATTCCTGAAAAATTATTTTTGTGTATGGAATATATGTATTTATGTGTGGACAAAAGATAAAAAAATAATAAAATGATTAGGTTAAAAAAGAGGAATCCAGGTTGCTGGATTGGAATCTGCTGGATTGCAATATGTTTTGCTGGATTGACTATCAAGTTGCTGGAATGATCTGTTTAGATAATCCAGATTGCTGGATTAGTAGTTTTTGTCAATCTAGGCTTGCTGGATTGGATGTAAGTTGAATCCAGGCTTGCTGAATTCGATGTTGGTTGAATCCAGGCTTGCTGGATTGGATGTCAGTTGAATCCAGGCTAGCTGGATTGGAGGTCAGTTGAATCCAGTCTGCTGGATTGGAAAATAATTTACTAAATTGAAATTCAGTTTGAATCTAGTTTGCTGGATTAGGAATTCGGCTTACTAAATTATAAAGGACTTATAAAATGATAGACTAAGTATTAATTCACAAGTTATATGATACAGTAGTGTTAAGTCTAAGATAGTACAGCCGTACTCTTTAATGGTTGATGTATAGTAGCTGGACTAAACGACTCCTTCATATGGGGAAAGTATCTACGAATTAGTATCCGATCTAACTCACTATGAAAATAGTGTAGACTAGACGGAAACTAATTTGTTAGTTGTTTGTGGGAAACCACTCAGTATACTATATTGAATATTATTAAAGACTCGATGTGTGCTAGGTTTAGACTTGTGTATATGTATAGTATTAAGGTTATCTAATATTTGACTATGTGTTTAAATGTTAGATAGTTTACTTATAAGGTATGTTATGCTAATTGAAAGATCAATCTTATAACTGATAGGTCTTTTCAATAAAGCGATTAACTTAAATTGCGTAGCAGTAATCAACGGTACAGGCAGGTTCCTAAACCATACTTTTATTGAGCAAGTTTCCTAACTCGAACTCGAGTTGTTATTGTAAAGCATGTTCGTGATTAATCATTGTTGATTATGTCACATCTATGATTTATTGATTCGCACATTGTGCATATTGTATATGTTCATCAGGGATGAAAGGCTGATCACCTTCATTACCATATTGTTCAGTTGAATTTATTCATGTTCATTGTTGGCTATTTAGCATTATTGATTCATGTTCTTTCACAATTCTTATATTATTGAAAGTTTGTCAGCTTATTATTCTTTTCAATCATGATATATCTTTATTTGAACTTAAACTTGCTGAGCAAACTTGTTGCTCACCCTTGCTATATCATGATAAATATTTCAGATTAAAGACGAAACTTCAGACACAGTCAAAGGCAAAGACAAGTTCCAGGATAGAATTATTATACGGTTAAAATTGTAATAGTATAGGATACAAATAACATTGTATGTCGTGTAGGATATTGAATGCAGGTATTAAGTTAAGGTTACAGACCTTGGAAATTATGTTGTAAAAGTTATTGTATAAATAATTTATGTTTATATCTTCCGCAATAGTTATAAAAATGATGTATCGTAACGTACCAGGTCCGAGGTTTTGGGGACCCGGATTTGGGGGCGTCACATTTACTAGCATGATTAAAGTACATATATCTAAATCTAACTTTTCTTCTGCAAAGATTCTCAACATTTTGGAGATATTTTATCCAAAGTTCTTTAAAAATAAATAATAATTTAAAAATGCAAAACGATGCGTTAGGGAGGGGGGGAAAGAAGGGCGAAATGTGTTTATTATCTTAATTTAGGACAACATTTTAATAGTTGCAAACAAATTGTCAACGAAAGAAAAATTGTTGACAATGAATGTAGTCCATATTAGGCTATGAAATATAGCAGAAAAAAATCTTTCGTTGCCCACGATTAGGAAGCGTCTATGTTGGAACCATTGGTGCGGTTTGGACGGTTTTTGATGTGATTTCGGGGGAGATTTTGATATTTGTCAAAACGTATATATGTAAAACAACGAGTTACAAGAAAAAATTTATATAATTTTTTTTTTGAAATTAATTATAATTTTTTTGAAATTATAAGTGAGCGAATATGATCATTACAAACTACATCCAATTTACTACAAACTCTAATTTTTGTAAATTATAAAATATATCTATATGTGCTTAATTTTAATTTCAAAAATTATAACTCATGAAAAAAAAACTAGACATTTATTTTGAGATGGAGAGAGTGAAACATTTGATAGTATAAATTTGTGTGCAAGCAAATAAAAAATTTAAAAATGCAAAATAATGCGTTTTGGTGAAAAAAATGCAAAATAATACATTTTGGTTAAAAAAGAGAGAGGTCGAAACGTGCTTATTAGGCAACAATTTACTAGTCGTTGCAAAAAATTATACAAATACGCAACGAAAAAACTTATTGACAATGAATGTGGCCTATATTAGGCAACAAAATATAGTAACAAAAAAATATTTGTTGTCCACGATGAGGAGAAATCACATTGACAACAAAAAAAGTAAATAGGTGGGCATTTTTTTTTCAGTCAACGAATTGGCAACGAAATTTTGCAACGACCTATGAATTTCGTTACGAAAAATAAAAGCCTTTCACAAACCGCAACGAATGACATATTTCGTTGCTAAACAAATATTTTTTGCAACGACTTTTAAGTCGTTGCCCGAAAAATCGTTGTTGAATGTCCATTTTTTTGTAGTTTACGGATATATCCTTTTTTTCTACTCCCTTTTTCTGAGTATCTATAATGTAAGCTAAGTAACCTACACATCCTTTTCTTAACAATTTCTTGGCCTACATCATCGTAAGACAACATAATTGCTTAAGCGATGAGCTACCATAAAACGCCACCTTAGACCGATTTGGAGTCTGAAGATTCACACTTTTGTTTTGACAGTCAATTATTGTCGCATGGTTATACAACCAATCCATTCCCAGTATCTGTTGGGTTTGTACGAAATCGTGGGCGCAATCAAATTGCAAAATTAGCGGAAGAATGATATATTAAAGTTTTAAAAATTTCTACAAAATCGTTACTCGGATCATCCTTTATGCAAATTATTAATTTAAAACGATAAATAAGAAGTTATGGAATCATACCCTTGTAGAACGAAGCTTCCACAGGTACGAATTCAACTCCTTGTTCTTCGTAATCTCCTTGAATTTCTGGGTTAGATTCCTTCCTTTGATCAACGTTAGCCACCTAAGTGTTTGGCCTCTAGAGGTGATCCACCAAGGAAGATGAATTATCAAGAAGGAGGGTGGTTGGCTAAACCCTAGTTTTCTATCCTCTATAGAAAAGGAGTACTCTTCAACAATTAGAATTTTATCAACTGATATCTATTATAAGACTCCTCTTCTATAGATATTGGTCAACCCTTCTAATCCTATTAGAAATAGGGTCTCTTTTAATTTAATTAAACTCATTTAATTAATTAGGGTTCCCAATATATTGGGATTAATTAATTAAACTCATTTAATTAATTTACCTCCTAATCTTATTAAAATAAATGAGAGTACTAATATTAAATTAATTCATAAACTCCTTTAGAAATTAAAATAATAATAATATTAATAAGACTCATCTTATTAATTTATATTTAATATTTTTAAAATATTAAATAATAAACATTAAGCTATTTAATATATTCTATCACCAAAGATTAAATTAATTACACTTAATGCATTATTACGATTATGCCATCACCTTCTTAAATAATTATTCTTCCTTTTATGGAGTGACCCTTTAGGTTCTCCATATTAAACCGGTTGTGAATAAATTAATTAGAACAATTCTAATCTTATTTAAATAAATAAATTAAACTAATAATTTATTTAAATAAATAATATTTATTCTACAATAGGGATAAGCTTAGAATAGGGATAAGCTTAGAATTGTTGAACTATTTACAGTAGGGATAATATTTATAACTATTTACAATAGAATAATATTTATTCTACAATAGGGATAAACTATTTACTCACAGGTTCTTTTATAATTAATGTTGAAATCTATTTACTCACAAGTTATTTTATAATTAATTAAACTAATAATCTATTTAATTTATTAATCTTATTTCAACATTAATTATAAAAGAACCTGTGAGTAAATAGTTATCGTACAATTCAATTCTTCTAACATACACTGTCCTAATTAAATATAAGACATGGAATTACTGTCAAGTCTTATTTTATTTAATTATATGTATTTCGATTAGAAAATGCACAACTCCAAATAATGCAAATTAAAAACTCATTTCTAATTTCATTTTGCCTTGGCCAAGGACTACTAGGTTGTCATTTAACGAATCACATAATACATATCTCTTCTTTTACTAGAAGTAGTAGATTCTTTATTGACCATTCATTATCTCCATATGTAACTTATTACACCCAAACATATCCTTTGATATACCCTAAGGGTCTTAAGGAATAAGTCAAAATATAATTCATTAATTCATTACACACAAGATATTATGATGATCTCAAGTCCAAGGATCACTTGTCTGCTATCACATTAGGAATTTCTATTGACAGGCAAGTAAAACCCCATTAGGTATCACATAGCGAGTCGCGTTCAGTGAACTTATTCTCCAATAAGCACCTACATACTTGCTTTAGTGTCTCCACAGAAATGATCATGAGATCAATCATCCTCATCAATGAGCAAGAAACATATGTACCAATCTATCCGAATTTACTAATCCCCTTTTTAGTAATCCAACGATTATGAACTATTTTAGTTTTAAACTTTCTAAGAATTTAGATCTCATTAGCATGATCAACATCATGATTCTAAAAATATTGCATAAAATTATGAACTATTTACATATTATAAAAAACAGCATCATGTAGATAATTAAATGCCTTTAATAAAAAAATATTTTTATTAATAAATAAATAAGATCATTTACAAAATATATGCTTTATCATCATACATGATTGGCTTGTATGCATACTACTTTTAATCTTCCACTTGCACTAAAGTCAATCGCCATGGTATCTCATACCCATCTTCTCTAAGTGACGATCAAACTGCTGTTGTGTTAAAGCTTTAGTAAATGGATATGCAATATTGTCTTGATAGTCTACATGCTCCAAGGTGACGTCTCCTCTTTCAATGATCTCCCTGATCAAGTGAAATCGCCGCAACAAGTGTTTGAATTTCTGATGAGACCTGGGTTCCTTAGCTTGTGCAACCGCTCCGGTGTTGTCACAATATAAGGGGACTGCTCCTCCAATGCTAGGAACCACACCAAGTTCTGTTATGAACTTCTTCATCCAAACAGCCTCCTTTACAGCTTCACGTGCAGCTATGTACTCTGCCTCAGTCACTGAATCATCAACTGTTTGCTGCTTGGAACTCTTCCAACTCACTGCGCCTCTGTTCAAGGTAAATACATACCCCGAAATATATTTACTATCATCTTGGTCCGTTTGAAAACTTGAGTCCGTGAAGCCCTCGAGTTTTAATTCAGACCTACCGTAGACAAGAAATACATCCTTAGTCCTTCGTAAGTACTTTAGGATATTTTTCACTGCCTTCCAGTGCTCTTCTCCTAGATTCGACTGATATCTGCTCATTACACTAAGTGCAGGAGCGACATTCAGTCTAGTACATATTATACCGTACATGATAGATCCTATTGCTGAAGCATAAGGAATCTTACTTATACGGTCTCTCTCCTCAGGTGTCTTTGGGGCCTGTTTCTTGGAGAGATGTATTACATGCCTTATAGGCATGAGACCTCTTTTGGAATCTTCCATACTAAACCTCTTTAGCATCGAGTCAATTTACGTTCCTTAGGATAAGCCAAGCATCCTTTTAGATCTATCTCTATAGATCTTTATCCCCAAAATATAGTGTAGACACTCAAAATTTTCCTTGCCCCAATAGGAGGGCAAAACTGTTAGTCAATTCAAATTCGGCCACCAATGTCGGTCCTTCAATTCAAATTCGGCCTCCAATGCCGGTCCTTTAACTCGAAACCGGCCGCCAATGCTGGTCCTAAAACCTAAATTCGATCCTCAATATCAGTAACCTAAATCCTATCCCCAATATCGGTAATCCAGCCAAATTCGATCACCAATGTCGGTAGTCAATCTAGCTCCGACATCCAATCGGACCGTCAAATCCATCTCCGATCTCCAATAAGACCATCAATCCAGCTTCGATCTCCAATTGGATCGTTAATCCAGCTCCGATCTCCAATCGAACCATCTATCCATCTCCGATCTCCAATCAGACCGTTAATCCATCTCCGATCTCCAATCGGACTGTTAATCCAGCTCTGATCTCCAATCGGACCGTCAATCCAGCTCCGATCTCTAATCGGACCATCAATCCAGCTCTGATCTCCAATCGGACCATCAATCCAGCTCCGATCTCCAGTCGGACAGTTTATCCATCTCCGATCTCTAATCGGACAGTCAATCCAGCTCTGATCTCCAATCGGACAGTTAACCCAGCTCTGATCTCCAATCGGGCCCTCAATCCAGCTCCGATCTCTAATCAGACCGTCAATCCAGCTCCGATCTCTAATCGGACAGTCTATCCAGCTTCGATCTCTAATCGGACCGTCAATCCTACTCCGATCTCTAATCGGACAGTCAATCCAACTTTGATCTCTAATCGGACCGTCTATCCATCTCTGATCACCAATCAGACAGTTAATCCAACTCTGATCTCCAATCGGACCTTCAAATCCAGCTCAGATCTACAATCGGACCGTATATCCATATTCGATCTCCAATCAAACCGTCAATCCAGCTCCGATCTCCAATCAAACCGTCAATCCAGCTCCGATCTCTAATCAGACCGTCAATCCAGCTCCGATCTCTAATCGGACAGTCTATCCAGCTTCGATCTCCAATCGGACCATCAATCTAGCTCCAATCTCTAATTGGACCGTCAATCCAACTCCGATCTCCAATCGGACAGTCTATCCATCTCTGATCTCCAATCAGACAGTCAATCCAGCTCTGATCTCCAATCGGACAGTCAAATCCAGCTCAGATCTCCAATCAGACAGTCTATCCATCTCCGATCTCCAATCAAACCGTCAATCTAGCTCCAATCTCTAATCGAACCGTTAATCCAGCTCTGATCTCCAATCGGACCGTCTATCCATCTCTGATATCCAATCGGACCGTTAATCTAGCTCTGATCTCCAATCGGACCGTCTATTCATCTTTGATCACCAATCGGACCGTCAATTCATCTTCGATCTCCAATCGGACCGTCAATCTAGCTCCGATATCCCATCGGACAGTCAATCCAGCTCCGATCTCCAAATGGACCGTCAATCTAGCTCCGATCTCCCATCGGACCGTCAGTAAAACCCCGATCTCAATATCGGGCCTTAAAGTCAGCCCCGGCATCAACCTAGGACGTACAGTTCAACCTTGACATCAACCTAGGACGTGTTAAGTCATCCCCGGTCTCAGCTCGGGAAGTACAGATCAGCCTCGGCATCAAGCCAGGAAGTGTAGTTCAGCCCAAAGACAATCCTGGGAAGCCAGTTCCATCAAAGGCCGTGCCGACACCACAGGCAACCTCAGGAGGGGCAAAATGGTCATTTTATCTAACTCTAAATAGATTCGGTCAAACTTAAGCCGAATTAATGCCACCAAAGTCAGAACGAACCACAACAACGATCCCGAGTGCCAATAGCGCAAGATAACTCAACGGATAAACTACGGGGAATCGAAGACCTGGTTATGAACCCGTCTTATTGGTCCCAGAAAATGTTTTATCCCATGTCATTGTGACACTCTCAGCGAGGGCTTTCCAAAAAGGTATCGCACGCCTCAAACAGACGCTCCGATCAAAAGTTTGAAAGTTCCGACTTCGACTACGCGTTGTTTGGAGTGCACGTACTTCGAGATGATGAAATTCGGCACCGTGGGCTCCACCTGGGGAGCCGCACCTCTACCTGCGGTAGCCGCAGGTAGAGATAAGGCTCCCTGGCCTATAAATAAACGTGCACCCCCCCTTTATTTTCAAGTTTTGAAACGCAGCGAAGCTCTGCCTGTCTGATTTTCTGACTTTTACACCTCTTCCAAACCCAAATATTTTCACTCCAACACGTAGATATACCCATATACTATCACATATCAGAAAATAACCGATAGATTTGGACGTATAGAGCCTACAATTTGGCAAAAAGCCCGTATTGCAGTCCATTATAAGTATTTTTACGAGCAGAAAGTCAATACTACTACTTTGCATTATTTTCCACTTGCACACGAAGTTTTATCTTTTAAATATGCCCGGAACTTAGTTCCGTGGCCGTTTTTGTCAAAGTTTGGTACATTTCTGTACATAAACGCAAAGTTTTGCATTTTTACAACTCGGATTGACAATCCGTCAGCTTCAGCAGCTTCAATGCACTAGCACACACATTTTTGGTAACTCTGCCGGACTGGGTTGCTTTCCCAGTCCGGGTTTGGCCCTTTTTGTGCTTATTTAACTGTAAATGGACTAACATTTCAATTCTGTCAAGCCCGGATGTCAAATCCGTGGTAGTTTATCGCTTTTATATATATCTACGCATATGTAAGTGACTTTCACCATCACTGGTACTCATATCAGTCCTGGTTGACTATATTTCTGTCAATATATATATATTTATATATTTTCAGTCCGGCCTGGATTTCTTCGTGGCCATTTTACTGCTTTTGCACACTTCACCATACTAGGTGCTCTCCCCAGTCACTGGTTGCCTATTTTTCGGTCAATTTTAATTTCAGTACAGGCACCGTCGTGAAAACCCATCGCCCTTATTACTGTTTATATATATATATATATATATATATATTTCATTTCTGTCACAGCTTGGATTATTTCGTGGCTATTTATAGTTTTTTATAAATATATATATTTCAATTCCAGTCCGGGCTTGCGAGTGAAAACCCATCGCCCTTTTACAGTTTTGTATATATATATATATATATATATATATATATATAACTATATACATATATTGCTTTATTCCATCTATTCAACTGCTGCCTGTAATATTCATTTTTATGAATCTGCACTAACATATCTGCAGGCGGACTAGATTTATCCAAATCCCACCAATTCTAGCTTCAACGGTCCAAACAAGTCCCGACAGAACCTGCAAGCCATAATGGTTGAGATTTCTTTAAATCTAGTTATTTTAATAGTTTCAGCTTTAAAAGCAAACTCGTGTCACTTAGATCGCTATCTAGTGGGAACGAGACGCTTTATCCACTCGCAGCCAGGATTTATTAATGAATCCTTGGTTCCGTTGCGACGTGATGTTGGTCGTTTTACCGATCAATATATGCGTGCAAGTATACACGGTCAACAAGTAATAAAGAGTAAGTAAGATATCGTTCCCACGGAGAATTAGCTAATAAAAGTCACCAAACCACTAGCCCATAACCATTTCAGTCTTATCTAAACGAACGATCAACTGTTTTGAATTAAAACTAATTAATTAAACTAAAACTAAGTAACCCTAGTATAAAACCAAATAATGAAGATATGAGATCTCAATTTTCCCTGTTGATTCATCTAAGTCAATGCACTTCCTGTTAAGTCAAATTAATCGTCAAAGATCGCTAGACGAGAACACGAAAGTGAAATAAGGCCATCTTTCAATGTACCAAATCCATATCATATATAATCCACAGATGATAGAACACATATAAACACCCATGTTACCTAAACCACTATATGTCTATGTGATTTACAAATAATTAGGGTTTGAGCATAGGTTCTCCAATGACTACAGTGGCGCTTCGGTATATGTCTATCCTAAGCATAAATCATACATTCCAACGTCATGTAGAACATACAATCACAAGCTACTACGATCAGATCTAAACCCATATTTCGTCTTTCAAGTCCATATGAATTATCACAATAATTGGTAGCTAAGCAATTAAGCAATTAAAGCACGAATCATAATAGACAATCACATAATAATCAATAGACCAACATGGAAGAATATCAATATAAACTACTCATTAGGTTCCATTGAAATCTCAAAATAAAGTTTAATTCATGATTGACTCAAATATACCATCCACAAGTTGAATAAACATCATCCGAATACAAAAAGATATTAAGGAGACTATATAGATAGAGAATGCAAATCTGAGTTCTTGCTCCAAGCTTGAATCTTTGATGCTATCCAAATGTTTTAATCTTCCAATCTAATCAACTCTAGAAACTAACTATCTAAACCTAATCTAAACTAATCTAGACAATTAAAGAGAAAATGAGAGAGCAAAGCTAAGCTAGGGCTCCCAAAGGGAGATATGTCTATATGCAAACTGAGCCCTAATATATATGCCTTTCTCCAAGCCAAGCTCTGCCTAATTGAAAAGTCAAAATCTGGTTAAGTTCGAACCGGCGCGGCTACGCGCCTTTAAGCCTAGAATCAGGTGCGGTTGCGCGCTTCTGCAGAATTTGCTGCTGCTTGGCTTCTACTGCTGCTGCACTTGGATTCTGTTCCCATCCTCAGCTGCCAACACTTCCCATGCCTGACAAGTTACCCCTTTTGATCCTCGTAGCATCATCACATTTCATTGCTCCTTGTTCCTTTTTGCACTCTTTCATCCTTTTTAGCCCATTATGCACCAAGAGAGTCCCAATTAGAGAAAACTACAAAACAAAGCAAAAACATATGAAATGCACAACAATACTTGAGTTTAAGCAACAAAACAACTTGGCTAATATCAAAATAAGTGGTTATAAAAACCACTTATCAAATACCCCTAAACTTAAACGTTGTTTGCCCTCAAGTAACAAAAACAAAACCAAACAAAAGATGCAATGCAATGACTACAATGTATGCAACCTATCCTATCATGAATGCGAATCCATGTATTCGTCAGTATTAAAATTCATAAGCAATGCCTTAGAAAAAACCACAAGATAATCAAATAAATAGCTACCCCAAAACAAGATCATAAAGCATAACATTCTGCAAATCCAAACCTGTCAGCACTGATGTAGTGTGTGAGTGCAAAGCAACCATTAAACATGCTTTTGAACAAATTTATGACATACTATGCTTCTTAGGGGAAAAACCAGCTTCAAATCAAGAAAAGCAGCAAATCAGATAAGTTCTAACCAGGACCATGCAATACTTAAGCTAAGAGTCCATAGGGGGTTTATTTTACTTTTATTTACTCACGAGGGCGTTTTCGCTCTTTCCCGTGTACACATTTGACTGTGCAATGCCTAGTCCTCTTAGGCTTTTCAATGATACCCGTGTAGCGAGCTTTCGACCAACGACTCCCAGACCAAAAGGCCTTAGGGCGCTGGGTGTAGAGACACCCCTAGGGCTTACTTGCTCAAATATCAAAGGCCACAGGATTCGACGTAGCCGAAGTGTTTATTCACAATCAACTTTCTTCTTCTTTTTCTTTTCTTTTTCAATTTTTCTCTTTTTATTTTATTTTTCCACAACTAGCATGCATACCCCCTATTTCCCCCAAACTTAAGCTTTTTACAGTCCTCGTTATTATCACTTGATTACTGAAACTCTTTCATTGAAACAAAGATTTCCCGCCAGAAGACAAGTATGTGAAAATTTAAACTAAGCATAACATGATGGTTTCTATAGAGTGCTAACCGGTGACATCAGTATCTGACAGATAAGGATTTACATATATGACATGCCATTATAATCAAGCTTAAGTCTCAAATCAGTTCAATCAATCAAGTAATTTCAGTTTCCTCATAGGCCAAATAATTAACAAACCAACTGAAAACTGGATTCATGCAATATGTCCTAACACAGTTAACTAAAACAAAACAAAAAATTTTGAAAAATTTAACAACATACGTAAAACACGAACCTAACATGCACTGAATGAACTAACACAATATGCAATATGAAATGAACTACACTAAATGCAAAATAAACCTAATACCCCCAAACTTAAAAACTGCAATGTCCTCATTGGAGGTAAAAGGAAAAAAAAAGGAACTCCCCTAGTTGGCCTCGTTGTAATCTTCCTCCTCCTCGGCTTGCTCTGGTGGTGTGTCTAGAGGAGGATAGGAACTGCCTGTGCCAAATATTGGGAACTCTACATGCACACCAGTCATCCCGAAAGCACGAGATAAGGCCTGAGAGAATTCGGATGTGTAAGTCTGGAAATCAAGGTACATGGTGTCCATCCATCTCCTCAAGTGGCGTATCTCCCGCTCCTGACTGTCCAATCGACCCTGAGTAGCATGAGAGGTCTCAGCTGGCTCCACAGGTATCCTCTCAGAAGTATCTCCACCCTCTCTCTGCTCACTTTGTCCTGGTAATATGTACCCTGCGCCTTGAGGATGGGATTTGCCTCCTTTCCACACTGTGAATTTTTTAATTGTAGCGTGGTTGATTGTGTTCATGGGCAGCTGCATCGGCTCGGCTTCGAACCACATAACTCCATGCATAACATATAGCCGAGTGATCACAGAAGCATGTGGGATACCCGCTGAAGTACCGCCTCTCAAAAATTTACGGATTAACTATTGATAACATAGCCCACATCAATCTTCTTGCCCTTGAAGATCCCATTAAGTAACACAGCCCTGTCCTTGGTGACATCATTCTGATACCGCATTGGCATCAAATTCGCACATATGAAGCTGTACCACGCTTTCCCATATTTACTTAGTGCGGCCTGTGGGAAGTGTAGCTTCTGATCGGTGCCCTACTTCAGTTTCCATGCCGTGCCTGGCATGCACAGATAAGCACAAATGGCATCCAACTCCGAGCCCCACTCCCTAGCCTAAATAGACTCGGGGTGATCTAATGCAATGTTCGGTAGCCCGAATAGTTCGTTGATGCTCTCCTTTGCAAAGGACACCTCACATCCCGGCACAAATATCGTATTGGACAGTGTAAACTTGGCATTGGCATAGAATTCTTGTATCACAGAGATGGGTGCCGCCATCGGATCCTCACAAAATAAATTCCAGCCCCGTGCTCTGATCATAGATGCCATATGTCCATCTAGTCTCTTGTCTGGAAGTAATCCTCGCTCCAACACGAAATTTCTTCCCACCAACGAGTTCTGGAAGTATTGTTGAGCCTCCAGACTAATAAACTTGCGGTCGTTGAACGCAATTCCACTTCCCCCGTGCTCAGAGTCGCTGCCCGCCAATGAGGATTCTCTCCTACTGCGTTTAGAGGCCATTTTTACTGAGAATAGAAGCTACAACTTCTGTTAAATCTTCACCTACAACACGATTGCCCCAACCTGTTGCAGATTCTGTTCAAGCCTTTTCAATTCCAGCAACACTGCCCAACAGCCACTCCAATTGCTCACTAGAATTTCGGCCCACTTCTTTCCTTTCTCTGCTGCGGATTTTCTTTGATGTGGGGATAGGGATTCTAGGGTACGTGAGTAGTTTGTGTCTGAATTTTAGTTTGAGAAGATGGGAATGGTGAATGGATGTGTGGGTTAGTGCTCTCGGTTGAGGAGATAAAGGGTCTGATGCCAACTAAAATTAGGGCTTACGATGGAAGATGAGAGTGTGTTGTGATTGAAGATTGTAGCTTGATGTATTATAGTGTGATGGAAGGAATGAAGGAATTTGAGGGATGGACTTAGAGAAAGATTGAGTTTGAGCTCGGCTGCTAAATGAAATGATGTGGTGTGTTCAATTTTTACCGAATTTTCCCAGATTTCTGATATGTAGCTTTTCACATGCATTGAGGATGTGCCTTTGAACTTTGATTCATTCCAAGCAGATTTAACCTGAGAAATGCATACAAGATTTATTAAACCCTCTAAACCACCAAAACTTAATATAAACTATTTACAATTGTGCGGAGAATTTTCATAAAAGGAGAATTAAATATAAGGGGGAAAATATATGCATGTGAATTCCCAAAAATTACTATATGTGCGTGAATGCAATAAGCTCATACTCCAAAAATATGTTTAATAATCTTTATAGTCCCCAAAAATATATGCACCAATGCCTAAGTCCAAAAATGTAGGCAATGAGCTCCTAATTCCAAAAGTATTCAAAAATTTTCAACTACTTCAAACTGCTTAGAATTAAACAGGGGGAGGGAAATGGAGATAAGTAAGTAGAATTAAACACGAGGGGGAATAGAAAAATAATGGGGTGCCTCCCATCGAGCGCTTGGTTTATAGTCCGTTAGCTGGACTTTATCTTGACACCGCTATTTGATTCCTCTACGATAAGTGAGAAACCCTCCATCTATTAGAACTGCAGTGGGTGTTAGGAGGTTCCCTTTCACGAGAGTGCTCGAACTTAAGTCACCTAGCATATGTCGTGAATATGAATTCCCCATTTTGAATCTCAGATAGCTAGGTGCTTCTTCCGTTGTGTTCGTAAAGCAATTGGGGCATTAAGGCATAAACAACACAACGGACTCTTCTTCTATTTTCTCTTCCTCGGACCGCCATGGCTTCAAGGATGAATCAATATCATAAAGATAATTTCCTGTAATGTGACTACCATGGGGGCATGGGTGTGCAAAATTCACTGGCTTGTTCAACTTTGACTGAGAAGGCACTTGGGGTGTTATAACAGTCGGCTCATAGTCTTCATTTTCTATATCCCCATTTGTCTTCTCGATGTCCACTTCTTTCAGTTCATCCAGTTGCATGTGCACTTTGGGCTCTCTATCATTTTCAGCGTCCAAGTCATAGCACCAATTATTCTGAGGACCATTGCTCACGGCTTCCAATATTTGAGATAATTGATTATGAAGATTCTGAGTTTTTATCCCTTGCTCAATCAATTCCTATTTCATTAAAGCCATGCTAATTTGATCCGTCCAATTCTGAAGATTCTCAATTGACTTTTCTTACTCAATCAAGGTCTCCTTCATTGATGCTATGCAACATTCTTCCTCCAATCTTGCCTTTTCTGTTTCAGCCTTAATGTATTGAGGCTCATGAGTTGGAGTCTGATATGTGGAATTCTGGTGTGTATGCTGGACTTGGCTCCCAGTATTGGTCTTGATAATAGCTCCCTGAAGAATTTGGGTGATACCCAAAATCTTGATGATAACTGGGATACTCGTGGTTGAAGTAATCACCCCCATACTGCACTTGTCCAAAATTGATGGGGCACTGATGAATCATATTGTTGCCAGCACAATAATCAAAAGTAATTGCCGTCTCTTGACTCCGTTGGGTTGTAACAGTGTCTAACTTCCTCGAAAGAATCTCAAGTTGTGCTAATAGTGTAGAAATTGGGTCGAGTCCATCCTTCCCTGTTTCCCTTGGTTGATCTTTTCTCGTGTAAAACCACGGATAAGCACCGAAATCCATGTTACCTGAAAAGAGATAATATAGGAAGAAAATTAAAAACTAAAATAAAATGTTTAAATTAAGACTAATTGATTGAAACTAATGTTGGCAAAAATTTATCAAATTAATTTCCCGACAACGACGCCAAAAACTTGTTGGTCGTTTTACCGATCAATATATGCGTGCAAGTATACACGGTCAACAAGTAATAAAGAGTAAGTAATATATCGTTCCCACGGAGAATTAGCTAATAAAAGTCACCAAACCACTAGCCCATAACCATTTTAGTCTTATCTAAACAAACGATCAATTGTGTTGAATTAAAACTAATTAATTAAACTAAAACTAAGTAACCCTAGAATAAAACCAGATAATGAAGATATGAGATCTCAATTTCTCCTGTTGATTCATTTAAGTCAATGCACTTCCTGTTAAGTCAAATTAATCGTCAAAGATCGCTAGCCGAGAACACGAAAGTGAAATAAGACCATCTTTCGATGTACCAAATCCATATCATATATAATCCACAGATGATAGAACACATATGAACACCCACGTTACCTAAACCACTATATGTCTATGTGATTTACAAATAATTAGGGTTTGAGCACAGGTTCTCCATTGACTACGAGTGGCGCTTCGGTATATGTCTATCCTAAGCACAAATCGTACATTCCAACGTCATGTAGAACATACAATCACAAGCTACTACGATCAGATCTAAACCCATATTTCGTCTTTCAAGTCCATATGAATTATCACAGTAATTGGTAGCTAAGCAATTAAGCAATTAAAGCACGAATCATAATAGACAATCACATAACAATCAATAAACCAACATGGAATAATATCAATATAAACTACTCATTAGGTTCCATTGAAATCTCAAAATAAAGTTTAAGTCATGATTGACTCAAATCTACCATCCACAAGTTAAATAAACATCATCCGAATACAAAAAGATAATAAGGAGACTATATAGATAGAGAATGCAAATCTGAGTTCTTGCTCCAAGCTTGGATCTTTGATGCTATCCAAA
Source organism: Panax stipuleanatus (assembly GCA_020205555.1). Classification (NCBI taxonomy): domain Eukaryota; kingdom Viridiplantae; phylum Streptophyta; class Magnoliopsida; order Apiales; family Araliaceae; genus Panax; species Panax stipuleanatus. Next base: position 37,949,814 of record CM035120.1, read on the forward strand.
TGTTTCAATATTTAGATCTAATCAACTCTAGAAACTAACTATCTAAACCTAATCTAAACTAATCTAGACAATTAAAGAGAAAATGAGAGAGTAAAGCTAAGCTACGGCTCCCAAAGGGAGATATGTCTATATGCAAACTGAGCCCTAATGTATATGCCTTTCTCCAGGCCAAGCTCTGCCTAATTAAAAAGTCAAAATCTGGTCTAGTTCGAACCGGTGCGGCCGCGCACCTTTAAGCCTAGAATCAGGCGCGGCCGCACGCTTCTGCAGAATTTGATGCTGCTTGGCTTCTACTGCTGCTGCACTTGGCTTCTGTTCCTATCCTCAGTTGCCAACACTTCCCATGCTTGACAATTTACCCCTTTTGATCCTCGTAGCATCATCACATTTCATTGCTCCATGTTCCTTTTTGCACTCTTTCATTCTTTTTAGCCCATTATGCACCAAGAGAGTCCCAATTAGAGAAAACTACAAAACAAAGCAAAAACATATGAAATGCACAACAATACTTGAGTTTAAGCAACAAAACAACTTGGCTAATATCAAAATAAGTGGTTATAAAAATCACTTATCAAATACCCCCAAACTTAAACGTTGTTTGCCCTCAAGTAACAAAAACAAAACCAAACAAAAGATGCAATGCAATGACTACAATGTATGCAACCTATCCTATCATGAATGCGAATTCATGTATTCGTCAGTATTAAAATTCATAAGCAATGCCTAAGAAAAAACCACAAGATAATCAAATAGAAAGCTACCCAAAAACAAGATCATAAAGCATAACATTCTGCAAATCCAAACCTGTCAGCACTGATGTAGTGTGTGAGTGCAAAGCAACCATTAAACATGCTTTTGAACAAATTTCTCACATACTATGCTTCTTAGGGGAAAAACCAGCTTCAAATCAAGAAAAGCAGCAAATCAGATAAGTTCTAACCAGGACCATGCAATACTTAAGCTAAGAGTCTATAGGGGGTTTATTTTACTTTTATTTACTCACGAGGGCGTTTTCGCTCTTTCCCGTGTACATATTTGACTGTGCAATGCCTAGTCCTCTTAGGCTTTTCAATGATACCCGTGTAGCGAGCTTTCGACCAACGACTCCCAGACCAAAAGGCCTTAGGGCGCTGGGTGTAGAGACACCCCTAGGGCTTACTTGCTCAAATATCAAAGGCCACAGGATTCGACGTAGCCGAAGTGTTTGTTCACAATCAACTTTCTTTTTCTTTTTCTTTTCTTTTTCAATTTTTCTCTTTTTATTTTATTTTTCCACAACTAGCATGCATACCCCCTGTTTCCCCCAAACTTAAGCTTTTTACAGTCCTCGTTATTATCACTTGATTACTGAAACTCTTTCATTGAAACAAAGATTTCCCGCCAGAAGACAAGTATGTGAAAATTTAAACTAAGCATAACATGATGGTTTCTATAGAGTGCTAACCGGTGACATCAGTATCTGACAGATAAGGATTTACATATATGACATGCCATTATAATCAAGCTTAAGTCTCAAATCAGTTCAATCAATCAAGTAATTTCAGTTTCCTCATAGGCCAAATAATTAACAAACCAACTGAAAACTGGATTCATGCAATATGTCCTAACACAGTTAACTAAAACAAAACAAAAAATTTTGAAAAATTTAACAACATACGTAAAACACGAACCTAACATGCACTGAATGAACTAACACAATATGCAATATGAAATGAACTACACTAAATGCAAAATAAACCTAATACCCCCAAACTTAAAAACTGCAATGTCCTCATTGGAGGTAAAAGGAAAAAAAAGGAACTCCCCTAGTTGGCCTCGTCGTAATCTTCCTCCTCCTCGGCTTGCTCTGGTGGTGTGTCTGGAGGAGGATAGGAACTGCCTGTGCCAAATATTGGGAACTCTACATGCACACCAGTCATCCCGAAAGCACGAGATAAGGCCTGAGAGAATTCGGATGTGTAAGTCTGGAAATCAAGGTACATGGTGTCCATCCATCTCCTCAAGTGTCGTATCTCCCGCTCCTGACTGTCCAATCGACCCTGAGTAGCATGAGAGGTCTCAGCTAGCTCCACAGGTATCCTCTCAGAAGTATCTCCACCATCTCTCTGCTCACTTTGTCCTGGTAATATGTACCCTGCGCCTTGAGGATGGGATTTGCCTCCTTTCCACACTGTGAATTTTTTAATTGTAGCGTGGTTGATTGTGTTCATGGGCAGCTGCATCGGCTCGGCTTCGAACCACATAACTCCATGCATAGCATATAGCCGAGTGATCACAGAAGCATGTGGGATACCCGCTGAAGTACCGCCTCTCAAAAATTTGTGGATTAACTGTTGATAACATACCCCACATCAATCTTCTTGCCCTTGATGATCCCATTAAGTAACACAGCCCTGTCCTTGGTGACATCATTTTGATACCGCATTGGCATCAAATTCGCACATATGAAGCTGTACCACGCTTTCCCATATTTACTTAGTGCGGCCTGTGGGAAGTGTAGCTTCTGATCGGTGCCCTGCTTCAGTTTCCATGCCGTACCTGGCATGCACAGATAAGCACAAATAGCATCCAACTCCGAGCCCCACTCCCTAGCCTAAATAGACTCGGGGTGATCTAATGCAATGTTCGGTAGCCTTACGGTGGTATCATCTATACTATTTCCTCCAATCATACCTATTCATGAAAGAAAAGCCCTCAAGCCTAAGGCAAACTGCGAAAAGGGAAAAGAAAAGATCCTGTATGAAGGACGAGACCCATTCGCTAACATGAGAGTCATTCTCAACTACGAGGGTATGAATGACGAACTCCCCGACAGTAACGACGACCATGTCCAAATTCCTCACATTAAAAAGAGGAATGATGTACAAAAAAGCCTTGGCTCTATTCTCAAGGATGTCTCAGTCATCATCCAGGACGAGGCGGACAAGTACAATTCCTTGATTCTCCCAATTCATGAAAATCTGACCCTGGAAAACTGGAGTAGTGTACCTTACCTAAGTTGAAAAGGGTAAAGGGGCAGAGAGTACATCTGCCCTTAATCATGCTTTCATTTGCTGCTTACTTTTGATTACACAACTGGAGCAGTAACTTTTGTCATGCTTTGCAAATGCCATGTGTATTTAAGCAGTTGCATATATTAATGAAAGCATTTTTGTTTTCAGGACCCAAGCATTAGATGTGTGTGTCTCTGCTAATAAGATGCCAACCTGTCAAGATGACTCCGACTTGGATATAGAATTGAACTTCAACTTGATGGATATTGATCAAGAGGAAGAAGATGAATATGAGGTTCCAAAGGAGATCAAGGAATGGGTCGAAGATAAACCCAAACCAAACCTCGACCAAACCTCCACCATCAACATAGGAACCTCCGAAAACATCAAAGAAATCCAAATAGGTTCAGACCTCACACCAAATTAAAAAGCCGACCTGATCGAACTCCTAACACAGTACCAGGATGTGTTTGCATGGTCACATGAAGACATGATCGATCTATCCACAGACATTGTCATTCATCGAATGCCCATCAAAGAAGGGTTTAAACCAGTCAAACAAAAACTCAGGCGATTGAAACTTGAGTGGAGTCTCAAAGTCAAAGAAGAAGTCGTTAAGTAATTCAAAGCCGGGATCATCATGGTATCAACATACCCCGAATGGCTATCAAACATAGTCCCCATACCTAAACAGGGAGGGAAGGTACTAGTATGCGTGGATTACCGGGATTTGAACAAAGCATGCCTCAAGGACAACTTCCCGGTACCTTTCATCCACATTCTAATTGACAATACTGCCTAATATGGCATGTATTCCTTCATGGATTGCTTTGCTGGTTACCATCAAATCATGGTTGCTGAAGAAGACGAAGAGAAAATAGCCTTTATCACTTCCTGGGGAACTTTCTGCTACCGACGACTATCCTTCGGCCTCATCAATGCCGGAGCAACGTATCAGCGAAGCCATGATGGCCCTCTTTCATGATATGATGCACAAAGAAATAGAAGTTTATGTGGATGACATCATCATCAAATCCCGGAGGAGGATGATCACATAGACCATCTCAGGAAGCTGTTCAACAGGTTACATAAATACAACCTCAAGCTAAATCTCGCCAAATGTGCTTTTGGCGTCAAAGTAGGCAAACTGTTAGGATTCCTGGTTAGCAATCGGGGCATTGAACTCGACCCCGCCAAAATCAAAGCCATTACTGAAATGCCCGTACCTCGTACAGAGAAGGAGATATGTGGATTCCTGGGAAGGATCAACTTCATAAGCAGATTAATTTCCCAGCTCATAGCAACCTGTGAGCCCATCTTTAAGCTGTTAAGGAAGAATTCCTCCACCACGTGGAATGAGGATTGTCAACAAGCCTTCCTTGCCATCAAGAAACAGCTGACTGAAGATCCTGTTCTGATACCCCCAAGGGAAGGAGTCCCTTTGTTCATGTACCTGTCCGTCAATGCCAATGCAATGGACTGCATGTTAGGACAGAAGGATGATAGTAGTAAGGAAAGAGCCATCTACTACATCAACAAAAGATTCAGCAGTGGGGAACAGAACTACACCTTGATCGAAAAGACATGATATGCATTAGCATGGGCCACCATGAGGTTGCAACACTATTTGCATGGGCACACGACCTATCTCATATCCCGCATGGATCCGCTCAAATATGTATTCAACAAACCAATGCTGAATTGGCGACTGTCAAAATGGCAGTTGATCCTACAGCAATTCGACAATGTCTACGTGATTCAGAAGTCAATCAAGGGTCAAGGCATTACAGATCAATTAGCAGAAGCACCTTCAGGAGGGTTCGAGCCCCAGGAGATATATTTCCCGGATGATGGGATCATGACAATTCAACAACTCCAGTCTAAGAATACAATCCAACCATGGAAACTGTATTTTGACGGAGCGGTAAATATAGAAGGTGCTGGGTGTGGGGCAGTCCTCATCTCTGGTACAGGTGATCAATATCATGTGGTTACCAAACTTTAATTTGGCAACACGAACAACACGACCGAGTATGAAGGCTGTATCACGGGGTTGAAGCTAGCCCAATCCATGTCTATCAAACACTTACTCGTCTTCAGAGATTCCGAGCTGGTCATCAGATAAACTACAGGCGCGTATCTCACCAAAGAACTGCATTTGCTGCCCTACCATCAGCAAGTCCTCAAAATATCTCTAAAATTCAAAGCAATAACCTTCGTTCACATTCCTCGGGGTCGGAATGACTTCGCTGATGCACTAGCAACGTTGGCTTCATTAATCCGCATATCCGGTAAGAGTGGATTTCCCAACATTCAGTTCACGATTCAGAAAGTTTCGACATATGGGAATTATGTGGGAGAAGTATCAGTTGAAATACCTCCTGTCAAGCAGCTTTGGTTTTAAGACATCAAGGAATATCTCCGTAATGGATCCACACCTGCTGGTGCAAGTCAATCAGAGCAAAAACGGATTCTCAGAATGGCCATGAAGTTCTATCTAAGCGGAGATGCACTTTATAAAAGGGATGCTGGAATAGGCCTGTTAAGATGCCTCGACAATGAGCAAGCCCAAAGACTAATGGATGAAGTTCATGGCGGAGTCTGTGGTCCACACATGAGCGGCCATCTACTGGCCATGAAGATAATTAGAACAGGACATTACTGGATCTCGCTCAAAGCTGATTGCGATGATCACGTCAAGAGATGCTTTCAATGCCAAATACATGGAAATGCCATTCACGCTCCTCCAAATAAGCTGCATAACATAAGTTCACCATGGCCTTTCTTTATGGGGGGAATGGACGTAATAGGTCCAGTGGAACCCAAAGCCAATAACGGTCATCGATTCATCTTTAGTATGGTCGATTACTTTACCAAATGGGTCGAAGCAGCCTCTTTTCCCAAAGTCACAAAAGAGGTCATCATCAGTTTCATCAGAAACACTGTCGTCTGTCGATATGGACAACTGGAGGTGATCGTATCAGACAACGCTAAAAACCTGAACAATCAAATGATGGTGGATCTGTGCAGTAAGTTCCACATCAAGCATCTCAATTCCGTCATCTATCGGCCCAAGATGAACGGCGCTATCGAAGCGGCCAACAAAAACATCAAGAAGATTATGCAAAAAATGTCCGCCAATCACAAGGACTGGCCTGAACTGCTGCCTCTAACTCTGTAAGCATACAGGACGTCAGTGCGTACCTCTTATAGGGCTACCCCCTACTCATTGGTCTATGGCATGGAAGCAGTCCTTCCCATAGAAGTAGAGATGGAATCTTTACGAGTGTTGATCAACGCTCAAATAGATGAAGATCAATGGTTGCAAGACCGGTATTATCAGCTGTCTCTGATAGATGAAAAGAGAGCTACGACCATTTTCCTCGGACAGTTATACCAACAAACGATCGCCAGATCCTATAACAAGAAGGTCCGAATTCGACAATTCAAACAAAATGACTTGGTGCTAAAGAAAATCCTGGCCAATCAGGATGAAGCCAAAGGAAAATTTGCCCCAAACTGGGAAGGCCCTTTCATTGTCAAAGAAGTGTTGACTGGGGGCGCTATCAAACTGCAAGAGATGGATGGGATCGAATTTCCCTAAATCATCAATTCAGATACCGTGAAAAGGTATTACGTCTGAAGCACATGCATACCCGCATCCGGGTCCTACAAATCAAATCAAGTTTGGTTTTTCAATAGAAAGTTGAAACTATAAATGACCTGATCTCCCTCAACCCGGGAGTACGTAGGCAGCCATTTCTGGTGCGGTCAAACCAAATAAAAGCTCAAAAACTCATCAAACCAAATTCAAAATCCAAGATAAATACTTTTCAAACCTACATCCCGGCACTAGCCAGAACTACGAATAACCTCAACCCGGGAGTACATAGGTAGCCCCCCTATGGTGCGGTTTGACCTTTAAGAAAAAAAATAATAAAAGACTAGTTCTAATACACCAAAGACAAATAGAAGCTAAATTCTATCAAACTACCCTGGTCAACAGGCCTATCTGAGATACTCCCTGACATCTCAACTGTCAGTCCATCAAGGTAAAGCTCAAGATACATCAACAATTGCAAGTCATGAAAGAAGTGGTATTCACTCAGCAATGACAATACATCTCCAGTCAGGGAACTGCATCAAAAATATATTTCTCTGATATAGAAAAATTGCTTTATATACATAATGCCCTGTACATGACAAAATGGCTGATCTAGTCTATGCAGGAAAAATAAAGCTAGTTTATGGACCCAAGGATAAGCGGGTCAGCAATGCCAGCATGGCATCTCTCTCTGAAGATGGTGGAGCAGCCGTAAGTGCAGTCCACTCAGCCTCCATACGGCTCAGAACATCCACAGGCATCTGCAAAGTGGCACTGTGGCCATCAATATAAGCACTCATCTCGGTGACCAAACCATGAGTGTAAGATCGAAGAGCAGTACTATCAGCAATTTGGAAATCACGGGAAGCTATAGCCTCATCCCTCTCCTCAAAAGTTGCGTCTCGAGCAATCAAAGTCTCCTCGATCTCAACATATGTTGCATCCCTAGCCGAGCGAATCTCGTCTCGCTCTACAACTGTAGTATCCAGAGCAGAGCGGAGCTCGTCCTGCTCAATCAATCCAGCATCCAAAGCATCCCTGAGACCATCCCTCTCAGCAAAAGCTAAATCTCTGCCAGACAAGGCAGCCAACATCTGTGCTCTAGATGAGTCTCGCTCAAAGGTCATCCTGAATAGTGAGTCTGCTAAAGCCGGACCTGTCCCCACAGGAATGGTCGGGGAATCACTAACCAGAGCAGCGGTCAAACTCGTGAACAACTCATCTTCGGTAGGAGAATCTGGATCCTCCATGGGCTCCTCCTCGTCAGAGTCCACATTAGGAGATGAAGAAGCCTCTGCTATCACTCCTGTCTCTGCCTCCAACCATGCAGAATACTCCGGAGAATAGCCCGGATGGCTACTGGAGAAATCAGTCCTCTCCCGATGAGTCCAACACTCATATACTCTGACCAAGTCGGTGGATGACATGGAAGAAGCAAACATCCTATGATCAGCAGACCCCTTGAAATGGTGCAAACTCTGCAGCTGATCAAATTGACACATGACTGCCAAAGGATGATAGGTAGTCACTCCTCTCAAACCCGCTAGGGGCAAATAATCTAGACCAGATGCATGCTTGATAAAGCTATATGGGGATGCTAGCCCTGAGCATGGCAAGATCACAAACGGATGCTCAATATCTGATAAAAATGCCTACCAAGTCTCTGCATTAATGCACTCTACAGGCTGAAAAGAGAAAGCTCTGGATGTCTCATGAGTAAAGCAAAAATCCCTAGGCCTAATGGATCCAATCGTTCGTATATGGGACATCAGCCATATATACAGCAAGACCGAGCTGCCCCTAAAGAACCTCTCTGGATGGGTACTACAATAAGTGGTGGATCTAAATGTCTCAGCCAATATCATTGGGATGATGGTGCTACCCTGTCTAAGGGATCTAACCACTACTACCAATCCCACATCTAGATGATCCAATCGCAATGGCATGTAGACATATGCCACAACACACATCAGCAGGATATCTATCCTGGCCGCATGCCATGTCTCTGCTAAACAAATGAAATCTCTGACTTGGCGACCATAACTGTCAAGCTCGCCAAAGCGCTCAATCAAGAAGTCCATAGAGATCACATGCCCCAAAATGATCTCATCCATGACTACACTCTGACGAAGACCGGACAAGCCTGATAAACGGCCTCCTCATATCACTAATAGCCGTCCGAGCGCACGATAACTCTAAATCCAAGCCAGTAAATCTCTGGTACTCCTCCAGAGTCGGCGTCAACTCACGCCGCCCTAAGCGGAACACCTGCCTTTCGGTAATCCAGTAGGGTAGAAGGCCGTCAACAAATCCAATCGGAACCCAAAAATCCACAAGGGGCAATGAATGCCCCAACATCTGGTCCACAGTCCCCCTAGCAGGAAAGAGCAGACTATCATACTAGGTCCTCAATGATGCTGCCACCGTAGATGGTGGTAAATGCTCAATACAGCTGACTGCAGATGACATCATCTGTAGCACAGTATCACAAGACTGTCCAGAAGTTAAGTTAAAACACAGATGTCTGAATGTATACACATGACATAATACATACATGATGACAGTAATATAAACATGATGCAGAAGATAAGATATGGTAGGAATATCTATAAAAAGCTATCTACTGCATACAACATCCCTGTATCTTGATACAAAGTGAAAGGAAAAATACATGGAAAATGGGACACCACCGCCCAACTACTACAGTGGTCTATCAAAAATGATGGCACAAACGCCGAATAGCCAAAACAATGGCTGACCAAAAAGTATAGCTTCAATAGCTACCAGTGGAAGTTGTAGACATCAGTGTCAAATGGATCAACCTGCTCCATCTCCTCTGTCGGCACAAAGCTGCTAGGATCAGGCATATCTGGGCGATATAAGGAGGATCTGCCTCTGTATAGCTGCTGCTAAATGGACCTGAAGAGGGACCTGCTCCTGAGCTAGACGGGTCAAAAGAAGATGCCTCTGATGGTTCTCAGCCAAGGTGCCTGATAAATAAACTAGCCTGCTCCAACTCCCTGGTCATATCTGCTATCTGGTTTGTATGAGTCGGCTCCCTGAGGCAAGCTATCCAATCCGCCATCATCACGGATCCTGGCACCATGTCTGCCATAAACTAGGTAGCCCGAGTCTGAGCTCCAACAGTACGAGAGCTCCACCATCTGCCAAATGCCTCCTGGCTGTACGGACCCTCTGATAGGGTGAAGCCATCAATGCCCTCCAAAGGGATATTTGTCAAAGGCACAGTCAATGGCCAATGATGCCAAGCTGGAGGAACAATGGGAATGCGGATCTCTCCCGTAATGCTCATAATAGCACGCTCTCTAAGATAAAGCTCCCAGCCTCCCTCTGTTAACAACGGCACCCTGCGGGTCGATAAGTCAAACTCCCGACCAGTAGGGACTCCTCCCTCGAATTCGACGGTCAAGTGCTCGGATTTGTACGGCGTCCAGGTGATCAAATCCACCGTCAAAAGCTCCAACTATAGACGGGCATGAGTGAATCCCTCAGCAACAGGGACCTCCGTCAAAGTGGAGTGATGCCATCTCCGTCCTTGAGGATAGGTCTCCAGACCTAAAGCAGTAGCGGGCCGTAGGCAAGGAAGCCTCTCAAATGCCCAAAGCTGACCATGAAAATACCAAAAGTCCTCAGTGATCAAGACTGACAAAAATACTAAAATCAAAAAGGTACAGAAAGATGTACTCACTAGCAGGAATGGGTAAAATCCTAACCAAGCCTCCGTCGTACCCTTCGAAAGCATGTGCGTTCCCCGGAGAAAATAGGTAAAGGTATAGGAGCTCCAATCATAGTCACTGAGGTGCTCTACCTGTCGAGTGGCGCTGATCAAAGCGAAGGACACAGTAGAAGAGTTGTCCGCCGTGAAATAACCCCTGATGATTGACAAAAACAATCGCCTCAGAATGCGATCTCTAGCCCTCTGGTCATCAAGCGGAGGCAACTTCAAAGTCTCATCCTGGGCATCTATACTCAAGGGACCAGATAGGACTGCCCGACCCTTGAATGCCGTCATCGGGACTCCCAGTAGGGACCGAACGATAGCGGGCAAAATGTCAGTAATGACAGGCACTGACTCGCCCTCAAACTCAATGTCGATGATAAATCTCTAGTCCATAGGAGTCATCATCACCTCGCAATCCAGTAAATAAAGGGACTGAGTCTGGTGGAACCAGCGCTCAGACAAAGCCCTCATATACCCCCAGGGGCAACGGCGGGGAAGGATCGAGAAAAAGGCCTAAAATCCCCAGCCATCTACAATCTCCCTGTAATCCTCATGCAAAGTGTGATACAAGGGGTACACGCTAAACTAGTTCCCTCGAGGCTGCATATAGCCGGGAACCTGCATCAAAAACCAACCCAAGTCAAAAACCTAAGCCTCAAAAATGGCAAGAAGGAAGAAAAGAATCCAGAGAGAAGAAAGACTTCAAGTCACCTCGTTGGCGTGAAGACACCTCGAAGGATGGCGACTCAATTCGCCTAGTAGCTCCTGAGTAGGCACAACAATGCCTAGGACCTCCGTACGTGGAGCCTGAGCGGGAACAGGAGCAACAAAAGGAGCCTCCTCATCTACAATATCAAGTAGTTGCTCGTCCTGTGCTGGACGAATCCTGCTCTTTACTAGTCTACGAGGCATCCTAGCCGGACGTGGCTGTCGCACATCAGAAGCCCTCCTACGTCTAATACCCGAGGAGACCCTACTGGAACTAACGGGTCTATCACGATCCATCTACGGTAACAAGTCTCTAAATCACCTCAGAAAGGGTGCGGTAAGCCTAAAACCTGTGGCTTATCATTTTCAATCAGTCCAACATATATCTCTAGGTTTTAATACATGCATGGGTCAGTAAAAAATACCCAATAAAGTCAAAACTGCATGTTTTCAAAACCTAGTAACTCAAAACCTGCATGGGTCAGTAAAAAATTCTCCTTTGTAAAATGGACTGTCCACATGCACACATGCATGTCTAGGTGGCGATTCAGTAGCACACCTACCCACAAACAAAAACAATTCATATTTACTGGAAAAAAAAAATCAAAAATCAAACTCACATAGTAGCCAAATTACCATGGACATTTTTAGTTGATAATCCAGGCTCACTAGGCCTCAAAAAGGATGACTAAACTAATCAAAAAGTACAAAAATTGACTGCCTCAGAATCTGAATTTTCTTACATCCAAACGTGCATTACAGTAAGATATGCATACATACGTAGTAAAAAAAAAATTATAGGTCATATGGGCATACATTTTTCATACATTGCGTCTAAAAGAACCCTAGGCGGTTTGCATGCTTTTAATGGTCAAAAATTGCGAAAAAAGCACGTAAAACGTTACCTGCGCTGTGCTGAACATGTAGGAACTGACGGATTCAAAAAATAGCTGTCCAAGCTCCGTAGATCTGAAAAAGAAGATCGAAATCCTTTCTAAACTCAAAACGAGAAACTTGCAAAATGAAAATCCCGTAGCATATTAAATAGGCCAGGTAGACGTACCTCCACCTGCGGTAGCCCAGGTGGGTCCCACTTCCCCCAAGCCCAATTCGATTCGAGTTGAAACGGAGTGTAAACGAACTGCCAAGTCAAATTCGAAGAGAAATCGCTACGCGATTGAGCGGTTTGGCCAGAAATCCTGCGTTTAAGCAGCGTAATCCTGACGAAAAGGGAAATTCCATGAAGACCCTTGGTATTCATCCCGAAGCCTTGTCCGGGGATCAACAAATCAAACTGCAAAAAAATAGCACAAGAATTGCGTAAAACTGCCGAAAACTATCATTTTTTGAAGTTCGGGTACTGACCGAAGCAGTTTCAGCCATTGGCTAAGCTCCAGCGAAGTTCAGGTACTGACCAAAGCAATTTTAGCCATTAGCTCAGTCCCAGCAAAGTTCGGGTACTGACCGAAGCAGTTTCAGCCTTTGGCTCAGCCCCAGCGAAGTTCGGGTATTGACCGAAGCAGTTTCAGCCATTGGCTCAGCCCCAGTAAAGTTCGGGTACTGACCGAAGTAGTTTCAGCTATTGGCTCAGCCCCAGCAAAGTTCGGGTACTGACTAAAGTAGTTTCAGCCATTGGCTCAGCCCCAGCGAAGTTCGGGTATTGACCGAAGCAGTTTCAGCCGTTGGCTCAGCCCTAGCGAAGTTCGGGTACTGACCGAAGTAGTTTCAGCCGTTAGCTCAGCCCCAGCGAAGTTCGAGTATTGACCTAAGCAGTTTCAGCCGTTGGCTCAGCCCCAACGATGTTCAGGTACTGACCAAAGTAGTTTCAGCCGTTGGCTCAATCTCAGCGAAGTTCGGGTACTAATCGAAGCAGTTTCAGCTGTTGGCTCAGCCCTAGCGAAGTTCGGGTACTGACCGAAGAAATTTCAGCAGTTGGCTCAGCCCCAGTGAAGTTCGGGTACGGACTGAAGTAGTTTCAGCCATTGGCTCAGCCCCAACGAAGTTCGGGTACTGACCGAAGCAGTTTCAGCCGTTGGCTCAGCCCCAGCGAAGTTTGGATACGGACCAAAGTAGTTTCAGCCGTTGGCTCAACCCCAGCAAAATTCGGGTACAAATCGAAATATAATCCAACCATTGGCTCAAACCCAATGACGTTTCAACTGTCGGCTCAACCCCAGCCAAGCAATAGAATGGATCCGGTGACGGAAGCAATTATAATAATCCATCACAAAGGATGGAATCTGTTATACACATCCTCAAAGGGATCATTGAGGTAGTATCAATCAGATCAACCTCAGTCAAGATCTATAAAGTTATCGCGGAGAACGTCATCCCCAGCAAATCTAGACGTGGACAATCTGTGATATCTCATCTTCAACAATCTCATCCCCATCAGAATCAAATTGGTTATCGTGAATGATGTCATCCCCAGCAGGAAGTGATAAAAAATTAGTTCGCGGTAACTTCCCAACAACATCAATGGCTGCACATGACAACGTTATCCCCAACAGAGTGATAACGTAGGCGGCTAACAGAAGCCCCATTCCACTCAAAGACGCCTAGCCTTCAAAGCAGCGTTGGCACTTTTTATTTCCAGTGTCTACTAATCTTTATCCTGTCAATTCCATTACATTGCATGGACATAATAAAGAGGGGCATCTGTAGATACTCAAAATTTTCCTTGCGCCAATAGGAAGGCAAAACCGTCAATTAAATCAAATTCGGCCACCAATGCTGGTCCTTTAATTCAAATTCGGTCGCCAATGTCGGTCCTTTAACTAGAAACCAGCCGCCAATGCTGGTCCTCAAACCTAACTCTGATCCCCAATATCAGTAACCTAAATCCTATCCCCAATATCGGTACTCCAGCCAAATCCGATCACCAATGTCAGTAGTCAATCCAGCTCTGATCTCCAATCGGACTGTCAAATCCATCTCCGATCTCCAATCGGACCGTCAATCCTGCTCTGATCTCTAATCGGACCGTTAATCCAGCTCCGATCTCCAATCGGACCTTCTATCCATCTCTGATCTCTAATCGGATAGTCAATCCAGCTTCGATCTCCAATCGGACAGTCAATCCAGCTCCAATCTCCCATCGGACTGTCTATCCATCTTCGATCTCCAATCGGACCGTCAATCCAGCTCTGATCTCCAATCGAATCGTCAATCCAGCTTCGATCTCCAATTGTATCGTTAATCCAGCTCCGATCTCCAATCGGACCGTCTATCCATCTCCGATCTCCAATCAGACCATCAATCCAGCTCCGATCCCCAATTGAACCATCTATCCAGCTCCGATCTCCAATCGGGCAGCCAATCCAGCTCCGATCTACAATCAGACAGTCTCAATCCAGCTCCGATCTCCAATCGAACAGTCTATCCAGCTCCGATATCTAATCGGACCGTTACTCCAGCTTCGATCTCCAATCAGACCGTTAATCCAGCTCCGATCTCCAATCGGACTGACTATCCATCTCCAATATCCAATCGGACAATTAATCCAGCTCCGATCTCCAATTAGACCGTCAAATCCAGTTTCGATCTCCAATCAAATCGTCTATCCATCTCTGATCTCCAATCGGACCGTCAATCCAGCACCGATCTCCAATCGGATCTTCAATCCAGCTCTGATCTCCAATTGGACCGTCTATCCATCTTCGATCTCCAATCAGAACGTCAATCCAGCTCCGGTCTCCAATCAGACCGTCTATCCATCTCCGATCTCTAATCAGATTATCAATCCAGCTTCGATCTCCAATCGAACTGTTAATCCAGCTCCGATCACCAATTGAATAGTCAGTCCAACTCCGATCTCCAATCGGACCTTCAATCCAGCTCTAATCTCTGATCGGACCGTCAGTCAAACCCCGATCTCAATATCGGGCTTTCAAGTCAGCCGCGGTATCAACCTGGGAGGTACAGTTCAACCTTGACATCAACCTAGGACGTGTTAAGTTATCCCCGATCTCACCCAGGAAGTATAGATCAGCCTTGACGTCAAGCCAGGAAGTGCAGTTCAGCCCCAAAGACAATCCTGGGAAGCCAGTTCCATCAAAAATCGTGCCGACACCACAGGCAACCCCAGGAGGGGAAAAATGGTCATTTTATCCAACTCTCAATAGATTCGGTCAAACTCAAGCCGAATTAATGCCATCAAAGTCAGAACAAACCACAACAACGATCCCGAGTGCCAATAGCGCAAGACAGCTCAACGGACAAACTACGGGGAATCAAAGACCTGGTTATGAACCCGTCTTCTTGGACCTAAAAAATGTTTTTTCCCATGTCATTGCGACACTCTCGGTGAGGGCTTTCCGAAAAGGTATCGCACGCCTCAAACGGACGCTCTGATCAAAAGTTTGAAAGTTCTGACTTCGACTACGCGTTGTCCGAAGTGCACATACTTCGAGATGACAGAACCCGGCACCGCGGGCCCCACCTGGGGAGCTGCACCTCTACCTGTGGCAGCCGCAGGTAGAGCTAAAGCTCCCTGGCCTATAAATAAACGTGCACCCCCCCTTCATTTTCAAGTTTTGAAACTGTAGCGAAGCTCTGCCTGTCTTATTTTTTGACTTTTACACATCTTCCAAACCCAAATATTTTTACTCCAACACGTAGATATACCCATATACTACCACGTATCAGAAAATAACCGGTAGATTTGGATGTATAGAGCCTACGATTTGGCAAAAAGCCCGTATTGCAGTCCATTGTAAGTATTTTTATGATCAGAAAGTCAATACTACTACTTTGCACTGTTTTCCACTTGCACACGAAGTTTCATCTTCTAAATATACCCGAAACTTAGTTCCGTGGCCGTTTTTGTCAAAATTTGCTACATTTGTATACATAAATGCAAAATTTTGCATTTCTACAACTCAGATTGACAATCCGTCAGCTTTAGCAGCTTCAATGCACTAGCACACACATTTTTGGTAACTCCGCTGGACTGGGTTGCTTTCCAAGTCCGGGTTTGGCACTTTTTGTGCTTATTTAATTGTAAATGGACTAACATTTCAATTCTGTCAAGCCCAGAAGTAAGACCCGACCTTTTTATGAATAAAATTAAATTTCCTCTATATATTATTTTGAATAGTAAGGGGTTGATTTGATTAATGTGGTAAGTTATGGGTAAAATACGCAAATATTTTAAAATAAGCAAGTGATTATAAAATATTCATTGTTGTCGGAGAATATTTGGTTGGTCGTGGAATATTCTTGCTGTCGGAGAATATTTGTACGACGGCGCAGTCATTTGTGAGCCCCATAACGGAAAACTGTCGGATGAAGAAAACGACATGAATGAGTTTTTTAAAATAACGGCGTAGTTGTTACCGTTAACACTGTTGGAATACATGAAGGTTAAAAATAAAGTTATACGCGTCGTTGCACAGTAGCACACGGTATTGCACAATATTTTATATTATTGTTGTTTTAATAATTGTCACTGCACAGTATTTTCCATCATCAGATCCATAATTTATATTATTTGAATTATATTATTAGATAGCATTATTGGCAATGTCTAAGGAAGTTCTGTCTATAAGGGGTTATTTAATTGTGCGCCAGTAAGGAAAAATCCTTATCGAAAAGCCCCCTCTTTCCTAGGAACGACCTGGTTGTCAATATTGTAGTTCTGTAATATTATTTGTGAATAATTAATTATTGATTTATATGATAAGGAAATATTTATTTTATGTAGATTTAAATGAAGGAATTAGTGCTGATGTGTTTTTATCAGTATTTTGTTGGAATGGAGGTGTGAAAAATCATCCGTATGTAGATTTCGGTCATTTTCTGTTTGAAATTTGGAAAACCTTTCTTCTACAAAGTTGTAGAGAATTAAATTTCCTATGGAATGGACATAAGATTCGTATTTTTCTGATAAAAGGGCTATTTATTATGAATTATTGAAGTTCCAAAATAATTAATTTTTGGGATTATACATATTTTTTTTAATAAAAACATTTTTTTGATGGTGGGCCCCACTTGTGTGGCTGATGAAATGGTCAAGGAGGTGTGCGGAATTTATTTTATAAATGTATTATTCTATTAAATTTTTTGCTTTGGCGTTCTAAGCATTTTTCTATAAATAGGGTGATTAGGTTAGAATTGAAAATCACACCAGAATCAGAAGTTTTCTCTCTATAATATCGAGCGTATTTTTGTGAGTATTTAGATACTTTGAGTGTTGCTATACAGTGCAAGTTTCCTTCAGTATTATATTCGATATTTCAATCAGAAGTACTATTCTTTTGAGATAAGGGATGTTATTTTCTTCGTAAATGATGTTATTTCTTTTAATATCATTATACCGAAATATTGGTATGAATTTTATTGTAAAATTTTTACCTTTTCATATTGAGGTTACTATTCACGTATACGGTACTATTCATGTATACAACACTATTCACAAATACGGTACTATTCATGTAACGACCTCAAAATCCATACACAAAAATTCTCGACATCGGTCGCTAACAATATAACCTTATACAAATTTTACATCATTATTCGATAATAAAAAAAATCACTAAAAATGCGGAATATTTAAAACTTTTATAAATCTTTCTTTACTGCCCTAAATCGTAACTTTTACATTACAAATGTTTGATTCAATTCTATTACATGAATCGCTACAACGAAAGGACTATACAAAGTCTTACATCACTAAGCAATCCATTACACATCGGATAGCTCAACTTACAACTTAACAACTAAGTTACAATCAAAACATCAACTAAAATTTGAAATTTAACATAACTAATATTCTTGAGCATTGATCTCTATAAATCACTTAACACGTATCTTTACCTTGCATCATTGACCTGCAAAATTGGTTATTTGCAAGAGTGAGCTCGACAGCTCAGCAAGAACTAACAGTTATCATGCATCACGTAGCACATAGTTAACATGCTCAACATACATCTCACAAACATTAAAGTAACATGGCATACATGCTTTAATCACATAACAAATATAAAGATTGAGTTCCTTACTTAATCAACATTTCTAAATCAATCAATGTAGTCATAAATTGACTTTCACATTTCATGCTTGCAACATATATAACATAGCATGCTCTTTGCAATACAATTTAAAACAATTCATTATCAAGTTCACATAGAAAGTAGGAACTGAAATACTTGCCTGGTTCGTAGATTACCAACTACTGAAAAACAGCTTAATATAATCTGCTTCATGAATCCTACATAACGTATTACCATACGCATCAATTATTAGTCTCATAGCGACGTTTAGTAAACGCTTCAGACGCTTAAGTAACTTCTACGTTATACTTCCTAATTCTCTTCTATTTACTCGTTTGACACTCATTGTCAAAACATATATATAATTAACAATATCAGTTAGTTATCACATAGCTAATCCTCAACGTTAGTTAACCAATCTAGGTTAACTTATTCCTCATTAACTATTAAATTAATAATTACATACTCCTATTAAATTATAATTAAACAAATTATAATTTAAACATCCACTTTAATTATAACTAATCAAATTACATCTTATGTTAATCAAATTATAATTTAAAAAATTATAACTATTAATCAATCTACATCATGCATAATTAAACAAATTACAATTTATAATTAATCATGCATTTATTAAACTATAATTAAATAAATTACAATTTAAATTACACATTCATCTTAATCTTAATTATCCCAAATTATAATTACATATAAATCAATTAAATTACAATTACACAAAATTATAATTTAAGTTAAACAAATAATCCACTAATCTTCACTATAATTTAACAAGTTATAGATTAATATAAATCTTTACTCTAATTATAATTATCCAAACTATAATTGCATATCATATTCACTAAATTATAACCAAACAATTTACAGCTTAAGTTAAACCTTTAACTCGATTAAAATGAACTAACTAATAACAATTTAAGGTTTTCACCACCTTCTTCCTTTTCTATTTTGAAATCACCAAATACATACTCATAATATCTTATTGCAAATCTTGGTTCATGTTAACACATAACCAAATCAATTTAGGTTTTAAAACTGTACAAATACTTTAAGTTTTCTGCCTCTGCTCAGGTACTGGCGCAGCTGCGCCACACATTGCCTTGACATCGGCGCAGCTGCGCAGGTGTCAAACATGAGGAAACCCAGCAGCGCAGCTGCGCTGCTTCTGCCCTTGCTGCATGCGCAGCTGCTCCAGCACGCAGACAGAAACAGAGCAGCAACGGCACTGTTTAACCCACTCATGCCAACAAACGACAATTACAAGCTACTGAAACAGTGTATAGTACATACTTGAAACAATACACACATATAACATGTTTTTAAACACGAAAACCATCTAAACAACAAGAATCAAAAGTTTTAGAAATCAAATTTTAATTTTTTCATAAAACTCATATATTTTACAAAACCATTCACTGTAAAATAATTTCTTAAGAAATTCATGTATTATTTTCATTATTGAAGATAGTATCATACAAAAATCTAAATATGCATATATCGCATAAGTAATTATAAATTTTTCATTCTAAACTCAACCAAAATATGAAAAATTTCTTAAGAACACAAATTCTTCATAAAAACTTGTTTTATAACAAATTTTGATTTCTGAAAATCGTACATAGCATACAATTCACTTATATGAACACAACTTATATATTCAATTCATGGTTATACAAATTTCTCGTTAACTCACAAACACAGAGAACTAATACTTATGAAGAATCATAAAAACGTATTTAAAAATAAGAATTGAGATTATAACCTTGCTTTGCTTAGAAGAACAAGATGAAGATGGTGGTGTGTTTGACTCTCTCAAACTTCATCTTTCTATTTCTTCTTTCTCCCTCCTTCTCTTTTCTCTCTATCTTTTCTCTGTGTTTTCTCTTCTCTTTCTCTGTATTTCTTTTTTTGGTTTCTAACACTGTTTATTTTCTCTAACTTTTCTAACTTCTAAACTAACGTATATTATAATACTATAGATATAATATACATATAACATATATATATAACATGTAACTTATACTATATTTATGTATATACTAACTCCCCTAATAAAGACACAGGTTACAAATTTTTTTGAAAACCAAAAGCCTTAATGCTTTGTTTGGTAAAAACAATATTATTTTTTAAAAACAGGTTTTTAATAGTTAAGGCCCCGTTTGGCAAAACAGATTTAAAACAAAGTAAGGCCTTGATTAGGAAAACGGTTTTAACTCTTTTAATTCTTTTAACACATAATCTTAATGTTACATTTTCATTGATTAAAAGTCTAACATCAATTAATCACATAAAACTGTCACATAATTATAGTTGCTTGCTAATTATAATTTCATGTAACACTCATCATATAACTCATCTAATTTAATTATCTCAATTAAATTAGAACTATAACATAAAATCGTTACATTAATTAAATAAAATATTAAATATTTATTTAATTAATATATTACACTTAATTATATTACTCCATAATAATCACATAATTATTTATTTAACCCAATAAATAATTCAATTAAATTATTTATTTAATCAATATATATTAAAATTAATATATAACATTCTCTTCACATCAATTCACATATTTCACA
Organism: Panax stipuleanatus; assembly: GCA_020205555.1. NCBI lineage: Eukaryota > Viridiplantae > Streptophyta > Magnoliopsida > Apiales > Araliaceae > Panax > Panax stipuleanatus. Next base: position 37,970,462 of record CM035120.1, read on the forward strand.
ATATATGGCACGTATACATATATTCACACTCAAAACATCTCATAAATAAGAATTTTATTTATTAAATTCTCATTTTTAAATTCTTAAAAATCCGGGATGTCACAATTCACCGAAAAATTAAAATTTTCTTTCTTTGTCCAAGTTGGCTATTATGGTTCCTATCTTTGATTGGATCCAAGTTTTGATCTTCATTCTTGAATTTTGCTCCACAAATGATTATTATGGAGTATTTTTGAACTTGGATAAACTAAATTACGAATCCCTAATTTTTATCCTTTATCTCACTGGATTTGTTCTTTAAAAATATTTTCATCATCTTCAGTCCTAAATGGTGATATAACTAAATATCTTTGGCCTGTAGTGCAAAGATGAATGATTACTTGATGAATATCTTTGGCCTGTAGTGCAAAGATGAATGATTACTTGATGAATATCTTTGGCCATAGTGCAAAGATGGACAGGTATTGAGATGAACATGACCAACTGGTAATACAAATAAATATCTTTGGCCCGTAGTGTAAAGATGAATATTTGATTCAAGATTTATTGATTGATGTTATAGGGATAAAATATTGATTATAGACTTTCAAATCATAGAAGATAGTAGACATTACTTCCTACTTAACTCTTCTGGTGCATTGTTACTTCCGCTGCAGTTGTTGATCTAAAACTTGCTGTCCATAATATTTTATTTGATTTGTTGAAGACTAACGATAAATTATTCTGCATTATCTTCGTCATACTATTCTTTGATGGGCTAGTTGAGCTCACCCTTTTCATCTATTGTCCTCTTCAGAAATGAGAATATTGCAGGAATTAGTCGGGGAACAGAGTGATGGGCAGAGTTAGAGCAATAGTAGTCCTCACTATTTTTGTATAATAGTGTGAAAATAATTATAACTATTGAGGACTGAATTTGAGTGCTTATATTTCGTATTATATACGATTTATATTGACACTCACAGCTTGTATGGTCGTCCTGCTCACAACCTTTTGATATAAAAGTTTGTATTTGGATTCTATACCATGTGTTTGGCAACTCAGAATGGGTTGGGTTGATTGGACCTATTCTGGGGGCGTCACACCGGATGTCAAATTCGTGGTAGTTTATCACTTTTATATATATCTACGCATATGTAAGAGACTTTCACCATCACTAGTACTCATATCAGTCCTGATTGACTATATTCTGTCAATATATATATATATATATATATATATATTTATATTTTCAATCCTGCCTAGATTACTTCGTGGCCATTTTACTATTTTTGCACACTTCGCCATACTGGGTGCTCTCCCCAGTTACTGGTTGCCTACTTTTTTGTCAATTTCAATTCCAGTACGGGCACCGACGTGAAAATCCATCGCCCTTATTATTGTTTATATATATATATATATATATTTCATTTCTGTCACAGCCTGGATTATTTCGTGGCTATTTACAGTTTTTTAATAAATATATATATTTCAATTCCAGTCCGGGCTTGCGAGTGAAAACTCATCGCCCTTTTACAGTTTTGTATATATATAACTATATACATATATTGCTTTTTTTCCATCTATTCAACTGCTTCCTGTAATATTCATTTTTATTAATCCGCACTAACATATCTGCAGGCAGGACTAGATTTATCCAAATCCCGCCAATTCTAGCTTCAACGGTCCAAACAGGTCTCGACATAACCTGGAAGCTATAATGGCTGAGATTTCTTTAAATCTAGTTATTTTTATAGTTTCAACTTTAAAAGCAAACTCGTGTCCCTTAGATCGCTATCTAGTGGGAACGAGACGCTTTATCCACTCGCAGCCAGGATTTATTGATGAATCCTTGGTTCAATTGTGACGTGATGATATATATATATATATATATATATATATATATATATATATCCATTTCTGTGCAAATTTAAATTGTGCAGGTTTATGGGCTACTCATATGTGAGCCTAGGAATCGTGGGATTCATGATCAAATCGATCGGGATCTGATTCCCATGATGGACAAACTCCAGTTTACAGATGTACCCTGCCAGTTTTTTCTGTAAAATGTACATACACAGACCTTAAAATGGTTATCCGAATTTAAGGTCTCATCATAATGAAATATAAATTATTGTGTCAGCGTCCCTTCGATGGTTTTCATACCCATGAGGAGACCGACACTTGTCTATTTCTGTGGTCGAGGATGCTTTGCAGCCCGACAAATCACCATTCACATGCAGCCTTAAGGCTATAAAGATAAAAAATTAAAAGTAGCGATACCCTTCAATTCCTATGGCAGCGTAAGGGTTTGATAAACCAGCTTTCAAAGCATCATTTTCAATCAAAAGAAAAGCTTTTTTAAATCGAATTAAATGCTTTTGCAAATCAAATCAAAGACTGATTTTCAAATCAAATAAAACCCTTCGTATATAGGCTCAACGAAGTCTGTTAAAGCTTTCAATCAATCAAATCAATAGGCCCAATTTTCAAACAACATTCACTCACGCATTCGTAGTTTTAAGGGAAATATTGAAAAGATGTGGTACCGTGTGTTTACACGGGAGTTGTGGGGTGCCTAACATCTTCCCCACACTTAACCAAGCCCCCGAACTCAAAACTCTGATTTCAAAGATTAAGTTTCGACAGTGTCCAGCAATTGGGCCTCTTTTCAAAGCAAACTCGGTTGAGTTGGTACAACCATTTTCTAATCTACCAGCTGGCGACTCTAAACATTCAAATCGTCAACATAAATACATGTTGGCCTCTTTCCTAAAAAAACCCTTCAAAATCTTTTTCCTAAATAAAAAGAGTGGGGGTAGAAAAAACTTAGGAAGATCGATTTGAGGAAACTCGGGTTACGAACCGACCCGCGGGGTTCTTAAATTTTTTGACGTCGATAGGTGGCGACTCCGCTGGGGACAGTAGAGGGCTTAAGCCGCTTTCTAATCTTTTCAAACATTTCCCTTTCAAAACTAATGAATGCGTGAAATCCTGCATCTCCATAGTCAATGGACTAGTAAATGCTGCGTCTTTACATTGAATGAATGTGAATGAATGCTTTCCTGCTTTAGTGCTTCGCACCTTTATTAGTGCTTCGCACGACCTGTCATTGCATGCATAAACGGTAAGGTACGATGTATGAGATTGTATGCTGCGTGTCCCTCTCACAAGGAGGATAGCCCGGTAGGTGTTAAGTAATGACTCTGGGGACGACTAAGTCTCTAGGGGTGCCTCATGAAAATACACCACTCAAATTCGCTCCAGTTGAACGATCGAATTTGGTAGGAATATTCATGAGAATGGTTTTCCTATTTATATAAGATTTGATTATGATATAAATGAATGAATATGCAAGTATGCTTGCATTGATAAAAGTTGTAAAGTCCTTTGATAGATAATAGAAATATATGTACAAGGACTTAGACTGAAATGATCAAATATGTTAGGTTGATCCTACATAAGCAAAACAGCTTTGTAAAGTCCTTAAAAAGAAATGATGTACTAGGACAATAAATATAGAAAGATTAAGCTTGTTAGGTTGATCTTATAAAGTGTAATATATAGGCTTGTCTGATCGTCGAGCACTGCACCAGCATCGTAGTTTGCCAGGAGAGACAAAGAAGACTCAAGAACTATCAAGGCAGAATCGTAGTCTGCAAGATAGTAGATCTCGGAGTTCATAGTTCGCCAGGAGAAACGAGGAAGGATTCGTAGTGTGTCGAGAAGAACTTTCTCAGAGTCGTAGTCTGATGTGGAAGTCATGTTCAGAATCGTAGAGACAACCTGTTTATGAGCCGACCGAGCGTCTGCCAGAGCTAAGTCAAGAATTGTAGATCACACATGAAGTAGTGGAGTCTACTGATTATATCAGAGGCAGAATTATAGTTGAGCCAGATCAGACAAGGACAGCAAGCATGAAGGCAAAAATCATAGTCTGTCAAGATCTGATCTCGGAGTCGTAGTGTCTGCAGAATCAAAGCTAAATCGTAGTCTGCAGAACTAAGGCTTCAACAGAGGTGCTCACAACGCCAAGGCAGAATCGTAGTGTCAACACGATTCTCAACAGATGAGTACTCCCAGAATATCCAAAGTATGAAGCCTCTGGTCTGAGTTGCAAAGATACATTCCACCTGAAGGAAACCAGAGAGCACTCAACGAATGGCAAGCAGGCTAACAGAAGATCTAAGCACCAACTCAATCAACATCCAGATTGAGTTGTAAAGCCATTCAAAATGAAGTCTTCCACAAGCCGATCAGAATAAGACTTCAAATAAAGTGACTGACTAGAGAAAGTCAGCAAGTGCAGTAGCTGTCAAGAGAACAGAAAACAACGATTATGAGAATTACTCAGGATCGTAGTTTTTGCCAAACAAGCAGGAACTGATGCAGTTTACACAGAGATACTGGCCAGCTTATGAAGAACAGGATAGAAGTGATTAAGCATGGATCAGACCATAGTTGATAGGTGAACGGGAGATCACCAAGAGAAAAAAAGCTGGGTATGCCACAAATCTGATGTGTCTTACTATTCAGAAGGAGGCCAGAACAAGGCGTCAAGCTATCAGTTCCTGAGATCAGTCGAGGCAAGCAAAAGTGTTGAAGCACTGCACAAGTAAAGAAAGAAGTGTACTACACTGAAGATCTAAAGAACACTCTTTAGAGTCGTAGTATTGTCTCAACCAGTCAAAGAGCAACATTCAACAAGACACACTACGATCAAGGTCCAAGAACATCTGCATTAGAATCATAGAGTTCGAGCATCTGAATATTGAAGCAATGGCAACGTCTCAATATGAAGACTGACATCCGAACGTTGCTAATTGAGAGCATCAATGCAAAAGGACAACTCCGAGGATTCGAATCAAGGAATCAAAAAGGAGTAATAAAGGTGACTATCAGCCTGACACAGAACAGTGACATCTCTGAGGTGGTAGGTGAAAAAGCAGACTGCTGTGTCAGTAAAATCAAAAAGAAGCTGTCACGTCACATCAGCAGTCTGCACCAAATAACTCGAGATTTGCGAAGCAATTCAAATAGCTTCCAACAGCTACTTTCCAATGGGAAGATCATGAAAGGGTATTTAACAGACAAGCTTCAAAGATAAGAGTTTTTGCTGAGTTGTAGAATCGTTGAGTTGTTGGAATGATATATTGTTGACTCTACGAGTTCCACAAGAGCTGAACAGAACAAGTCTCAGTGGCAGTGCGACTACAAAGGTGGAAGTAAAGCAGATTTGAAGAAGGACTTGAACAGACTAAAGCTTCACTCAACAAGGATGAGAATGTCATTGAAGATGGCAGCTAAGCTGAGAGCTGAGAAGGCCAAGAAGATAGCATTCAGGAAAGTAGCTGAGCATAAAGAAGATCATAAGAGCCACTCTATGGATCACCATGAAGAATCAAAAGCTGAACCAGAAAAGATGCAGAACCATGTCTACATATCAATCAAGAAGGGTTCAAGGACTGCTAAGGACCTAGAAGAAAGTGACCCACAATGAAAAGCCTTAGCAGTCCTATGTGGTGATGGTGCACAGCTGACATCGGAAGAAGATGAGCTGAACAAAATAAAGATCAGCTGCACCTAAGAAGAATTGGTCTAGACTCTACGCAGAATGCAAAGAGGACCAAGCTAAGCTGCTAAGTACAAAGATGATCAAGCTTCAAGACATCTTAGCAGCAAAGCACAAACAACAATAACTACAACAACGAGTAGCCAGGGCCTAAGGGATCCTTGTCTGGACGGACTAAATGAAGTTCCAAGCCTACTAGGCTTGAAGAGTTCGTAGAGAACTGGAGTTCCAAGGCTGCTGGCCTTGAAGAGTTCTTAGTGAACTAAAGGAGTTCCAAGCCTGCTGGGCTTGAAGAGTTCTTAGTGAACTAAAGTGCAAAGGCTGCTGGCCTTGAAGGAATATTAGTGATTCAGGGTGCTGCCCTTCCTTAGTGGATTTCCTGCGAGATTGCAGAAGAGTGAATTAGGAGCTTGAGTCTCTGAACCACTTAAAACCCCTTGTATCTTTTACATTCAGTCATTTACTTACTGTCATTTACATTATGTACTTAACTGCTATAACTGCTATGGATGTAATAACTACTTACAACTAAACTAACTTGAAGAACAATGTATTAATGTTTATCAATATATCAATGAAGGGGATATTTAACTTATTCCGCTGTGCTTGAAATGATTCTTATGTTTGTCATGTGCTAACTTCTGAGCAATACAAAATAAAATGGAAAAGAGTTTAAAAACACAAAAGATCTATTCAACCCCCCCTTCTAGATCTATTGTATGCCTACTGGGAACTAATAGGATTAACTTCCCTTCTAGTAGATTGCGATGATCTGGGAGCCTTCATGCCAAAACAAAAGCCGCGAGAGCAACCTAAGATAGGTCAGCCTCTGAATAACCAAATTCGACGGGAAGATTCTTCATACCTTCCTCTTTCAATTCTATATCAAGTCTCCAATTTCTAAGGAGCACAATGTAAATATCAATAATGAAAGATTTACTTTCCCTGTCAAATACATGTTATCCTGCCATCAAAACAGTTAACCTCAGTTTTGCAGGATAAACACTAAAAAACACATCATGCATCCAACCCTTACCTACCTCAGGAAATTAACACACCTACGTTTTGTTATAGGTGTAAAAATTGGTACTGTCACCAGATCTAAATTCAAGAAAGCACTCAGTCCCTTCGCGCGCGGACATGGCTTCAAGTGCTCCACCAGAACCCACCCCTGTCTCTAGAGAAGAATTCGAAGGACTGAAAAATCAGATAGCCGAGCTAGCCGGTTTTCTGCGAGAACAAAGTAAGGCCTTTAAAGAGAAACAATCTCAAGCTCATCTAGAACCAGGAACATCTGGTATTGGTGCTGGCGGTCAAGATGTAGAAAAGGCCGAAACTCAGATTCCTGGACCACAAAACCAGGACACCACCAACAAGACTCCTGAGATCACCCCCCTCGTCAAAGAGCCGGAAGCTGGTAACATTTTCAAGAAAATGCAACAGATGGAAGAAACCCTCCTGTCTATCAAAAGAATTGGGGCGTTTGGCAGTGTTACTTACTCTGACCTCTACATATTTTTCCGGGGCTCGTTATCCCAAAAAATTTCAAGTCCCTGATTTCGAGAAATATGACGGAACGGGGGATCCTTACACACACCTGAAAGTCTTCATTGGAGAACTCGGATCCTATGCTGAGGACGAGAAACTTCGAATGCAACTATTCTAGAAGAGTCTAACCGGAGAAGCCAAAGCTTGGTATGCCTGCTTGGACAACTCCAAAATTCATAGTTGGGAAGAGCTGGCCCATGCCTTCCTCAGCCAGTATAGTTTCCAATCACAGCTAGCTCCAGACAGATATCAAATAACCAAAATCAAGAAAAAGAACACTGAATCATTCAGAGAATATGCCCAACGGTGGAGACGGAGCGCAGCACAAGTTACCCCTGCCATGACTGAATCTAAAATAGTCATGGCCTTTGTTGATATCCAAGAAGCGCCTTATTATGAGAGGGTCCTAGCAGGAATAGGAAAACCATTTTCTAAAATGATCAAGCATGGCGAGATGGCAGAAATGGGGCTCAAATCCGGGAAGATAAAAGATCTAACCGCCCTCGAAGCTGTCGCCGAACATATCCAATCCAAAAATTACGGGAGTAATCCCCTGAGGGTCCATAAAAAGAAAGATGAAGAAGTCTCATTGGTCTTACAAGGACAAAATTCAAGGGGCGAATCAAACCACATGCCCATTCAAAGGAGGAACTATACCCCTTTCTAAGCTTCAGCACAGCCTGCAAACCCTCAATTTTAGAAAAATATGAAAGTCAGGCATCAATGAAATTTCACCCCACTAGGGGATTCCCTCAAGAATGTGTTCAAACTTCTGACACCTCAGAAGAAGATTGTTCAACTCCTTCCACCAACCAACACTAACAGAAAGAATTTCGACCCTAACAAGAAATGTGCTTATCATTCTGGGTCTCCAGGCCATGATACCCAAGACTGTTGGTCTCTCAAGCACAAAATTCAAGACTTGATTGACAGCAGGGAAATTGTGGAAACAAAGCCTAACCAACCCCATGTCCAAGACAATCCTCTCCCACAGCACAAAGAGGAAAATGTCAACATGATCAGCGCCTCAAATGGAGAAGGATCTAAGTACCTCCGCTATGTTGGGGAACCAAGTCAATCCAATCTTAGTAGCCCAGAGAGTTGGGAAACTTTTGAGAAGTGATTCCTGATGGAGCAAGAAGTTAAGTCTTGTGACACCCCCAAATCCGAGTACTTCATTTTCACATGATTTGATATTCACTTTCTAAATATAACATACATCTACCCAATAATAAATAATTGCAAAAAAAATTACAACCTTTATAAATACTTAAAATCTTCCTTATCAAAAGGATTACAACTTTTCAAAATAAACCCCAGTTTAATCTAACCTTGTCATAAACATTCAATGCAGAAAATAAAAATATCATATAAAGTCTTATTACAATTTCAAAATAAAACAAGTCTTCACTTGTTCAGCTTTCATTTGCCTTTACTAGTTGACGGGGTGTCAACGCTTTCAACCTTAGTTGCAATGATTATTTAATGCAAGAGTGAGAAAACAACAGCTCACTGGAATACAGCATTAATAAAGACATAAACGAATATCTTTAAACAGGTTTGAATAACTTTACTTCATCAACGATAAAGAATTGAATAATAATTCTTTCATCAATATTTATAATTCGAATGTAGAATTTATCTGAGGGTCGTAAGACCTTGAACTTTTGTCCTAGGTTATAAATATTTCTATTTAAAACCTTTAACAGTCATTAAGACTATGGACCTTAACTCGTACTTAGGGGGATCAGCCCTTCGTATCATGTATGTGCACAACATTTAACGCTTCTGCATAGTAACCTCCCATAATAAATAAGGTTGTTCATTTCAATATTTGAATACAAGTCCACACCAAAGAAAGTTTGGTTTGGATAAGCTTACAAGGGTAATTTGGAATTCAACGTTCATCAACTAAGGAATAGTTGAATAGACTTTCAATAACTTAGGAAAATTCATAAATAAAAGAATTACGAATTAACTCATGCCTTAGAATTAAACTTAAAGCATTTAAAAGATAAGTTAGACATTGCTTGAACAATAAGTCAATGTCACTTTAATTAAATAAATACTTGTCCAACGCAGAATTAAAAAGGACATTCACAATACATTACATAATTGGAATATCAAAAATTTGCATAGAATTAACTAGTTTAGGGTTTAGAAAGTTTGCCTCAGGCGCAAGCTACTAATACCACTCACGTTCTAACACTTCCTACACATATATATTTAATCACAATAACCTAAATTAGTTATCACATAACAAATTCACATAATTAGTTAACCCATCTAGGTTAACTCATTTTGTATTTAATTATTAAGTTAATAATTAATAACTACATAATTTAATTACATCACATAGGCATGCTCACATTAATCAAATTATAATTAAATAATTATAATTTAAACATTTTAATCTAATTATAATTACTCAAACTATAATCACATCTTATTTTAATTAAATTATAAATAATTTATAATTTATAATTAATTAAACTACATCATGCATTCACTAAATTATAATCACACAAATTATAATTAAGCATGCAAATATTAAATTATAATACAAAATTTATAATTAATAATTAATCATGCATTACAATACACAAATTATAATTTAAATCAACATTTACTTGATTAAAAGAAATCAAATAATATTCATTATAATTTAACAAAATTATAATATAAATTAAACCTTTACTCTAATTATAATTATTCAAAATTATAATAACATATTATATTTTACCAATATAAAATATTAGTAATCATTTAGCATGTTAATGTATGTCTAACATATTATCACATCACCCATTATGTCAACTTCCATGAACTAAACAAAATGCACAAAATTTAACTCATCTAAGTTTTCTGCATACCCCCCGCCGGGGCGGGGGTTTTCCCTTTGACAGGCCCGCCGGGGCGGGACCCCTGTAGGGTCGACAAACAAGCTCGCGAACTGTGCAGAGAAAAAGTCAATTTGGCATATTTCTCCACACCAAATTCTAATTTCAGTTCATACAACTTATATCACTTTGATAGAAAACATAAACTTACATCATCTAACATGTTTTTAAAAAAAAAACATTATAACGCATAATCAAATCACAGTTTCCATGGTTTTTGTTTTGAAGAAAAACATAATATCAAGTGTTCTTGACAAAAATTGTTACTGTAAATTCGTTTTGAAACGAATCCATGAAATTTCAATTGTACCAACTCTATTCCTTAACATATTGACATAACCCAAAATCAATTTACACAACAATTGATAAACACATAACAATTGGATGATTTAAAGACTATTTTCAGAAAACCAATTCTTTGTGAATCAAATTCTCAACCAATTCAATTCACAATACATGAAATATTTTCACAATTGAAGATAGCATCATAAAATTCTACATAGGTATATAAATATATACAAATTCTCAATTTTACTCTACACTTAACCAATATATATATAAATCCATATGAACAACACTTTCTCCATTAAAACATGCTTTATACAACAATTGAATTTTTAAAACTTATCTATGGCATACAATCCACTTATAAACAATTTATAACCAAAATTTCTACTTATCTACATCAATATCACAATTACATGGAGAAGATTTTCACAGAGAACTCAACATAAAGAAAAACAGCTATATAAAGTTTAAAAAAAAATATAAGGTAGCGATTATACCTCTTTTTGCTTAGATGATTGAAGAAGAAGAAGATGAGTTTTGATTCCTCTCAAGCTTCTCAAGCTTTTCCTTTTTCTTTCTCTCCCCCTTCTCTTCTTCTCTCTATCTTCTTCTCTGATATTTCTCTGCTCTCTCTCTTCTCTTCTTTGTTCTTAGTTTAGACTTAGGCTTATAATAAAACTAATGTAAAACTATGTACGTATGCTAATATAACTGTTATAATAATAATATGTATTAAGGGAAATTACTCCACCAATTAAAATGTTAGTTTTAGGATTTCAAAAGCCTTTTGGCTTGTTTGGCAACAGATGAATTTAAAAACTAGTTTTATTAATTTAGGCATGGTTTGGGTAAATTAGGTTTAAGCTAGTGCAGGGACCCTGTTTGGCAAAAACCTTTTAAAATACAAGGGCCTTGTTTGGTTAAAATCATTTAAAACTCTTTTCTTTATTTTTAATAAATCATTTTAACACATACTTTAATGTTTACACTTTAATTAATTAAATATTTTAACATTTAATTTAATCAATTAAAATCTAACATCAATTAATCACATAAAAATTTGCCACATAATTATAATTATTCGCTAATTAAAATTCATAGAACACTCATCATATAATCTCATCTAATTTAATTCTCTCAATTAAATTAGAACTATACTATAAAATTAATATACATCAATTAAATAAATTATTAAATATTCATTTAATTAATATATAACACTTAATTATATTACTCCACAACAATCACATAATTTATTTATTCAACTTAATAAATAAATCACCTAAAATATTTATTTAACTCAATAAATATTTAAAATTATTATATAAAATCTCAATCGTTACAATCTTCCCTCCTTAAAAGGATTCTGTCCCCATAATCACACATAAAAAAAATTATTAATTATTCTCGTCTATTACATTCTTCCCCCCTTAAGAGGATTCTGTTCCCAGAATCGGCACATAAGGGTTTACACACAAAAAGTTAAGCAAACAACTGCGGATAAGATTTCATCATAACATCTTCGAGTTCCCATGTGGCTTCTTCAGCACTGTGGTTCCTCCAGATTACCTTAACAGAAGGTATCACTTTATTTCTAAGCACTTGTTCCTTTCTATCAACTATTTGAACAGGCAGTTCTTCATATGTTTAGTCTTTATCGAATTGTAAAGGCTCATATTCTATTACATGTTTGTAGTCGTGCTTGTAAGGTCTTAACACAGAAATGTGGAAGACGTTATGTATATTCTCTAGCTCCGGAGGTAACGCAACCTCGTAAGCTACCTCGCCCACCTTTTGTAGTACCTCAAAAGGTCCAATAAATCGGGGACTCAGCTTCCCTTTCTTACCAAATCGAATCTTCCCTTTCCAGGAAGATACTTTCAGGAAAACGAAGCTCCCTGGTAAGAATTCTCGGTTCTGTCGATGTTGGTCGGCATATTTCTTCTGTCTATCTTGAGCAGCAATCAGTCTCATTCTGATTAGCTTCACGATTTTAGCGGTTTGTTGTACCAGTTCCGGTCCCAACAGTTGACGTCCATCGACTTCATCCCAGTACAAGGGCGTTCTGCATTTCCTGCCGTATAACGCTTCATAAGGCGACATGCCGATACTCGCATGATGACTATTATTGTATGCGAACTCCACCAATGGTAGATGATCATCCCAGCTTCCCTTGAAATCCATAACGCAAGCTCTCAGCATATCCTCAAGCGTCTGAATCGTTCTCTCACTTTGGCCATCAGTCTGAGGATGGTACGCCGTACTCATTCGCAATTATGTTCCCAGACACTCTTGCAAATGCTTCCAAAAATTTGACATAAAACGTGGATCTCTGTCGGACACAATCGACACTGGAACACCGTGTCGAGAAATAATTTCCTTAACGTACAGCTTCACCAATTGTTCTAAGTTGTACTTAATCCTGATTGGTAGAAAGTGGGCTGACTTCGTCAGTCGATCCACTAATAACCCATATCGCATCAAATCTCTTCTGAGTCGCTGGAAGACCAACCACGAAATCCATCGTGATGTGCTCCCACTTCCACTCTGGAATTTCCAATGGTTGCAGCAGTCCACTTGGTCTCTAGTGTTCTGCTTTAACTTTCTGGCACGTTAGACATTTTGCAACGCATTCATCAACGTCCCTCTTCATATTCGACTACCAGAAATGGTGTCTGAGATCCTGGTACATCTTTGTACTCACAGGGTGAATCGAATATCTCGAACTGTGAGCTTCGCTCAGAATCTCCTCTTTGACTAATGTTACTGGCGGTACCCAGATTCTCCCTTCAAACCGTAACAGTCCTTCGTTACCGATCTTGAACTTGAACTCTTCGCCATCGTTTATTCTTTTCTGAATCTTCTTGCATTCCTCATCTTGAAGTTGTGCTTCTTTCACTTTGTCTACTAGATTAGAACCAGCAGTTACTTAAAACAACATCTCATCTAATTCCTTTGGATACTTCACTTCCAGCTCTAACTTAGCCATCTGTTCTATCAACTATTCCTGATCAGTTAACACGTTCGGCTTCTGCCGACCATTTCTACTCAAGGCGTCGGCGACGACATTAGCCTTACCCGGATGGTAAAGTATCTCGCAGTCGTAGTCCTTGATCAGTTCCAACCATCTTCTCTAGCGTATGTTCAGATCCTTCTGAGTGAAGATATACTTCAGACTCTTATGATCTGTATATATTTCAAACTTCTCTCTATAAAGGTAGTGTCTCCATATCTTCAGACCAAACACTACTGCCGCCAATTCTAAGTCATGGGTCGGATACCCCTTCTCATAATCCTTCAGCTGACGTGACGCATAGGCAATGACTTTGCCGCTCTGCATCAACACACAGCCTAATCCTTTATGTGAGGCATCACTATATACCATGAAATTTCTCGTACCATCCGACAAAGATAATACAGGCGCAGTACTCAACCTCTTCTTCAGCTCCTGAAAACTTTCCTCACACTTTTTCGTCTAAACAAACTTAACTGTCTTACGAGTCAAATTCGTCAATGGAGTGGCGATCTTGGAAAAGTCTTGGATAAATCTTCTATAATAACTTACCAATCCCAAGAAACTCCTAACTTCGGACGGCGTCTTCTGCTGTTCCCAATTCATTACAACCTCAACCTTTGACTGATCTACCGAAATACCATCCTTGTCCATTACGTGGCCAAGAAATTGCACACGTTCTAACTAGAATTCGTATTTCGAGAATTTAGCGTAAAGCTTCTCTCCTTTCAGTGATTCTAAGGTTAGTCTTAGATGTTTTATGTGTTCCTCCTCGGTCTTGGAATAAACCAGGATGTCATCTATGAATACCACTACGAACTTATCTAGAAATGGCTTAAACACCCTGTTCATTAGGTCCATAAATGCAGCGGGGCATTCATCAGACCAAATAACATCACCAAGAACTCGTACTGACCGTATCGAGTCCTAAAAGCCATTTTCGGTATATCTTCCCTTCTCACCTTCAACTGGTGATACCCACATCTCAAATCAATTTTCGAGAAGTATCTAGCACCCTTCAGTTGATCAAACAAGTCGTCGATCCTAGGTAAAGGATACCTATTCTTGATCGTAACTTTGTTCAACTCCCTATAATCAATGCAAAGCAGCATCGATCCATCCTTCTTTTTAACGAATAAAACTAGCGCTCCCCACGGTAAAACGCTCGATTGAATATACTTCTTGTCTAGCAATTCTTATAGTTGAACCATTAGTTCCTTCATCTTGACTGGAGCCATTCTGTACGGAGCTTTTAAAATTGGAGCAGTTCCTGGCGCCAAGTCGATCACGAACTCTATCTCCCTATCTGGCGGAAGTCCTGGCAAATCTTCTGGAAATACATCCACAAACTCCCTAACCATTGATATCTCTTCTATCTTCGGGCTTTCCTTACGCGTATCTACTATATAGGCTAGATATCCTACACAGCCTTATGTCAGAAGTTTCTTGGCTTGCATGATCGTCAGAAAACTCGCTTATCTATGCGACTTGCTACCATAGAACACTAACTTTGACGGAGTAGTAAGGTTTACGACTTCTTCTGACAGTCGATTACCGCCTCATGGTTGAACAACCAGTCCATACCCAGTATGACATCGAATTTCCCAAGTTTTATCGGAATCAAATCTACCCTCAACTCTTGACCCTTAATGTCCAATCTACAGTTCTTGTAAACACACCTAATAGGGATGACCTCCCTATTCGCAATCTCTATGTTCAAGGGGTAAACTAACTCCTCTATAGGTAAGTCTAGGGTTTTAGCAAAATCATCAGATATGAATGAACAAGTAGCACCCGAATCAAATAATACATATGCATTTATACTATTGACAGGAATAATACATGCCACCACGTCTTTTGATTGCACAACATCTTGCACCGTCATATTGAATGTACGGGCAGTGGGTCGAACAGTTTGTAGTGGTGCAGCGATAGTCACGGTACTGCCGCTCCTATTTCCTCCGCTCTTTGTTGACCCTGCCGTCAGCTTTTTCGGGCAACTACGAGCCATGTGATCCTTGGATCCACATGTGTAACAAGCTCCCTTCTTTGGGTTCGGGCAATTCAGTGCAATGTGGCCTTCCTGACCACAGTTGAAGCACACCCGCTTCCCTTTCATGCACACTCTAGTGTGATTCTTCCTGCATGTAGCACATGCTTCGAACTTCCTCTTCTGCTGGCTTCCTTGCTGACTCCCAACAGAGGTGTTGTCGTTCCACTTCCTCTTCTAGTTGATAGTCCCGCTACCCCCAGCCTTGGTCTCTGTCTTATTCTTTTACTTCTTATCTTGATTAAACTTTGTCACTGCGTCGCTCCCACCCTCAGCGACAATGGCCTTTTCCAGCACAGCTGCAAACGTGTTCAGCTGTAACATGGAGACCTTGCTGTAGAGCCAGGGTTTCAGTCCCCGCTCAAACCTCCTCGCTTTCCTAGCATCAGTACTAACCTGGTAAGTAGCGAACCTGGCCAGCTTGTTGAATTTTGCGGCGTATTCCGACACCGTCATCCCTCCTTGCTTAAGCTCTAGGAACTGGACCTCCATCTGGTCCTGCGAGCTCACGGGGAAGTACATTTCAAAGAACATCTCTTTGAAACGTTCCCACGGTATCGTTCCTTCACCCTCTCTGGTCTTGTTGGCCTACAACCAGAAACTGGCATCTGACTTTAACATAAAAGTCACAAATGTTGTCTTCTGGTCTTCACTGACTCTAGCTACGTCGAAGACCTTCTCCATTTCCATCACCCACGTCTGGGCATCTATAGGGTTTGTCGATCCCTTGAACTCAAGCGGTCCTACTGCCTTAAACTCTTTAAATGGCGTGCCCTACACTTGCGACTGATTCGCAAGCGCTCCTGTCAGTAGGTTCACCAACTGCTGATCCGAGTTGGGATTCGTCCCATCGTTATTGTTGTTGTTGTTCATCGAACCCTCGGTAGGTCTTCTTCTAGGAGGCATTTTCTGTTAAGAAAATATTATTATTAGATCCTTTACTAAATTCTTAAATATTCAAGTTCATACTTAAACGTTTGAATAACTCAGTTCACATAGAACACATAGCACGTCAATAAACTTCTTTTATTCATTACTCGTAGTTTAAAAACATTAATTAGATAGCATTTTTGCTATTTACATCATCTTTCCTGAACTAAAAAAGGTACAGGATTACATTATTAACTCATCCCATTCTTATCTCAAATTATGGGATTTACATTATTTAATACAAAAAGCAACACATAAAACAAAATTCTACTGCCTAGGCATGTTAAGACGTCGAACAGCCTCTTTGCGTTCTTCCTCCATTACCCGAAACACCGTCCTTCGGTCCACCACGTACCATGGTAAACCTTGGAACTGAGCTGGGTAATAGAAAACACGATCCTGGGCCTTATCTATAGTCGTGTGGAAAGCATACTCTGTCTCCCTCAGCTTTGCCCTTTTGGCTTCAGTCTCATCTTCAGCTCGATCGGCTCGTTGAGTAGCCCTTAAGCTTATCTCCTCAGCTCTAGCACGTTTGGTCGACTCCTCCTGGATGACTTGCTTCAGCTTCACTATCTCGGCTCGAGCCGCGTCTCTATCATTCTCTACGTGGATTAGCTTCCACTGCGCTTCTCCTAGCTCACTATCTATCTCTTCGATAGTCTTGTCCTGCTGCTGGATGGTTTCTTCGAGCTCTCCGACTCTTCCATGTAGCTCCACGTTGTTGTCGTAAACTGCCTCGTACATCTCAGCACTAGTAGAGTGAGGTGGGAATTCCTCTTTGGGATCCTCTTCCTCCTCTTCTACCTCTTCAGACTCGTCCTCGTTCTCTTCCTCTGGAATAGGTGTCAGCTCACGCTCCCGACCAGCTATGGTGATCACTGGAGATGGCTCTCTCCTAACCAGCTGCTCCCAGATAATTTGGATGTCTCGGGGCTCCTCCTCTCTAGGCACCTGAGGTATATCCTCCCTAGCCTGACTAGGTTCTCCAACGTTCGTCATCCTGACAAAAGAATTTTAAAGTTTAATTATTACATGATATCGAGTCGTCACTCTTCGAATACTATAACTGTGACAACCTGAAAATTTAGACAAGTTATTAAAATTTTAAATGATTAAATTAAGGTTAAATAATAGACCTAGACAAAAAATAATTGTATGGATTTGACATTTTTGTGAAGGATTTTGGAGGATTTAAAATTTTTAAGAAGAACCTATAAGGTTTATTATTTGAATAAGAATAAAGAAATATAACCTAATATATATGTTAGGTAGAGTAATTAAATACTCTAAGAGATTTATTTTGTACATCTTAAATAATTGATTTTATAACTTAAGTAAAGCAAGTCTAACTGGGTTATAGAATTAAAGATATACGAGTAAATGATTTATTTATTAAAGTGTGTGGTGGAACCCTAACTAAATGATTAGGGTGAGATATAAAATTAAGAGTATGGACTAAGATGATTTTATGGCCCAAGGAATTAAATAATAAGCCCAATTATTTATTTAAGTATTGGACTTATAGCTAAGTTGATTTAAGGGCAATTTAATTATTTAACTAGCCCAATATAATATGTTTGGGACATGTATTATAATGGCCCAATTTAATTATGGGAGGAAGCCCAAGTTGATTTTTGTTAGTAAGTTAATTAAGAAAGAAAAACAGCCCAAATGAATTAATTAATGGCCCAAGCTAAAGCCCAATTGAGGGAATGATATTTTGGTCAGTAAATATAATTAATATATATAAAACAAAGTGAATGGGGGAAATTGGGCCTATGAGCCGAAAAATTAAAGGGAGGAAGAAAAGATGTGGATAGATTTTGTTTGGATAATTAAGAGATAAAGGAGAATATATGAAGATATTTGTAATATATCTATATTTAATAAAAGAGTGGGTGAGGAATAGGTCAAGTGGCCAGATTAGATAAGAAGGAAAGATATGGATAGATTTTATGAGATAAGATAAGAAAAGATATGGATAAGATTTTGGTTAAAGATAAGATAAGAAAGAAATGATTAGATAGGAAAGAAAAAGAAGATAAGGAAAGAGAGAGAAAGAGAAAGAAAAGAAGGAACGGGACAATAGAGAGAGGGGGTGGCAACCCATTAGGGAGAAAGGATAGAAATCTCCATGAAAGAAAGAAGAAGAAGAAGAAGAGGAAGAAGAAGAAAAATTAAAGCAAAGGTATAAAACCTACTTTCTAAGCTTTACTCTATTTTCTTTTTGTGATTTGATGAAAAGGGGCTTTTAATATGAAAGTGTAAACCCTTCAATCTATGTGTTTCATGTTTGGATTTACCCATATGGGGTGTTGATTGGGTTGGAAACCAAAAGAAAAGAGAAATATTTTTCTTGTTTGTAAAACTATTTTGGATAAGTCTGCCTCGGGGACATTTTCGTCCACTTTTTGTGCTTTAAAAATTTGGGGAAAATTCGGAGTGATAATATTAGAAGACATGAAGGTCCTGTAAAAATTTGAGAATTTGTGGCCATACGGTTTGAGAGATATGGATTTTACGGTGAAAGGCTATTTTTATGAAGCCATCCAAATAACTCTCTGTGTATATGTCCAAAAATTATAACATTTTTACTCTGGAAGTACATGTGTATAACAGGAACTTACTGTGAAAATTTCAGAATTTATGGAGCTAATCTCGATTTATGAAAAATCTGAGAATATTTGGTTATTATGGACTATTTAAATATAGCAAATATATTTTAAAAATTCCTGAAAAAATATATGTTTATTATGGAACTATATTCTGTCAAATCCCAGAAAATAAATATTTTTGGAACTGATTTGGTATTTTTCATGTAAATAATGATTTATGAATAAATGAGTTTAATTAAATATATGATGTCCAAAAATATAGAAAATACGATTTTATGTCTTGAGACCCTTAAGCATGGTGTATGCAGATTTGTGAGGGAGGTTTCGATTGGTGATGAAGTGTTGTGATGTTTATGATATTTTAAAATGCTTTAATGAGTTAATTAAGGAAAAGAAAACAATTAAAATAAATTATTTATTTATGTGATTAATGACTTAAATTATTTTTATATGACTAATAATATTGGATTAAGATATTATTAGTAGTATTTGACTTGAATGTTATTAAAAAGTTAATAACATTAGTATAAAATATTATTACATAATTAATAATATTAAACGGAGAATTTAAATAAGAGAATTAAGTTATTTTTTAATATAGTTATTGAATTTGGTACTCAAGGAACTATATTATGCTTGTAATAGACTAAAATGAGAATTCAGGGTGCTGGATTGGATTTTGATTTACTGAAATGATTTTAGTTTGCTGAAATAAAAACTGAAAATGTTAGGAAGACAGTTTGTTTTCAGCTTGCTGAAATGGAAACTGAAATGTCAGGAATAAGAAACAGTTTGGTTTCAGCTTGCTGAAATAGAAACTGAAATGTCAGGAAAAGGAAACAGTTTGGTTTCAGCTTACTGAAATGATATATTAAGTCTCTTGAATAGTAAACAGTTTATCGAGTTATAATAATAACTTATAAATGAACGAGTAAGTGTTAAGTCTAAGGTAGTGCAATCATACTCTTTAATGGTTGATGTATAGTAGCTGGGCTAAACGACTCCTTCATATGGGGAAGGGATCTATGAATTAGTAACCGATCTAACTCACTGTGAAAATAGTGTAGACGAGACAGAAACTAATTTGTTAGTTATTTGTAGGAAACCACTCAGTATAAAATATTAAATACTATTAAAGACTCGATGTGTGCTAGGTTTAGACTTATGTATGTATAGTGTTAAGGTTATCTAATATTTGACTATGTGTTTAAATGTTAGATAGTTTACTTATAAAGCATGTTATGCTAATTTAAAGATCAATCTTATAACTGATAGGTCTTTTCAATAAAATGATTAAACTAGATTGCGTAGCAGTAATCGACAGTTCAGACAAGTTTCCTAACTCGAACTCGAGTTGTTATTGTAAAGCATGTTCGTGATTAATCATTGTTGATTATATCACATCTATGATTTATTGATTCGCACGTTGTGCATATTGTATATGTTCATCAGGTATGAAAGGCTGATCACCTTCATTACCATATTGTTCAGTTGAATTTATTCATGTTCATTGTTGGCTATTCATCATTATTGATTCATGTTCTTTCACAATTCTTATATTGTTGAAAGTTTGTCAGCTTATTATTCTTTTCAATCATGATATATCTTCATTTGAACTTAAACTTGCTGGGCAAACTTGTTGCTCACCCTTGCTATATCATGATAAACATTTTAGATTTAGAAGAAACTTCGGACACAGTCAAAGGCAAAGACAAGTTCCGAGATTGAATTATTGTACGGTTAAACGGTATTTGTATTAGAGCAATATGGCATTGTATGTCGTGTAGAATATGAATATGTGTGGTAAGTTAAGATTTTAAGTTTAATGTATAAACAAATTATGTTTATATCTTCTGCAGAAGTTATAGAAATGATGTATCGTAACGTACCAGGTCTGAGGTTCTGGGGATCCGGATTTGGGGGCGCTACAATAATGTAAACACATATCACATAAGGTAGTTTATTATCTTTACTTATCACCACTATCTTTTCGATCTTACTATAATACTACTACCTAAAGTTTTCCCCCCACCTACGGTTCATAACCTACTGCTTTGATACCAACTTGTGACACCCCCAAATCCGGGTACTTCATTTCCACATGATTTGGTGTTCACTGATAGTAGTGTGCATACAAGCCAATCATGTATGATGATAAAGCACGTACTTTGTAAACAATCTTATTTATTTATTAATAAAATATTCATTTATTAAAGGCATTTAATTATCTACATGTTGCTGTTTTTATAATATGTAAATAACCCATAGTTTTAAGCAATGCTTTTAGAATCATGATGATGATCATGCTAATGAGATCTAAATTCTTAGAAAGTTTTAAAACTAAAATAGTTCCCAATCGTGGGATTACTAAAAAGGGGATTAGTAAATCCGGATAGATTGGTACATATGTTGCTTGCTCATTGGATGAGGATGATTGATCTCATGATCATTTGTGTGGAGACACTAAAGCAAGTATGTAGGTGCTTATTGGAGAATAAGTTCACTGAACGTGATTCGCTATGGAATACCTAATGGAGATTTACTCGCCTGTCAATAGGAATTCCTAATGTGATAGTAGTACAAGTAATCCTTGGACTTGAGATCATCATAGTATCTTGTATGTAACAAATTATACTTTGACTTATTCCTTAAGACCTTTTAAGGCATATATAGGGTATGCTTGGGTATAATGAGTTACATATGGAGATAATGAATGATCAATAAAGAATCTACCACCTCTAGTAAAAGAGGAGATATGTCCCATGTGATTCGTTAAATGACAACCCAGGAATCCTTGGCCATGGTGAAATGAAATTAGAAAGGAGTTTTTAATTTGCATTATTTGGAGTTGTGCATTTTCTAATCGAAATACATATAATTAAATAAAATAAGACTTGACAGTAAATCCATGTCTTATATTTAATTGGGACATTGTATGGTGGAAGGATTGAATTGTATGGTAACTATTAACTCACAGGTTCTTTTATGATTAATGTTGAAATCTATATTATCTGGAAAGTCGTTGATCGCTAGGGAGGCTTATCCCTATTGTAGAATAAATATTATTTATTTAAATAAATTATTAGTTTAATTTATTTATTTAAATAAGATTAAAATTATTTTAATTGATTTATTCACAACCGGTTTAATATGGAGAACCTAAAGAGTCACACCATAAAAGGAAGAATAATTATTTAAGAAGGTAATGGCATAATCGTAATAATGCATTAAGTATAATTAATTTAATCTATGGTGATAGAATAAATTAAATAGCTTAATGTTTATTATTTAATATTTTGGAAATATTAAATATAAATTAATAAGAGGAGTCTTATTAATATTATTACAATTATTATTATTTTAATTTCTAAAGGAGTTTAGTAATTAATTTAATATTTAGTACTCTTATTTATTCCTAATAAGATTAGGAGACAAATTAATTAAATGAATTTAATTAATTATTCCCATGTGGTGGGAAGCCTAAATTAATTAAAGGAGTTTAATTAATTAAAAGAAATCCCATGTCTAATAGGATTAGAAGGGTTGACCAATGTCTATATAAGAGAAGTCTTATAATAGATATTAGATTGATGTAATTCCAATTGTTGGAGAGTACTCCTTTTCTATAGAGGATAGAAAACTAAGGTTAAGCAAAACACCCTCCTTCTTGATAATTCATCTTCCTTGGTGGATCACCTCTAGAGGCCAAACACTTGGGTGGCTAACGTTGATCAAAGAAAGGAATCTAACCCGAAAATTCAAGGAGATCACGAAGAACAAGGAGTTGAACTAGTACCTGTGGAAGCTTCGTTCTACAAGGGTATGATTCCATAACTTCTTATTTATCGTTTTAAATTAATAATTTGCATAAAGGATGATCCGGGTAATGGTTTTGTAGAAATTTTTTAAACTCTGATATACCATGCTTCCGCTAATTTTTGTAATTTGATTGCGTCACGATTTCGTACAAACCCAACAGTGGCATCAGAGCCAAATCTTTATGCAATTATTAATTTATTTTTGATTTCATATACATATGGGTATGTATTTAAAATAATTTATTGGGCATAATTTTATTGTATAAAATTATATTTTTTAAGAAAAAAAAAAGACTTTTTTTGGGATGAATCACAATTTTTTGTGTGTGCTAATCTTGAATTCTGCAAAGAAAAGGTGTTGTCTCTTTCTTACTCCAAAAAGAAGGTGACCCATCAGGAAAGGACTTTTTTAATAAACCTGCAGGACTCTTTTAATAAAAGAAGGTGACTTCTTTTTAAAAAATAAATATGATATATTTATATATTATATTCTAAATAATTTTATAATTAAAATAAAGAGTTTATTTTAATCTTGAAATTGGATTTCATGTAATTTAAAATTGCCCATTAAATGATACTCATATATATATGGAATGTTTTAATTCATGAGATGAATATTTATTTATTGATATATATGGTGATATGTATGAAAATAAATGGGGATTGATTATGGACTATTTGACCAATGTGATTGGATTTTATTTTAGTTGAATGCTTGAATGAATGAGTTTTATTAAATGGGGTCTGCGTACCTCGTCTTCTCTAATTTTTTTTTCTTGATGTAAAATTCTAACTCCCTCCTATGTATTTCCCCTTGACTGTTGATCAAGGTTTCTATTTAAATTAAATAGTTTAATGTAATAAGAATAGTTAGAATTATCTTGAAGAAATTGGAGACCAAGGAGCAAGGAGCGCGTAAAGACCCGTTTGTATGGAGCCCGGGTTTAAATGTAATAGTTATATTTAAATTTAAATTCTTGCACTCCTAGGTTTGACCTTTTGGTTCACTTGGTGGCTCTAGTGAACCAAACTAGAATAAAAGTCCATAATCAATCCGGGTAGAATATAATATTCTATATTGCATGCTAAATATTATATATATTATATTTTATGCAAACATGTTTCGCATGTTTAATAAAATGACGCGCATTTTATATATATATGTGCATGCGCGCTAAACAAGATGAGACAAATAATAACAAACCCCTCAAAGAAATAATATTAAGTCCGAAGCGTTCAAATGATATTTGGAATATCGAACGTCGCCTTCTAGCAGGATTAATTAATAGAGTATTAAATATTTAATATGAGTTTGTTGTGCTATCCACAAGGCGAGTATTGAGTATTTAAGATGTTAATTAATCACATTTGATGCTTATCAAGAAAATTGAACGATCTAGTCTTGTTGTGCTATCCACAAGGACGAACATTTTTCTTTTTTGAATTTATGGAAGTGCTAGGTTGGACTTAACTTAAATTATTTTAGTTCGGATGTGCACACACTTGACCATTATGATTTAAGAGGCAAAATAAAAGGAATTACATGGTGATGTAATTGACAAGAGTTGTCTACCTATTTATTTGTATATCGCTTGTTGTGCTATCCACAAGGTTATATACATTTGAAATGGGATCCTAATTCTCACTAGCAAATCTTTAATTAGATGTTGCCGAACTATATAAGTGAGGGTAATATAGTTTGATGAAAATAGTGGGAGATACCAATTTAAAATAAAGCCCTAAATTTATTTTGGTATGCAAAGTTAATAAAATGAATGTTTGCTAAAATGTTGTTTTCTTTCACATGCAGAATTTTAAAAAATGTCTAAATCACTAATCTCACTACGAAGCATACTTGATGCAAACAAGCTTACCGGGCCGAATTATGAGGACTGGCTAAGAAATCTGAGAATTGTTCTCACTGCTGAAAAGATTTCTTATGTCCTAAATTCAACTGTCCCTGAATCTGTTTCGGAAACAGCCTCTGAGGAAGAGATTGCTACTTTCAATAAGTGGTAAGATGATGCATCTGTGGCTCAATGCATCATGCTCGTATCCATGAATAACGAGCGTCAGCGTCAGCACGAAAACATGGATGCTCCTACTATGTTGATTCACCTCAAGGAGTTGTATGGTGAACAAAGTAGGACTGCTAGATATGAGATATCTAAGGAGCTCTTCCGATCTCGGATGACCAAGGGCAAAGTGAACATAAAGGAACAAAAGAAATCTGATCCAGCTAGCAAAGGAATGTGCTTCCATTGCAACGAGCCGGGTCATTGGAAGAGGAACTGCAAGAAGTTTCTGGTAAAGAAGAAGCTTGGAGAAGCTTCGACTTCCAATCAAGGTTTGTTTATGATTGAAATTAATTTTTCTGAAAGTCATAATTCTACTTGGGTATTGGATACCGGTTGTGGTTCTCACATATGTAATACTGTGCAGGGACTGGTCAGAAGTAGAAAGCTGAACAATGATGAGGTGATCCTACGAGTGGGGAATGGAGCAAAGGTTGCTGCATTAGCTGTAGGAACTTATTATTTAGCGATGCCTTCGGGCAAGTCCATTTATCTTAATAATTGTTATTATGTTCCGAATATTATTAAAAATATTATTTCAATTTCTGTATTGGATATAGAAGGATTTAACGTTGTTATAAAGAACAATAGTTGTTCTATATATAAAGACGATGTTTTATATGGTATTGGAAATTTGCGAAATGGACTTTATACACTTGACTTACAAGAAAATATATTTCAAATTGAACAAACTAAGAAAAGGAAAAGAGATGATATTAATTATACCTACATGTGGCACTGTAGACTCGGTCATATCAATGAAACAAGATTATCCAAGTTGCATAAAGATGGGCTCCTCGAGCTATCCGATTATGAATCATATCCAACTTGTGAATCTTGTCTCATGGGTCAAATGACTAAATCTCCTTTTAGTGGAAAAGGAGTAAGAGTTACAGAGTTGTTGGCATTGATTCACACAGACGTTTGTGGGCCTATGACAACAAGTGCACGAGGTGGGTATTCTTATTTTATTACTTTCACTGATGATCACTCAAGATTTGGATATGTGTATTTGATGAAATACAAGTCAGAATCATTTGAAAAGTTCAAAGAGTTCAAAAGTGAAGTAGAGAAACAAACGGGCAAGAGTATAAAGATACTTCGATCAGATCGAGGTGGAGAATACTTAAGCGGTGAGTTTCTCAATTGTCTCAAAGAAAATGGTATAATCTCACAATGGACTCCTCTAGGTACACCACAGTTAAATGGAGTATCTGAAAGGAGAAATCGAACACTGTTAGACATGGTTCGATCCATGATGAGTTTTACCGACCTTCTAATTTCCTTCTGGGGATATGCCCTAGAAACGGCTGCATACCTACTTAACAAGGTACCTACCAAATCCGCCCCAAAGACTCCATATGAGATGTGGAAGGGGAGGAAACCAAATCTTAAGCATATTAAGACTTGGGGTTTCCCAGCTTATGTCAAAAAGTTTGAAAATGATAAGCTACAGACTAAATCCGATAAGTGTAGATTTGTAGGGATACCCTAAAGAAACTTTAGGGTATTATTTCTATCATCCAACTGATCAAAAGGTGTTTGTTGCGAAACATGCTGCCTTCTTGGAAAAGGAGTTTATCCATGAAGGGGTCAGTGGGAGTAAGATATATCTTGAAGAAGTTCAAGAACCACAAATTATCACGGATCAAAGTCAGGTACCTGACCAAGTAGAAGAACCTACTATACCACACCCTGTTCGTAAATCTGGAAGAGTACCGAAGATACCTGAGAGGTATGGATTCGTTGTAGAGGATGACGATGAGGTACGCATCATGAATGATGATGATCCATTGAATTACGAACAGGCCATGAGTAATAAAGACTCAGGGAAATGGCTTGAAGCCATGAAATCCGAAATGGACTCCATGTATGAAAACAAAGTATGGACTTTGGTTTCACCACCTGAAGGCATTAAGCCTATTGGGTGTAAATGGGTCTTTAAAAGAAAGACTGGAGCGGACGGCAAGGTGGAGACCTATAAGGCCCGACTGGTTGCAAAAGGTTTCAAACAAAGACAAGGAGTTGATTATGATGAAACCTTTTCACCAGTAGCTATGCTCAAGTCCATTCGGATTTTGCTTGCAATTGCAGCTTATAACGACTATGAGATCTGGCAGATGGACGTGAAAACGGCCTTCCTCAATGGAAAACTTGAGGAGGATGTGTATATGACACAGCCAGAGGGATTTGTTTCAAAGGTTGGAATAAATCAAGTCTGTAAGCTGCAACGATCCATTTATGGATTGAAGCAAGCTTCTCGTAGATGGAACATTCGTTTTGATGAGACAATCAAAGAGTTTGATTTTATCAAAAATGATGATGAACCATGTGTGTACAAGAAGGTTAGTGGGAGCGTAATTTCATTCCTTGTATTATATGTTGATGATATATTGCTGATAGGGAATGACATTCCTATGCTACAATCAATTAAAATCTGGTTATCTAAACACTTCTCCATGAAGGACTTGGGAGAAGCATCCTATATTTTGGGGATAAAGATCTATAGAGATAGATCTAAAAGGATGCTTGGTTTATCCCAAGGAACGTACATTGATAAGATGCTAAAGAGGTTTAGCATGGAAGATTCCAAAAGAGGTCTCATGTCGATGAGCCATGGAATACATCTCTCCAAGAAACAGGCCCCAAAGACACCTGAGGAGAGAGACCGTATGAGTAAGATCCCTTATGTTTCTGCAATAGGATCTATCATGTACGGTATGATATGTACTAGACCGGATGTTGCTCATGCACTTAGTGTAACGAGCAGATACCAGTCGAATCCTGGAGAAGAGCACTGGAAGGCAGTGAAAAATATCCTAAAGTACTTGAGAAGGACTAAAGATATTTTTCTTGTCTACGGTGGGTCTGAATTAAAACTCGAGGGCTTCACAGACTCAAGTTTTCAAACGGACCAAGATGACAGTAAATCTGTTTCGGGGTATGTTTTTACCTTGAACAGAGGCGCAGTGAGTTGGAAGAGTTCCAAGCAGCAAACAGTTGCTGATTCAGTGACAGAGGCAGAGTATATAGCTGCAAGTGAAGCTGCAAAGGAAGCTGTTTGGATGAAGAAGTTCATAACTGAACTTGGTGTGGTTCCTAGCATTGGAGAAGCAGTTCCCGTTTACTGTGACAACACAGGAGCAGTTGCACAGGCTAAGGAACCCAGGTCTCATCAGAAATCTAAACACGTGTTGCGGCGATTTCACTTGATCAGGGAGATCATTGAAAGAGGAGACGTCACCTTGGAGCGTGTAGACTCTCAAGATAACATTGCAGATCCATTTACTAAAGCTTTAACACAACAGCAGTTTGATCGTCACTTAGAGAAGATGGGTATGAGATACCATGGCGATTGGCTTTAGTGCAAGTGGGAGATTGATAGTAGTGTGCATACAAGCCAATCATGTATGATGATCAAGCACGTACTTTGTAAACAATCTTATTTATTTATTAATAAAATATTCATTTATTAAAGGCATTTAATTATCTACATGTTGCTGTTTTTATAATATGTAAATAACCCATAGTTTTAAGCAATGCTTTTAGAATCATGATGATGATCATGCTAATGAGATCTAAATTCTTAGAAAGTTTTAAAACTAAAATAGTTCCCAATCGTGGGATTACTAAAAAGGGGATTAGTAAATCCGGATAGATTGGTACATATGTTGCTTGCTCATTGGATGAGGATGATTGATCTCATGATCATTTATGTGGAGACACTAAAGCAAGTATGTAGGTGCTTATTGGAGAATAAGTTCACTGAACGTGATTCGCTATGGAATACCTAATGGAGATTTACTCGCCTGTCAATAGGAATTCCTAATGTGATAGTAGTACAAGTAATCCTTGGACTTGAGATCATCATAGTATCTTGTATGTAACAAATTATACTTTGACTTATTCCTTAAGACCTTTTAAGGCATATATAGGGTATGCTTGGGTATAATGAGTTACATATGGAGATAATGAATGATCAATAAAGAATCTACCACCTCTAGTAAAAGAGGAGATATGTCCCATGTGATTCGTTAAATGACAACCCAGGAATCCTTGGCCAAGGTGAAATGAAATTAGAAAGGAGTTTTTAATTTGCATTATTTGGAGTTGTGCATTTTCTAATCGAAATACATATAATTAAATAAAATAAGACTTGACAGTAAATCCATGTCTTATATTTAATTGGGACATTGTATGGTGGAAGGATTGAATTGTATGGTAACTATTAACTCACAGGTTCTTTTATGATTAATGTTGAAATCTATATTATCTAGAAAGTCGTTGATCGCTAGGGAGGCTTATCCCTATTGTAGAATAAATATTATTTATTTAAATAAATTATTAGTTTAATTTATTTATTTAAATAAGATTAAAATTGTTTTAATTGATTTATTCACAACCGGTTTAATATGGAGAACCTAAAGGGTCACACCATAAAAGGAAGAATAATTATTTAAGAAGGTAATGGCATAATCGTAATAATGCATTAAGTATAATTAATTTAATCTATGGTGATAGAATAAATTAAATAGCTTAATGTTTATTATTTAATATTTTGGAAATATTAAATATAAATTAATAAGAGGAGTCTTATTAATATTATTATAATTATTATTATTTTACTTTCTAAAGGAGTTTAGTAATTAATTTAATATTTAGTACTCTCATTTATTCCTAATAAGATTAGGAGACAAATTAATTAAATGAATTTAATTAATTATTCCCATGTGGTGGGAAGCCTAAATTAATTAAAGGAGTTTAATTAATTAAAAGAAATCCCATGTCTAATAGGATTAGAAGGGTTGACCAATGTCTATATAAGAGAAGTCTTATAATAGATATTAGATTGATGTAATTCCAATTGTTGGAGAGTACTCCTTTTCTATAGAGGATAGAAAACTAAGGTTAAGCAAAACACCCTCCTTCTTGATAATTCATCTTCCTTGGTGGATCACCTCTAGAGGCCAAACACTTGGGTGGCTAACGTTGATCAAAGAAAGGAATCTAACCCGAAAATTCAAGGAGATCACGAAGAACAAGGAGTTGAACTAGTACCTGTGGAAGCTTCGTTCTACAAGGGTATGATTCCATAACTTCTTATTTATCGTTTTAAATTAATAATTTGCATAAAGGATGATCCGGGTAATGGTTTTGTAGAAATTTTTTAAACTCTGATATACCATGCTTCCGCTAATTTTTGTAATTTGATTGCGTCACGATTTCGTACAAACCCAACATTCACTTTCTAAATATAATATACATCTACCTAATAATAAATAATTGCAAAATAAATTACAACCTTTATAAATACTTAAAATCTTCCTTATCAAAAGGATTACAACTTTTCAAAATAAACCCTAGTTTAATCTAACCTTGTCATAAACATTCAATGCGGAAAACAAAAATATCATATAAAGTCTTATTACAATTTCAAAATAAAACAAGTCTTCACTTGTTTAGCTTTCCTTTGCCTTTACTAGTTGACGGGGTGTCAACGCTTTCAACCTTAGCTGCAAAGATTATTTAATGCAAGAGTGAGAAAACAACAGCTCACTGGAATACAACAATAATAAAGATATAAACGAATATCTTTAAACAAGTTTGAATAACTTTACTTCATCAACGATAAAGAATTGAATAATAATTCTTTCATCAATATTTATAATTCGAATGTAGAATTTATCTGAGGGTCGTAAGACCTTAAACTTTTGTCCTAGGTTATAAACATTTCTATTTAAAACCTTTAACAGTCATTAAGACTATGGACCTTAACTCGTACTTAGGGGGATCAGCCCTTTGTAACATGTAGTGCATAATATTTAACGCTTCCGCGTAGTAACCTCCCCTAATAAATAGGGTTGTTCATCTCAGTATTTGAATACAAGTCCGCACCAAAAAATATTTGGTTTGGATAAGCTTACAAGGGTAATTTGGAATTCAACGTTTATCAACTAAGGAATAGTTTAATCGACTTTCACTAGCTTAGGAAAATTCATAAATAAAAGAATTACGAATTAACTCATGCCTTAGAATTAAACTTAAAGCATTTAAAAGATAAGTTAGACATTGCTTGAACAATAAGTCAATGTCACTTTAATTAAATAAATACTTGTCCAACGCAGAATTAAAAAGGACATTCACAATACATTACATAATTGGAATATCAAAAATTTGCATAGAATTAACGAGTTTAGGGTTTAGAAAGTTTGCCTCAAGCGCAAGCTACTAATACCACTCACGTTCTAACACTTCCTACACATATATATTTAATCACAATAACCTAAATTAGTTATCACATAACAAATTCACATAATTAGTTAACCCATCTAGGTTAACTCATTTTGTATTTAATTATTAAGTTAATAATTAATAACTACATAATTTAATTACATCACATAGGCATGTTCACATTAATCAAATTATAATTAAATAATTATAATTTAAACATTTTAATCTAATTATAATTACTCAAACTATAATCACATCTTATTTTAATTAAATTATAAATAATTTATAATTTATAATTAATTAAACTACATCATGCATTCACTAAATTATAATCACACAAATTATAATTAAGCATGCAAATATTAAATTATAATACAAAATTTATAATTAATAATTAATCATGCATTACAATACACAAATTATAATTTAAATCAACATTTACTTGATTAAAAGAAATCAAATAATATTCATTATAATTTAACAAAATTATAATATAAATTAAACCTTTACTCTAATTATAATTATTCAAAATTATAATAACATATTATATTTTACCAATATAAAATATTAGTAATCATTTAGCATGTTAATGTATGTCTAACATATTATCACATCACCCATTATGTCAACTTCCATGAACTAAACAAAATGCACAAAATTTAACTCATCTAAGTTTTCTGCATACCCCCCGCCGGGGCGGGGGTTTTCCCTTTGACAGGCCCGCCGGGGCGGGACCCCTGCAGGGTCGACAAACAAGCTCGCGAACTGTGCAGAGAAAAAGTCAATTTGGCATATTTCTCCACACCAAATTCTAATTTCAGTTCATACAACTTATATCACTTTGATAGAAAACATAAACTTACATCATCTAACATGTTTTTTAAAAAAAAAACATTATAACGCATAATCAAATCACAGTTTCCATGGTTTTTTTTTTGAAGAAAAACATAATATCAAGTGTTCTTGACAAAAATTGTTACTGTAAATTCGTTTTGAAACGAATCCATGAAATTTCAATTGTACCAACTCTATTCCTTAACATATTGACATAACCCAAAATCAATTTACACAACAATTGATAAACACATAACAATTGGATGATTTAAAGACTATTTTCAGAAAACCAATTCTTTGTGAATCAAATTCTCAACCAATTCAATTCACAATACATGAAATATTTTCACAATTGAAGATAGCATCATAAAATTCTACATAGGTATATAAATATATACAAATTCTCAATTTTACTCTACACTTAACCAATATATATAAAAATCCATATGAACAACACTTTCTCCATTAAAACATGCTTTATACAACAATTGAATTTTTAAAACTTATCTATGGCATACAATCCACTTATAAACAATTTATAACCAAAATTTCTACTTATCTACATCAATATCACAATTACATGGAGAAGATTTTCACAGAGAACTCAACATAAAGAAAAACAGCTATATAAAGTTTAAAAAAAAATATAAGGTAGCGATTATACCTCTTTTTGCTTAGATGATTGAAGAAGAAGAAGATGAGTTTTGATTCCTCTCAAGCTTCTCAAGCTTTTCCTTTTTCTTTCTCTCCCCCTTCTCTTCTTCTCTCTATCTTCTTCTCTGATATTTCTCTGCTCTCTCTCTTCTCTTCTTTGTTCTTAGTTTAGACTTAGGCTTATAATAAAACTAATGTAAAACTATGTACGTATGCTAATATAACTGTTATAATAATAATATGTATTAAGGGAAATTACTCCACCAATTAAAATGTCAGTTTTAGGATTTCAAAAGCCTTTTGGCTTGTTTGGCAACAGATGAATTTAAAAACTAGTTTTATTAATTTAAGCATGGTTTGGGTAAATTAGGTTTAAGCTAGTGCAGGAACCCTGTTTGGCAAAAGCCTTTTAAAATACAAGTAAGGGCCTTGTTTGGTTAAAATCATTTAAAACTCTTTTCTTTATTTTTAATAAATCATTTTAACACATACTTTAATGTTACACTTTAATTAATTAAATTTTTTAACATCTAATTTAATCAATTAAAATCTAACATCAATTAATCACATAAAAATTTGTCACATAATTATAATTACTCGCAAATTAAAATTCATGTAACACTCATCATATAATCTCATCTAATTTAATTCTCTCAATTAAATTAGAACTATACTATAAAATTAATATACATCAATTAAATAAATTATTAAAATATTCATTTAATTAATATATAACACTTAATTATATTACTCTACAACAATTACATAATTTATTTATTCAACTTTATAAATAAATCACCTAAAATATTTATTTAACTCAATAAATATTTAAAATTATTATATAAAATCTCAATCGTTACAAGTCTCTTAAGGAACAGATTGAGCAGTTGGCTGAAGTGGTCGTCTACCAGCATCAACTCACCAGGAAGGTGATGAAGCAAATCTATCAATCTATTGGAAGTCATTCTCCTCCAACAGAAGTCAATTCCTCCAACGGAAGTCAATTCCATCCCCAGTAGGGATCATTGCCAGTTGCACGAACAACCAATGGTAAAAAAATGAGCATACCCAAGAAGGTAGAAAATTCCTGTTTCAAAGGAATTTCACCAATCTGAACCTGTCAATGGAAGAAATCCTCCAAATGATGATCAACGAAGGGATGGTTGCAGATCAATCCAGAAAATTCAAACCTGACCAAATGTGTCAAGACCATTCCAACTCTCTCGGCCATGATATGGAAGAATGCTGGACACTTCGTAACCTAATTCAAAACTTGATTGAGAAAGGTGACCTAATTAGAGGAGATCAAATCATCGACTTGGCAGATAAAGATAGCCTTTTGATCCCCAATGCATGGTACCAGGACATAGTGCCTGTCGTATCCTGCGATGAGGAATCAATCTCACACCCCTGGTACTGACAGGGAAAGGGGTCCAACAAGTTCAAAATCCTATGAAAGTGGCTGCACCTCAGCCTCTAATCTTGCCCTTTAGACCTCAATATCCAATCATCAGTCTGAAGAAGGTCCCATGGAACTACGGGGACATTGAAAGCTCTACTTCAAACAACATTTCCATCTTATCAAAGGCTAATCCATTATACCTGCCTCAGCGGGTGATTAAACCAGTTACCAAATCAAAAGAAAAGGTGGCTGAAGAAAAGATCAAAGAGTTCCTCAATAAAATGGGACACAATAAAATCAAGGTAGTGCAAAGCTTGAAAAACGCACCTAAGCAAGTGTCTATCCTTGACCTGGTCTTATTATCAGAAGACCATTGCAACATTCTAGTGAAGGTACTAGAGGAAGCCCATCTGCCACACACGGTAGACATAAAGAAATTCTGTCACGTGATAGAACACATTTCCAATAACAATGTGATATCCTTCAGAAATGATGATATCCCAGCTGAGGGAAGGGGCCACCACAAGCCCCTGTATATAGCTATAGTGTCCTCCGGATACGTGATCGGATGAGTACTTATTGACGGAGGATCTTCCCTCAATATTTGTCTATACGACACGTTGGAAAGAATGAAGATCAATCCGAACCGGATCAAAACCAGTCATATGGTCATCCGGGCTTTCGATGGATCTCGCCGCCAGGCTATGGGGGAAATCGAGCTTCCCCTAGAAATTGGTCCACACATCTTCTACGTATCCTTCCAAGTGCTCAATATTGCCATTGGATACAATTTGCTGTTGGGCAGACCATGGATCCATATGGCAGGAGCAGTGCCATCCACCCTCCATCAGCAACTCAAGTACATCATTAACGGCAGTCTCATCACGGTCAATGCCGAGTCAGAATACCCAACCTACATATATGGGGACATGCCAGTGATTAGCCTGGACGCGGGGATTGAGCCTGCAAATTTTTAAGCTTTCGAGGTGAGCGATATTTAATATCTACCAATCGGGGCACCAACCCTAAAACCTAAAGTGTCCACTGAAGTAATGACCGTAGGCCAAGAGATGGTATCTTCGGGTTTCCAACTTGAAGAAGGGTTGGGAAAAGATAAGCGAGGTATCAGGATGCCAGTCCAAATCCTAAGTCAGATGGGAAGAGCAGGATTGGGATATTCATCAGGGTCAAGCCACCGAAATCCACACAAACATCCCAAGGCTCATGCCTCTACAATTCTGCTCCTAAACCTTACAAATGCCGGATGGGTGAAACCTATGAGGAAAGTCCCGACTGCGGTATCAGCCATACTATTTCCTCCAATCATAACTGTCCATGAAAGAAAAGCCCTAAAGCTTGAGGCAAACATCGAACAGGGAAAAGAAAAGATCCTATATAAAGGATGTTCGCTAACATGAGAGTCATTCTCAACTGTGAGGGTATGAATGACGAACTCCCAGATAGTGACGACGACCATATCCAAATTCCTCACATCAAGAAGAGGAATGATCTACAGAAAAACCTTGGCCCTATTCTCAAGGATGTCTCAATCATCATCCAGGACGAGGCGGACGAGCACAATTCCTTGATTCTCCCAATTCATGAGAATCTGACACTGGACAACTAGAGCAGTGTCCTTTGCCTAAGTCGAAAAGGGTAAAAGGGCAGAGAGTACATCTGCCCTTAATCATGCTTTTATTTACTGCTTACTTTTGATTGCACAGCTAGAGTAGTAACTTTTGTCATACTTTGCAAATGCCATGTGTATTTAAGCATTTCCATATATTAATGAAAGTATTTTTGTTTTCAGGACCCAAGCATTGGATGTGTTTGTCTCTGCTAATGAGATGCCAACCTGTCAAGATGACTCCGACTTGGATGTAGAATTAAACTTCGACTTGATGGATATTGATCAAGCGGAGGAAGACGACTATGAGGTGCCAGAGGAGATCAAGGAATAGGTCGAAGATAAACCCAAACCAAACCTCGACCAAACCTCCACCATCAACATAGGAACCTCCGAAAACATCAAGGAAATCCAAATAGGTTCAGACCTTACACCAAATCAAAAAGCCGACCTGATCGAACTCCTAACACAGTACCAGGATGTGTTTGCATGGTCACATGAAGATATGATAGGTCTATCCACAAACATTGTCATTCATCGAATGCCCATCAAAGAAGGGTTCAAACCAGTCAAACAAAAACTCAGGCGATTAAAACCTGAGTGGAGTCTCAAAGTCAAAGAAGAAATCGTTAAGCAATTCAAAGTCGGGATCATCATTGTATCAACATACCCCGAATGGCTATCAAACATAGTCCCCGTACCTAAACCGGGAGGGAAGGTACGAGTATGCGTGGATTACCGGGATTTAAACAAAGCCTGCCTCAAGGACAACTTCTGGTACCTTTCATTCACATTCTAATCTACAATACTACGCAGTATGACATGTATTCCTTCGTGGATTGCTTTGCTGGTTACCATCAAATCATGGTTGCTGAAGAAGACCAGGAGAAAACAGCCTTTATCACTTCCTGGGGAACTTTCTGCTACTGACGACTATCCTTCGGCCTCATCAATGCCAGAGCAACGTATCAGCAAGCCATGATGGCCCTCTTTCATGATATGATGCACAAAGAAATAGAAGTTTATGTGAACGACATCATCATCAAATCCCATAGGGAGGATGATCACATAGACCATCTCAGGAAGCTGTTCAACAGGTTACGTAAATACAACCTCAAGCTAAATCCCGCCAAATGTGCTTTTAGCGTCAAAGCAGGCAAACTGTTAGTATTCCGGTGAGCAAACGGGGCATTGAACTCGACCCCGCCAAAAATCAAAGCCATTACTGAAATGCCCGTACCTCGTACAGAGAAGGAGATATGTGGATTCCTGGGAAGGATCAACTTCATAAGCAGATTCATTTCCCAGCTTACAGCAACCTGTGAGCCCATTTTCAAGCTGTTAAGGAAGAATTCCTCCACCACGTGGAATGAGGATGGTCAACAAGCCTTCCTTGCCATCAAGAAACAGTTGACTGAAGCTCCTGTTCTGATACCCCCAAGGGAGGGAGTCCCTTTGTTCATGTACCTGTCCGTCAATGCCAATGCAATGGGCTGCATGTTAGGACAGAAGGATGATAGTAGCAAGGAAAGAGCCATCTACTACATCAGTAAAAGATTCAGCAGTGGGGAACAAAACTACACCCTGATCGAAAAGACATGTTGTGCATTAGCATGGGCCGCTATGAGGTTGCAACACTATTTGCATGGGCACACGACCTACCTCATATCCGCATGGATCCGCTCAAATAAATATTCAACAAACCAATGCTGAATTGTCGACTGTCCAAATGGCAGTTGATCCTATAGTAATTCGACATTGTCTACGTGACTAAAAGTCAATCAAGGGTCAAGGCATTGCAGATTAATTAGCAGAAGCACCTTCAGGAAAGATGTGACGAACGAGAATTTTGTAAAGTTATTTGAATATTTATTTAAAAAAATAAATATTTTTGATGATTTAATTATTAAGTTAAATAATTAATTCATGAATTTGTGGTAGATTAATTTAATTATATGTGTTACATCAATTAAATTAATGTGTAGTAATTTTATAGTTCAAAGTATATATTTAATTGAGTTTATTTGATTAAATGAATTAATTAAATAAGCATAATGTACTTTAATTAATTTAATAATTAATAAGAGAATTAGTGAATTGACATAATTAATAAATAAGAATATTAATTGTGTGATAATGTGATTTAATGTGAATTATCTTATTTTATTTAATTGATTTAAATAAAATTAATTAGTTAATTTGTAATGTGACAATTAACTATATAATAAGGAAGTATTAAAATAAATGGAAAAAAGATTAGTGTATTAGCCAAACAAGGCCCTTGTAGAGGTTAGTCCATTATTTAATACAACAATAGATTATATATACATATATATATATATATTTTGTCAGACGTTTACATTATTTTTCAAAGTTAAAGAGTCAGAGAGAATAGACAGAGTTGTGTGAAGAAGAATTGAGTGAGATAGAGAGAAAAGAAATTGAGAAATCACTGTGTTGTCTGTGAGTGTATTCATCTTCATCACCTTCAAAAGGGTAATTCCCTTCTTTTAGGTTTTCAAAATTTATATTTTCTCAAAGTTCTTCAATACATATTTGAAAGTTTCTGTAAAAACTAGTCGTGAAATTAAGTCATGTTATGGCTATATGTATATGGGTGTGTGTTTATATCATGTTTATGTTTGGTATGAATGATTTAAAATAATCAAATTCATACAATTTGGCCTTAATTGGGTTTTTGAAAAAGTTATAGAGTTCTTATAAGTCTTTGTAAAAATTTCCTAGTTAATAATTATTTTGGTAATTAAATCAAGATATGATCATATATGTAACCATATATGTTAGTATTATGTGTTAAATCATGTATACATGATTTACAGTGATCACACCAAGTGATTTTGTTGAATAATTGGGTTGTATGAAATACAAAGTATTGAATATGGTATGAATAACCCATATGAATTAAATAAATTCTTAAATCATATGTGTGTATTAAAATTGACGCATGATTATGATTATACATATTAAAACAAAGAAAACAAACTTTGAACGGACGGATTCGGAGTTATAACGAATCTGTGACGTCAAATTTTATGTTTTTCTTCAAAACTATCAAGAACACCAAGAAAGGTGAAATTTCATGATTTGATTCGAGTAATTACATGACTTAAGATATTAAAAACATGTTAATAACATTGTATGATGTTTCTATGAAGTTTATACTTCATAGAAATCACGGTACTAGTTTGATTTGTATTTAATTGGGATTATTGGGCCAATGAAGTGTTAAAATCGCGAACCAGAAAGTGCACCAGCAGTGTGCCCCTCCCCAGCGGGCCCCCATAGCCATAAAGCTCCGCCCCAGCGAGGGTGGGTGCTGTCCGGGTTTTTTTTTTGGTTTTTGAGATTGTTTTGACCTTCTGTAGTAAAATAAGTATAACGTCTTCATACAAACTTTGATTAAGGCGCTTTAGGATGATTCGGAAAGATAACGAGTAGATCTACAACTTTTATTCTTTAAGTTTTTCGATTTGAAGTCATTAAGAGGGGTCAAATTGGCAATCTTTGTGACTAATGCGTATTCGAAGGCAATCGGAGGGCGCCAAACATGCACGTACGCAAGTGTAGTGCTCTCGACGATAAAAGATGTTGTTTTAAGTTATAAAATATGAATATTATATGATTTAAAGTTCATGTTAATAAACTAAGTTATTGACATGATAAGATAATGTGAAGGTTCAAGTTAACAAACTAAGTGCGAACTTGAATATTGTGATTGTAAAACTTGATTATGATTGTTTGAAGGATTATAGCTATAAGATACGCATATTGTGAATTCATACTCATGCTATGTGGTTAGTTAATAAGTTAACACTAGGAACCCAGTTGTAAGTTGACTTAAATGAAAAGTTCAACAGCTGAACATAGAAGTTAGGAAACTAATCGACATCCTATGCATAATGTAATGTGTAAGACATTGAAGAATTGAATTGTAACTAGATTTGTAGCTTGCACACGAGGCAAGTATTCTATCCCTAACTTATTATTGTTGGGAAAGTTTCTAAACCTTACTTTTATATTGAACAAGTTATAGACTTAAATTCTATATCAAGCAAAGTTTTTATTCTTGATTACTCAAGTTCAGAATTTCATATGAGATGTTATGATTCTTTTAAAAGTATCATTTCAGTATACAACACTTATTCGATTGTATACCCTTGAGAAGTTATTATTCAAATTGAATATCATATATTGACGAATCCTTTAAGACTAGCGAACCCTTATTGATTCGACTAGTCCATAGTTGATGAACGTTCTAAATTTGAGAACTATTATGGAGTTTATCCAAACCAAACTTTCTTTGGTGCGGACTCTGATGTCAAACTGAGATGAACAACCCTAATATAGGGGATTGATGATGCTTTAAGCATTGAGGTATTGTGCACAGTATCGGTACGAAGGGTTGATCTCCCTAAGTACGAGAAGTAACGTCTATAGTCTTATGACTGTTAAATGTTAAAGGTTAATATACTTGACCTAGGACATAGTTCAAGGTCTTATGACCCTCAGATGTAATTTGATTCTCGATTATTATTCCTGATTCAAAAGTTGAGCTTTCTGTTATTCAGATTTCTTTGATTTCACTCGCATGTTATTATTGTCATATTTTTATACTTGCAGGCATTCGTGCTCACTCTTGCATAATAACATTGTAGCTAAGAATGAAAGATGTGATGTACCTTCTAGTAGCAAAGGCAAAGGAAAAGCTAACAAGTGTTGAAGACTTGTGGTGTTAGTGAAATGTTAAAGTTCAAGACTTATGTATGATAATTAAAACTTATTTGTTTACGTTTCCGCAACAGAGATTTAAGGTTAAGTATAACCTGGGATTTAAAATGTATTTATTATTTCAGATATTGTAACCCTAATAAATGAATTTCATTATTTATGGGTAGATACCTATATGATATTTGAACAGTGAACACTAAATCCTGTGGAAATTAAGATGCCGGATTTAGGGGTGTCACAAGTTGGTATCAAAGTCGTAGGTTATGAACCTTAGGTGGGGGAAAACCTTAGGATAGTAGCCTTCGAGAACATAGAAATGATAACTCTTATTGAGTTCTAAGAAATATATTAAAATTACCTTATGTGCTATATGTTTATAATTATATACTTGCTCGAGTATCGATTAATATCACTTAATAACTAAGACTTAAAACTTATTTTGTCAGGATGTCAGATACTGGAGGAGCTAGTCAGCCTAGAGATTTTGTACCCCTAGAGACTAGAGATGAGGATCCCCGAGACATACATACAGTCTGGGAGCAGTTAGTACAGCCAGAGCCATCTCCGTTGATCACAGTCATTGGTCGGGAGCATGAGCCAGAGATTGACTCAGAGGAGGACCCTGAGGAGTTTGAGATCCAGGCTGAGGCAGCCGAGGAGGAAGTGGAGGAAGACCTTGAGGAGTTCCCACCGAACTCTGTCAGCGTTGATATGTACGATTTATTGTATGATCGCAACATAGAGTTACGAGATATGATTCATGAGTTGAGAGAGCAGTCGGTTACTCAACGGATTACCATCGAGCAGAAGGATGGTGAGGTTGAGACACTCCACACCCGTCTTGGAAGTGTGGAATGGGACTTGGCTCATGAGAAGGGCCAAAATGAGCAGAAGACAGAGGAGATTGAAAGGTTGTAGAATGAGTTAAAAGAGAAATCAGAAAGACTCGCCATAGTAGAGGAAGCTTGGGTGAACAATGCACGACGTGCAGATCTGGCAGAGGATGAGTCGTGTGCAAAGAAAGATAAGGTTGCAGAGACGTGCTACACGTTTTTGAGGGCCATTGATGAGGCCCAGGACCGAGTTATGAGATATTCAATTCAGTTCGAGGGACTTCCTGGTATATGTTAGATCGCAGGACTATGTCCCGCATAATGGAGGAGGAGCGTAGTGAAGCTGTCCGACGTCTTAGCAGGCAGTGATGGGACATTATGATTATGTGAATGCTTAACTAATAATTAATAATGTAAATTCCGATGTGATTATAAACAAAGGAATATTCTGATGATTTAAATCCTGAAGATATTTTATCTCGGGATAGTTGATGTAAATGGCAGAAATACTATCGTACTATGTTAAAAACTTTTAATTTTAATAAAATATCAAAGTTTATTTGAGATGTTATGAGTTAAAATGATTATGTTAAATATTTGAGTTAAGTCTTAAGTATTTAAGAGATTGAATAAAGATCTAATGAGTGTATATCTTAACAGAAATATGCCGCCAAGAAGGAGACAAAATCATCG
The DNA here is from genome assembly GCA_020205555.1 of Panax stipuleanatus. NCBI lineage: Eukaryota > Viridiplantae > Streptophyta > Magnoliopsida > Apiales > Araliaceae > Panax > Panax stipuleanatus. Next base: position 38,012,273 of record CM035120.1, read on the forward strand.
ACAAGCCCAAGAAGGGTCTACGAATAACAATAACAACAATGATGCCAATGTGAACCCCGTTCAGCAGTTGGTAAATCTGTTAGCTGGAGCGATAAATAATCAGCCTCAAGCTCCACCGAACACCACATTTAAAGAATTTAAGGCAGTGGGACCGCCGGAGTTTAAAGGCTCCACAAACCCGATAGAAGCTCAGACTTGGGTTATGGAGATGCAGAAAGTTTTTGAGGTCGCTCGAGTTAGGGAGGACCAGAAGACCGCCTACACGACATTCATGTTAAAATCAGAAGCCAGCTACTGGTGGCAGGCAAATAAGGTCAGGGGAGGAGAAGGTGTAATAACCTGGGAAAGGTTAAGGAGATGTTTTTCGAGATGTACTTCCCAACCAGCTCCCAGAATCAAATGGAGGTGCAGTTTCTGGAGTTAAAACAGGGAAATATGTCTGTGCCCGACTACGCGGCAAAGTTTAACGAATTGGCTAGGTTTGCCAAATATCAGGTGCATACTGACGAAAGAAAGGCTAGGCGATTTGAGCAGGGATTGAAACCCTGGTTGTATAGCAAAGTGTCAATGTTTCAATTGAACACTTTTGCTGGAGTTCTGGAGAAGGCCATCCTCGCTGAAGGTGGAAGCAAAGCGGTGACCAAGTACAATCAGGATTAGAAGAAGAGGAAGAATGAAAGTGAACGAAATAATAAGGCTAGTGGCAGTAACACGGGAGGAACCAATAATCATAAACGTAGGTGGAATGACAACCCGTCGTCCGTAAATCAGCAAGGGAGTCAGAAGAAAAGGATAGAACCATGCCCAACCTGTGTAAAGACTCACTTAGGAGTCTGCATGAAGGGGAAAAGAGTTTGCTACAATTATGGTCAGGAAGGCCACATAACACCTAACTGCCCTAACCCTAAGAAGAGAGCTTGCTACACATGTGGGTAAAAGGATCACTTGTCTAGAGACTGTCCCAAGAAGGCATCTAGAGGGGCAGGGTCAAGTGGAAACAAGGGAAATAACAATGAAAATCCTCTTACAATTACCGGATCGACTTCGACAAACTGACCAACTGCAAGGACATTCAACATGACCGTACAGGATGCGGTGCAATCTCGTGATGTGGTGTCAGGTATCATTCCGATCAATAAAGTCAATGCTTATGTTTTATTTGATTCAGGTGTTACTTGCTCATTTATATCCAATGACTTTGCAAAGAACTTAGAATTGCATAAGGACGAATTAGAAATCCCTATGAACATCGAGATTGCAAATAGGGAAGTGATTCCTGTTAGGTATATACACAAGAACTGTAGAGTGGATATTAAGGGTGACGTTATGAATGTAGATCTTATCCCGATTAAACTTGGGGAATTTGATGTTATTCTGGGAATGGATTGGCTATTCAATTATGGGGCTGTAATTGGTTGCCAGAAGAAATGTATTAACCTTATGACCCCGTCAAAGGTTGTGTTTTATGGTAGCAAGTCACCTAGACAAGCGAGTTGCCTGACGATATTGCAAGCCAGGAAGTTATTAAGACAAGGCTGTGTGGGATATTTAGCCTACATAGTTGATAGTCGTAAAGAGAATCCAAAGTTAGAGGAAATACCAGTCGTAAGGGACTTCGTGGATGTGTTTCCGGACGATTTGCCAGGACTTTTATCGGATAAGGAAGTAGATTTCGTGATCGATTTGGTGCCAGGAACGGCTCCAATATAGAAAGCACCATACCGGATGGCTCTGGTAGAAATGAAAGAATTGATGATTTAGCTACAAGAGTTACTGGACAAGAAATATATTCAACTGAGCGTATCGCCGTGGGGAGTGCCGGTGTTATTTGTTAAGAAGAAGGATGGGACGATGCGGCTCTGCAACGATTATAGAGAGTTGAACAAGGTTACCATTAAGAATAGGTATCCGTTACCAAGGATTGATGATCTGTTTGATCAATTAAAGGGAGCAAGATATTTCTCAAAGATAGACCTGAGAAGTGGTTATCATCAGCTAAAGGTGAGGCCAGAAGATATCCCGAAGACAGCATTCAGGAAACGATATGGTCACTACGAATTTTTGGTTATGTCATTTGTTCTAACGAATGTGCGTGCGGCATTTATGGGCCTAATGAATGGGGTGTTTAAGACGTTTTTAGACAAATTCATGGTGGTCTTTATCGACGACATATTGGTGTATTCAAAAACCAAAGAAGAGTATGTTGAGCATTTGAAGTTGACATTAGAGGTGTTGAGAAGAGATAAGTTGTACGCCAAATTCTCAAAATGTGAATTCTGGATTAAAAGGGTGTAATTTCTCTGACATGTGATTGATAAGGACGGAATTTCGGTGGATCCCTCCAAAGTCGAAGCAGTGATGCATTGGGATCAGCCGAAAACACCGTCAGAAGTAAGAAGTTTTCTTGGATTAGCAAGTTATTCTTTCAGAATTTTTCCAAGATCGCCACTCCGCTAACGAATTTGACTAGGAAAGTTGTAAAATTTGTTTGGACGGAGAAGTGTGAGGAAAGTTTTCAAGAACTTAAGAAAAGGTTGAGTACAACACCTGTGTTGTCCCTTCTGGATGACACAGGAAACTTTGTAGTATATAGTGATGCGTCGCATAAAGGGCTAGGCTGTGTGCTTATACAAAACGGCAGAGTCATTGTGTATGCATCACGACAATTGAAGGATTACGAAAAGGGATATCTAACCCACGATCTAGAATTGGCCGCGGTGGTATTCGCTTTAAAGATTTGGAGATACTATCTCTATAGGGAGAAATGTGAAATATATACAGACCACAAGAGTCTGAAATATATTTTCACCCAGAAGGATTTGAATATGCGTCAGAGAAGATGGTTAGAAATAATTAAGGACTACGATTGTGATATCTTATACCACCCGGGAAAAGCGAATGTTGTAGCCAACGCCTTAAGCAGAAAGGGTCGGGAAAAGTTGATGATGCTAACAGCACAGGAAGAATTGATTTCGACAATGGAAAAGCTGGAATTAGAAGTAGGATGTCCAATGGAGACTGATGAGAAGCTGTTGCAGATGCAAGCTTGTACAACTCTCTTGGATAAGGTTAAGGAAGCTCAAATCCTAGATAAGGAATGTGAGGAAGTAAAGAAAAAGATATCTGAAGGGACCGAACTTAAATTCAAAGTGGACAGCGATGGATTGTTGAGATTTGAGAGCAGAATTTGGGTACCGCCAGTACCAAAAATTAAGGTGGACATTCTAAGCGAGGCTCATAGTTCGAGGTATTCCATTCATCCCGAAAGTATTAAGATGTATCAGGATTTATGACAACACTTTTGGTGGCCAAATATGAAGAGGGACATTGCCGATTGTATTGCCGGATGTCTGACTTGTCAAAGGGTCAAGGCAGAACATCAGAGATCGAGTGGTTTGCTACAACCTCTATAGATCCCAAAATGAAAATGGGAACATATTACAATGGATTTCGTGGTTGGCCTTCCGACGACCCAGAAAGGCTACGACGCAGTATGGGTTATCGTTGACCTATTAATAAAATCCGCACACTTTCTTCCGATCAGAATCAGATTTAACTTAGAACAGTTGGCAAAGTTATACTTGCAAGAGATTGTTTCAAGGCACGGAGTACCAGTGTCGATTGTATCCGACAGCGATCCGCGCTTTACATCGAAATTCTGGAAGCGACTACAAGAATGCATGGGGACACAGTTGAGGATGAATACTTCTTATCACCCTCAGACTGACGGCCAAAGTGAAAGGACGATCCAGACATTGGAGGATATGCTGAGAGAATGCATCATGGATTTTAAAGGCAATTGGGATGATCATTTACCGCTTGTAGAATTCGGTTATAATAATAGTTACCACGCTAGTATTGGTATGCCGCCTTACGAAGCGTTGTACGGCAAAAAGTGCAGAACTCCATTGAACTGGGATGAAGTTGGCGAGAGACAGTTTCTAGGTCCAGAGTTGGTACAGCAAACAGCAGAAATAGTTAAAATAATTCGGACAAGATTAGTAGCGACTCAGGATAGGCAGAAAAAATACGCCGACCCACACCGCAAGAATGTAGAGTTTTAATCGGGTAGCTTTGTATTTTTGAAGGTCTCTCCCTGGAAGGGAAAGATCAGATTCGATAAAAAGGGAAAATTGAGCCTGAGGTTCATTGGACCCTTTGAGGTACTACGAAGAATTGGAGAAATAACCTATGAGGTAGCTTTGCCTCCGGCATTAAAGCATGTCCACAACGTCTTCCATGTGTCAGTGTTACGACCTTATAAACTCGATTACAAATATGTGATAGAATATGAACCCCTACAATTTGAGAAAGACTTATCCTACGAAGAAGTTCATGTGCAAATTATTGACAGGAAAGAACAAGTCCTCAGGAATAAAGTAATACCTTCTGTTAAGGTAATTTGGAGGAACCACAACGCTGAAAAAGCTACGTGGGAACTCGAAGAGAATATGATGAAGACTTATCCACACTTATTTTCCTGAATAGGTGAACGCGATTCTAGGGACATAATATTTGTAAGGGGGGGGGGGGGAGAGTGACGGGATAAAATTATTAATCGAACCGTGATTCTGATGACAGAATCCTTTTAAGGGGGGGGGGGGGGGGAAGATGTGACGAACGAGATATTTGTAAAGTTATTTGAATATTTATTGAAATAAATAAATATTTTTGATGATTTAATTATTGAGTTAAATAATTAATTCATGAATTTGTGGTAGATTAATTTAATTATATGTGTTACATCAATTAAATTAATGTGTAGTAATTTTATAGTTCAAAGTATATATTTAATTGAGTTTATTTGATTAAATGAATTAATTAAATAAGCATAATGTACTTTAATTAATTTAATAATTAATTAGAGAATTAGTGAATTGACATAATTAATAAATAAGAATATTAATTATGTGGTAATGTGATTTAATGTGAATTATCTTATTTTATTTAATTGATTTAAATAAAATTAATTAGTTAATTTGTAATGTGACAATTAACTATATAATAAGAAAGTATTAAAATAACTAGAAAAATGATTAGTATGTTAGCCAAACAAGGCCCTTGTAGAGGTTAGTCCGTTATTTAATACAACGGTTGATTATATATACATATATGATATTTTGTCATACGTTTACATTATTTTTCAAAGTTAGAAGTCAGAAAGAATAGATAGAGTTCTGTGAAGAAGAATTGAGAGAGATAGAGAGAAAAGAAATTGAGAAATTACTGTGTTGTCTGTGAGTGTATTCATCTTCATCATCTTCAAAAGGGTAATTCCCTTCTTTTAGGTTTTCAAAATTTATATTTTCTCAAAGTTCTTCAATACGTATTTGAAAGTTTCTGTAAAAACTAGTTTTGAAATTAAGTCATGTTATGGCTATATGTATATGGGTGTGTGTTTATATCATGTTTATGTTTGGTATGAATGATTTAAAATGATCAAATTCATACAATATGGCCTTAATTGGGTTTTTGAAAAAGTTATAGAGTTCTTATAAGTCTTTGTAAAAATTTCCCTGTTAATAATTATTTTGGTAATTAAATCAAGATATGATTATATATGTAATCATATATGTTAGTATTATGTGTTAAATCATGTATACATGATTTACAGTGATCACACCAAGTGATTTTGTTGAATAATTGGGGTGTATAAAATACAGAGTATTGAATATGGTATGAATAACCCATATGGATTAAATAAATTCTTAAATCATATGTGTGTATTAAAATTAACACATGATTATGATTATACATATTAAAACAAAGAAAACAAACTTTGAACGGACGGATTCGGAGTTATAACGAGTCCGTGACGTCAAATTTTATGTTTTTCTTCAAAACTATCAAGAACGCCAAGAAAGGTGAAATTTCATGATTTGATTCCAGTAATTGCATGACTTAAGATGTTAAAAACATGTTAATAACATTGTATGATGTTTCTATGAAGTTTATACTTCATAGAAATTACGGTACTAGTTTGATTTGTATTTAATTGGGATTATTGGGCCAATGAAGTGTTAAAATCGCGAACCAGAAAGTGCACCAGCAGTGTACCCCTCCCCAGCGGGCCCCCATAGCCATAAAGCCCCGCCCAGCGAGGGTGGGTGCTGTCCGGGGTTTTTTTTTGGTTTTTGAGATTGTTTTGACCTCCTGTAGTAAAATACGTATAACGTCTTCATACAAACTTCGATTAAGGCGCTTTAGGATGATTCAGAAAGAAAACGAGTAGATCTACAACTTTTATTCTTTAAGTTTTTCGATTTGAAGTCATTAAGAGGGGTCAAATTGGCAATCTTTGTGACTAATGCGTATTCGAAGGCAATCGGAGGGCGCCAAACATGCACGTACGCAAGTGTAGTGCTCTCGACGATAAAATATGTTGTTTTAAGTTATAAAATATGAATATTATATGATTTAAAGTTCATGTTAATAAACTAAGTTATTGACATGTATAAGATAATGTGAAGGTTCAAGTTAACAAACTAAGTACGAACTTGAATATTGTGATTGTAAAACTTGATTATGATTGTTTGAAGGATTATAGCTATAAGATACGCATATTGTGAATTCATACTCATGCTATGTGGTTAGTTAATAAGTTAACACTAGGAACCCAGTTGTAAGTTGACTTAAATGAAAAGTTCAACAGCTGAACATAGAAGTTAGGAAACTAATCGACATCGTATGCATAATGTAATGTGTAAGACGTTGAAGAATTGAATTGTAACTAGATTTGTAGCTTGCGCACGAGGCAAGTATTCTATCCCTAACTTATTATTGTTGGGAAAGTTTCTAAACCTTACTTTTATATTGAACAAGTTATAGACTTAAATTCTATATTAAGCAAAGTTTTTATTCTTGATTATTCAAGTTCAGAATTTCATATGAGATGTTATGATTCTTTTAAAAGTATCATTTCAGTATACAACACTTATTCAATTGTATACCCTTGAGAAGTTATTATTCAAATTGAATATCATATATTGACGAATCCTTTAAGACTAGCGAACCCTTATTGATTCGACTAGTCCATAGTTGATGAACGTTCTAAATTTGAGAACTGTTATGGAGTTTATCCAAACCAAACTTTCTTTGGTGCGGACTCTGATGTCAAACTGAGATGAACAACCCTAATATAGGGGATTGATGATGCTTTAAGCGTTGAGGTATTGTGCACAGTATCAGTACGAAGGGTTGATCTCCCTAAGTACGAGAAGTAAAGTCTATAGTCTTATGACTGTTAAATGTTAAAGGTTAATATACTTGACCTAGGACATAGTTCAAGGTCTTATGACCCTCAGACGTAATTTGATTCTCGATTATTATTCCTGATTCAAAAGTTGAGCTTTCTGTTATTCAGATTTCTTTGATTTCACTCGCATGTTATTATTGTCATATTTTTATACTTGCAGGCATTCGTGCTCACTCTTGCATAATAACATTGTAGCTAAGAATGAAAGATGTGATGTACCTTCTAGTAGCAAAGGCAAAGGAAAAGCTAACAAGTGTTGAAGACTTGTGGTGTTAGTGAAATGTTAAAGTTCAAGACTTATGTATGATAATTAAAACTTATTTGTTTACGTTTCCGCAACAGAGATTTAAGGTTAAGTATAACCTGGGATTTAAAATGTATTTATTATTTCAGATATTGTAACCCTAATAAATGAATTTCATTATTTATGGGTAGATACTTATATGATATTTGAACAGTGAACACCAAATCCTGTGAAAATTAAGATGCTGGATTTGGGGGTGTCACAGTTCGATCCCCTGGAGACATATTTCCCGGATGATGGGATCATAACAATTAAATAACTCCAGTATGAGAATACAGTCCAACCATGTAAAATATATTTCGACGGAGCGGTAAACATGGAAGTGCTGGAGCTGGGGCAGTCCTCATCTTTGGTACTGGTGATCAATATCCTGTGGCTACCAAACTTTAATTTGGCAACACCAACAACACGGCCGAGTATAAAGGATGTATCATGGGGTTGAAGCTAGCCCAATCCATGTCTATCAAACACTTACTCATCTTCGGAGATTCCGAGCTTGTCATCAAATAAACTACCGACGCGTATCTCACCAAAGAACTGCATTTGCTGCCCTACCATCGGTAAGTCCTCAAAATATCTTTGGAATTCGAAGCAATAACCTTCGTTCACATTCCTCGGGGTCAGAATGACTTCGCTGATGCACTAGCAACATTGGCTTCATTAATCCGCATATCCGATAAGAGTGGATTTCCCAACATTCAGTTCACGATTCAGAAAGCCCTGACATATGGGAATTATGTGGGAGAAGTATCAGATGAAATACCTCCTGTCAAGCAACCTTGGTTTCAAGTCATCAAGGAATATCTCCGTGATGGATCCACACCCACTGGTGCAAGCCAATCAGAGCAGAAACGGATTCTCAGAATGGCTATGAAGTTCTATCTGAGCGGAGATGCACTTTATAAAAGGGATGCTGGAATAGGCCTGTTAAGATGCCTCGACAATGAGCAAGCCCAAAGACTAATGGATGAAGTCTATGGCGGAGTCTGTGGTCCACATATGAGCGGCCATTTGCTGACCAGGAAGATAATCAGAACAGGACATTACTGGATCTCGCTCAAAGCTGATTGCGATGATCACGTCAAGAGATGCTTTCAATACCAAATACATGGAAATGCCATTCACGCTCCTCCAAATGAGCTGCATAACATGAGTTCACCATGGCCTTTCTCTATGTGGGGAATGGACGTAATAGGTCCAGTGGAACCCAAAGCCAGTAATGGTCATCGATTCATCTTCACTATGATTGATTACTTCACGAAATGGGTTGAAGCAGCCTCTTTTCCTAAAGTCACAAAAGAGGTCATCATCAGTTTCATCAAAAACACTGTCGTCTGTCGATATGGACAACCGGAGGTGATCGTATCAGACAACGCCAAAAACCTGAACAATCAAATGATGGTGGATCTGTGCAGTAAGTTCCACATCAAGCATCTCAATTCCGTCATCTATCAGCCCAAGATAATTGGCGCTGTCGAAGCGGCCAACAAAAACATCAAGAAGATATTGCAGAAAATGTCCGCCAATCACAAGGACTGGCCTGACCTACTGCCTCTAACTCTGTTAGCATACAGGATGTTAATGCACACCTCTACTGGGGCTACCCTCTACTCGTTGGTCTATAGCATGGAAGCAGTCCTTCCCATAGAAGTAGAGATGGAATCTTTGCGAGTGTTGATCGACGCTCAAATAGATGAAGATCAATGGTTGTAAGACCGATATCATCAACTGTCTCTGATAGATGAAAAGAGAGCTATAACCATTTTCCACGGACAGTTATACCAGCAAAGGATTGCCAGATCCTACAACAAGAAGGTCCGAATCTGGCATTTTAAAGAAAATAACTTGGTGCTAAAGAAAATCTTGGCCAATCAGGATGAAGCCAAAGGAAAATTTTCCCCAAACTGGGAAGGCCCTTTCATTGTCAAAGAGGTGTTGACTGGGGGCGCTATCAAACTGCAAGAGATGGAAGGGACCGAATTTCTCCAAATCATCAATTCAAACACCGTGAAAAGGTATTACGTCTGAAGCATATGTATACCCGCATCTGGGTCCAACAAATCAAATCAGGATCGGTTTTTCACTAAAAAGCCGGAACTATGAATGACCTGATCTCCCTCAACCCGGGAGTACGTAGGCAGCCATTTCTGGTGTGGTCAAACCAAATAAAAGCTCAAAAACTCATCAAACTAAATTCAAAATCCAAGATAAATACCTTTCAAACCTACATCCCGACACTAGTCGGAACTACGAATGACCTGATCTCCCTCAACCCGAGAGTACGTAGGCAGCCATTTCTGGTGCGGTCAAACCAAATAAAAGCTCAAAAACTCATCAAACCAAATTCAAAATCCAAGATAAATAATTTTCAAACCTACATCCCAGCACTAGCCAGAACTACGAATAACCTGATCTCCCTCAAGCGTATTTAAGATATTAATTGAATCACATTTGATGCTTATCAAGAAAATTAAACAATATTATTTTGTTGTGCTATCCACAAGGACAATATTTTTTTTTGAATTTATGAAAGTGCTAGGTTGGACTTAACTTAAATCATTTTAGTTTGGATGTGCACACACTTGACCATTACGATTTAAGAGGCAAAATAAAAAGGAGTTACATGTTGATGTAATTGACAAAGAGTTGTCTACCTATTTATTTATATATCGTTTGTTGTGCTATCCACAAGGCTATATACATTTGAAATGGGATCCTTATTCTCACTAGCAAATCTTTAATTAGATGTTGCCGAACTATATAAGTGAGGGTAATATAGTTTGAAAAAAATAGTGAGAGATACCATTTAAAATAAAACCTAATTTATTTTGGTATGCAAAATTAATTAAATGAATGTTTCCTAAAATGTTATCTTTTCACATACAGAAATTTAAAAATGTCAAAATCACTAATCTCACTGCGTAGCATACTTAATGCTAATAAACTAACCGAGTCGAATTACACGGACTGGTTAAGGAATCTGAGAATTCTCACTGCTGAAAAATTTTCTTATGTCCTAAATTCAACTGTCCTTGGAACTATTTCAGAAACAGCCTCTGAGGAAGAGATTACCACCATTGTAAAGTGGCAAAATGATGCATCTTGGGCTCATTGCATTATGCTCGCATCCATAAATAACGAGCTTCAGCGTCAGCATGAAAACATGGATGCTCCTACTATATTGCTTCACCTCAAGGAGTTGTATGGTGAACAAAGTAGGACTGCTAGATATGAGATATCTAAGGAGTTCTTCCAATCTCGGATGATCGGGGGCACTGTCGTAGAGACTCATGTCCTAAGGGTGATCAATTTGATTGAACGCATAGGACAGCTTGGGTTCGTCATGGATGGAAAGTTGAGTCAAGACTTGGTCTTGCAGTCACTCCCTAAGACCTTCTCGCAGTTCGTTATTAATTTCCACATTAATAAGTTATATATCAGCTTGCCTGAATTACTTAACATGTTGAAAACTGCCAAATGTCACTTCCCATCCAAGAAGAACCATGTCTTAATGGTAGATTCGTCCAAGAAAGGAAGAGGCCCAAGGTATCTTCTGAAAAGAAAAAATCTAAGAAGGCTAAGGGCAAAGTGAGCAGTAAGGATCAAAAGAAACCTGATCCAACTAGCAAAGGAATGTGCTTCCATTGCAACGAGCCGGGTCATTGGAAGAGGAACTGCAAGAAGTTTCTAGCAGAGAAAAAGCTTTGTGAAGCTTCAACTTCCAATCAAGGTTTGTTCATGATTGAAATTATTTTTTTAGAAAGTCAAGATTCTACTTGGGTATTGGATACCGGCTGTGGTTCTCACATATATAATATTGTGCAGGGACTGGTCAGAAGTAGAAAGCTGAACAAGGATGAGGTTGTCCTACGAGTGGAAAATGGAGCAAAGATTGCTGCATTAGCTGTTGGCACTTATTATTTAGCACACTGCCTACGGACAAGTCCATTTATTTAAATAATTGTTATTTTATTTCGAACATCATTAGAAAAATTATTTCTATTTCTGTATTAGATATGGATGGATTTGAAATTATAATAAAGAACAACAGTTGTTCTATTTATAATAACAATATTTTATATGGTGTTAATAATTTGTGAAATGGACTTTACATACTTGACTTGCATGAAAATATATTTCAAATAGAACAAACTTAGAAGAAAAAAAAGAGATGATATTAATTATACCTATACGTGGCACTGTAGACTCGGTCAGATCAATGAAACAAGATTATCCAAGTTGCATAAGGATGACCTCTTAGAGCTATCCGATTATGAATTATATCCAACTTGTGAATCTTGTCTCATTTGTAAAATGACTAAATCTCTTTTTAGTGAAAAAGGAGAAAGAGTTACAGAATTGTTATCATTGGTTCACACAGACGTTTGTGGACCTATGACAACGAATGCAAGAGGAGGGTATTCTTATTTTACTGTTGATCACTTAAAATTTTTATATATGTATTTAATGAAATACAAATATGAATCATTTGAAAAGTTCAAAGTGTTAAGAAGTGAAGTAGAGAAACAAACAGGCAAGTGTATTAAAATTCTTCGATCAAATCGAGGTGTAGAATACTTAAGCGGTGAGTTTCTCAATTGTCTCAAAATAATGGTATAATCTCACAATGGACTCCACCAGGTACACCACAATTAAATGGAGTATCTGAATGGAGAATTCGAACATTGTTGGACATGGTTCGTTCTATGATGAGTGTTACCGATCTTCCAATTTTATTATGGGGTTATGCCCTAGAAGCGGCTGCATATCTACTAAATATGGTCCCCTCGAAATCCGTCCCAAAACTCCATATAAGATGTGGACAGGGAGGAAAACTGGTATTAAGCATGTTAAGATTTGGGGATGTCCAGCTTATGTGAAAAGGTTTTAAAATGATAAGCTTGGGATAATATCTGATAAGTGCACGTTTGTGGGATATCCTAAAGAGAGTTTGGGATACTATTTTTACAATCCTACTGAGCAAAAGGTGTTTGTTGCGAAACACACTGTCTTCTTAGAAAAAGGAGTTTACCCTTGAAACGGCTAGTGGGAGGAAAATAGATCTTAAAGAAATTCAAGAACCACAAAACACTACAGATCAATTGGATGAACTTGTCCAAGTAGAGACACCTACTGTACAACACCCTATTCATAAATCTAGAAGAGTACCAAAGATACCTGAGAGGTATGAATTCGTCATAGAGGATGACGATGAGGTACACATTATGGATGATGATGATCCATTGAATTACGAACAGGCTATGAGTAATAAAGACTTAGGGAATGGTAGATGACCATAAAATCTAAAATGGATCTTTGAAGTAATGCACAATACCATTTTGATTTTACTTGCTATTACAGCTTATTATTACTAGATCTAGAAAAATTGACGTGGAGACGCCCTTCCTCAAATATAAATTATTAGAGGAGAATGTATGTATAATACAGCCAGATGGATTTGTTTCAATGGTTGAAGCAATTAATGTATATGAGCTAGAACAATCTTTTTATGGATTGAAGCAAGCTTCTCTTAGATGGAACATTCGTTTTGATGAAATAATCAAAGAGTTTGATTTTATCAAAAACGAGGATGAACCACGTGTGTACAAGAAGGTTAGTGGGAGCGCTGTTTCATTCCTTGTATTATATGTTGATGATATATTACTTATAGGGAATAACATTCCTATGCTACAATCGTTCAAAATAAAGCTTTCTAAACATATATCCATGAATGATTTAGGTAGAACATCCCACATTGGGATATAAATCTGTATAGATTGATTTAAAAAGATGTTCGACTTAACCCAAGGAACGTATATTCATTAGATGCTAAAGGCTTTAGCATGATAAACTCTAAAAGGTGTCTCATGATGATGAGCCATTGAGTGAATCTCTCTAAAATTATCCTCAATAAAAGAGAGATCGCATGAGTTACTATCATATATGCAATGAAATATACGAGACTTGATCTTGATCAGTCATATTCTGGAAAAGATCACTGTAAGACATCGATAAATATCTTAAAGTACTTAACTGACACTAAGGACGTCATCATATCACATGATGAGTCTGAATTAAATTAGAGGGCTAAATAGACTCAAGTTTTCAGACTGACCAAGACGACAACAAATCCACTTTACCTTGAAAGGTGGTGCAGTGAATTGGAAAGGTTCCAAACAACAAAAAGTTGTTGGGTTAGTGACAAAGATAAAGTATATAACTAAAAGTGAAGCTGCAAGTTGATGTTTCGGATGAAAAGTTTATTACAGAACTAGGAATAGTTCCTAACTCTCATCTTGAATCCAAATATGTATTGCTGCACTTTGATTAAAGAAATTATTGAAAGAGGAGCGTGTAAACTCTCAAGACAACATTGCAGATCCATTTACTAAAGCTTTAACACAACAACAGTTTTATCGTCACTTAGAGAAGATGAGTATGAGATACCATGGCGATTGTCTTTAGTGCAAGTGGGAGATTGAAAGTAGTATGCATACAAGCCAATCATGTATGATAAAAAATCATATACTTTGGAGACAATCTTATTTATTTATTAATAAAAATATTTATTTATTAAAGACATTTAATTATCTATATGATGCTGTTTTTATAATATGTAAATAACCCATAGTTTTAAGCAATGCTTTTAGGATAATGAATTAATTAATTCGAGGATGGAAGAATTTTTATTTAAACAATTAATCTATGTTAATTGTTAGTATAATAATATATTGATTTATTATCGTGGCTAGTAATAGTATAGTAATAAGAAAATTGATTATAAATATAATCGAAATTGTATTAATGAAGAATGAGATATATTGTCTTATAATCGTTATGGACAATATACTATTATCAAGTAATTATTTGATAATATGTTGATTAAATGAATTATAAATATTATAAGATTTATATTAATCAATTGTTATAGACATTAATAATTGATTTACGAGGAAGGGATTAATTAATATTATTATTAATTAATTGATAAGATAAGTAATTTATTAATTTCTATGTGCAACCATGCGATATTAAAAGTATAACGTATGATAGTTAGCTATATGTTATACGAAGTGTAAAGTGCAATGCGACTATGTTATTTATGAATATAAACTATATAGTAAAGTTTATTGAGTTGTAAGAGGTACATGAAATGTGTGTGACAATGTGTATATGAGTGTATAATAAAATAATATATCATGGATATATTGTAAACAATTATTGAATTAATAAAATTTAATAAAGGAGACAATATAATGTGATAATATCCGATCAAAATATATTCGGTGTTGAGAAAATGTACATGAATTATATGTGGTATATATGTAACCTACTTGATGCATTGTAATTGGATATTACATTTGTAGTTCATTTATAACCTAAGTTATAGGAAATGAAATAGATGTACATGATATGTAATGTATATATATAACCCAAGTGTGGTGTAACGACCCCAAAATTCATACAATACAACTCTCGACATCGGTCGTTAACAATACATCCTTATTCAGACTTTACATCATTAATCAATGATACAATCACTAAAAATACGGAATAATTAAAACTTTTATATTATTCCTTCTTTATTTTCCTGAATCTCAACCTTTATCGTTACATAACTTTGATACAACTTTATTTCATGAATCGCTTCGTCAAAGTTATTATAAACTAAAACTTACAACCACGTTCAATAACCCTTATACATCGGTAAAAATTTAAACTTTACAACTCAACATCTGTTAACCATCATACATTATCAAATACATTACTTGAAGCCTTAAACAGGGTCCAAAGTAATAACAATTCAGCCAAAGTATATAAATCTGCATGCATTACATCTGATTCATTTCTTTCAAGTAGCACATAGCGTTACCTTGAATCCTTAACCTGTAAAAGTGATTATTTGCAAGAATGAGCTCGACAGCTCAGCAAGATCTAACAGCTTTCATGCATCACATAGCACATAAATACATGCTCAACATACATCTCATAATAATTAAAGTAACATGGCATGCATGCTTTACATCACATAACAAATATAAAGATTGAGTTCCTTACTCAATCAACATTCTTTAATCAATCAATGTAGTCATAATTTGACTTTAACATTTCATGCTTACAACATATATACAACATAGCATGCTTCTTTGCAAAATAATTTAAAACAGTTCATCATCAAGTGCACATAGAAAATAGGAACTGAAAGACTTGCCTTGATCGTTGTTTACCAATAACAGTTTAACAGCTTACAGATATCTGCACTTCACATGCCCTTTGATTTGTTATAAAGCTTGAACAATTTCTTGTTTCTCCCTCCTTTGATTCTGAAACTCCTCTTCAATTACAGAGAATTTCTTCTCTAAGCTCCCTCTTCTCAATTTCTCTCTTCTTCTCTTCTCTGTATTTGTTCTTCTTTGTTTTTTTAAGCTTTAGGAATAAAATACGTAAAATTCATATAACTGATATAAACATAATATGTACATCAATATGGCTTTCTCAGTTACAAAAGCCCAAGGGTCTCAAGGCCATGTTTGGCTGGAACCCAATTATCATTTTTTAATTTATTTTAATATTCCTCTATTATATGGTACATTTATCACACATAACCAAACCAATCTTATAATTTCATATTAAGTTACATTGGGTTTATTAATCGCTTAATTTATTAAATCACTCCTTATCAACATAATAAATTTATTTAATAAATCATTCATCCTCTAATTTAATTATTTAATTAAATTAGAGCATTGTCATTCCATTAGCGTAATAAAATACGCACCGATTATAAAATTGTTCATCATCAATTTACTTAATATCATCATACATGAATAAATTATTCCATAATAATTTCCATCAAATATTTACTTTATTTAATAAATATCTCAACTAAAATATTTATTTTACTCGATAATTATCTTAACTATTTACGAAATTCTCAATCAAATTACATTAACATATTACATTTATATGTAACACATTACCCTCTTATTTTATTAAAATAAATATATTTACATTAATTCACTATTTTAATTAAGTGAATTACTCTCATTATTTATGAAATTTAATTCATAACAATTATAGTGCCAACAAGGCATAATAATCAAATTATATTATTCAATAATATAATTTCCAACTTAATTAACTTAATTCCATTTTCAAACAATTTCGTTTCCCTTCTTTAATAGTTAAAATAAATTAACTACTAAACCTCATTCCTCCAACCTATGAATATATATATATATATATATATATATATATATATATATATATATATCCATCATATACTTCACACCACATCATATACTAATATCCAAACTCAAAACATCTCGTAATAAGAATTTTATTTATTAAATTCTTATAATAATAAATTTTTGAAAATTCGGGTTGTCACATCCTTCCCTCCTTATAAGGATTCTGTCCTCGGAATCATCGAAACCCTACCTTACTCATGTTTTCATCAAATCTCTTAAAAAACATTTATCGTTGATTAACTTCAACGCATTACCTTAATATAGGTTATATATATATATATATATATATATATATATATATATATATATATATATATTCAACTACATTCAGTTCTTCAACGAATTCTAGGTTTTATTTCATAACCTTCATTTAAACACAATTATATTTCAAATATTATATATTCTCTAACTCGTTCATTTCCTTTCTAAGGATCATTACCATATACTTTACTCGTCGAAGACATATACTTCATAATTCACTATCTTATAAGTACTCGGGTTATCACATTCACTCCTTTTTCTAAGAATTTCGTCCTCGAAATTTTTATTAATCTTCATTCATTTAATCTATCAAAGTAGATTTTACGTTAATTTTATTCACTAACTTGTTGTGTTCCACAACTATTTCTTTCTAGGGAATATCATTCTTGCCACCTTCACCTTCAGAATAATAAGAATGTTCCACAATTGTTCAATAATTGGAAAGCGATATGAATAACAGGAATTTAAAAGATTCCAATTCATGTTGAGGGGTCATAAGACCTTGAACTCTTCTCCAGGTTTAATAGTGCATCACCACTGTAAACCATCTTTAACAGAATGTTTAGCAATCACACAGACTGAAAATACTCTCTGCAAGTACTCTAGGTGATCAGCCTATCGTACCCCTACGTCGTGCACAACGTATTACATCTTAACATCGTAACGGCTATATGCGTTACTCTCGGAACCATTGTCTCCGATAACATATACCCTTTTACAGGGTTGTTCACCTCAGCTTCTTAACATTTGAATCCTCACCAAAACAATTTGGTTTGGCATAGTTTGACAAAGAACGCTTGAATTTCATGAACATCTTTTAATATTCGTCTAGCTGAATAGAGTAGCATAAACTTCTAGCAATAACTCGGACATCAATCGGGATATATAAATATATATATATCTTTAACCAACTCAAAATATATATTTTTTTATTTAAAGAAACTAAAAGTAAATAAATCCCTTGTTCTTTTTATAGTTTAAGGAAACTAAAAATAAATGAATCTTTTCGTAATATCCTGATACCTGTACCGTAATAATGGTACGTTGAGGATTTTGTCATTACATGACGTCGTTATACTACATCATACCATAGTGGGCTGATGATCATACGATCACAACCAACACTAGGTTTAACTGCATTGATAACTTCCTCGATTATTGTCTTTACACCATATCAAATGATGCATAGAACACATAAAATACATTTTGAAAATTTAAAATTATTTTTGCCTAGTTGAAGCAATTAGCATAGACATGTGAATAATAGCACTATTTTTTAAAAAAATCATTGGTTCCATCATTTGATCCAATGTTTTTTTTAAGAAAACAGAAGTGCAACATCAGCACGAAGTCAATAAATTTCAAAAATCTAGCAAAGCTCGGAGATTTAGAATATAAAACTTTCTCCATCAATTAAATATTTACTCCATCATTACTTAATCATTCTATCAACCTTAAACAACATCAATGCTTCCTACACCATAACCTTTCTATTCCCAGTATAGTTCATCAAACTTTCCACACTTTGGAAGTCAGGAACTTTCCACAATAATTTGAGTTTAAGAACTTCCTAGTCAGACTATAGGCGTCCATTCGATGAGGAGTTCCAAACATACCATATGATTATGAGTCATGAACTTACCATAAGCATGAGTTTTAAGAACTCGCACTTAATCCTAATAACATCTTACTAATCTTAATAGTCTCTAACTATCAAATATACACATGAGAAAAGAATCACCTTTTCACCACATATACATTGATAGCGCGACACCTACATTCCAATGATTATCAATGTGATAAACAAAGTGCAAGCACCAAACCCTCGCCCATACAAAGGTTTGTACAACTCAGCCATCACATGATTATTCAATTGAAATCCCACCTAACTCTATCTTGCTCATAACTTGCTCTATACTCGATATAGTTTCCTTGTATCTCATCATTTATAACTCCTTGTGAGTTAACCTCGTACTATATCATAGTACATTCTCGTTATAGCATCAAACTATAACTATTCAATCATTACTGACCATCTGTCTTTCAACTTTAAAAGATCACGTCGTGACCTTATTCTATAATAATCTCCCTTATGATTCTTTCTTATCTCATTATCGTTTTGTTTTAAAACTTCTTATCTTTACCTATCATCATGTCATATCATGACTTCATTATGATTAATCTTATAGACTTCGTCTATTTATCGTTATTCGTCATCTTTATTATTGGAGTTAGGTAACTCCTGATTCTCATCTTCATATCTCTTCAAGATTCTTCTTTGAATCTTCTTGTTTATTTATTAACTCTTCTTTTAAGAATTTCTAACTTCGTTTATAAAGTTCAACCTTTTATTCGAGTTTTATTCCTCGTTATTCTTACCTTCTTCTTATAATATTTTTAGGACTTAACTCATCCTATACATCTACGTTTGTGAAAGGAATCACCTTTTCGTTATACGTAACTTAACTGCTCATTCTCTAAGGTCATAGCCTAAGGTACTCTTACCTAAGGTGTATAACCTATCAGCTTTGATACCAACTGTAACGACCCCAAAATTTATACAATACAACTCTCGACATCGGTCGTTAACAATACATCCTTATTCAGACTTTACATCATTAATCAATGATACAATCACTAAAAATACGGAATAATTAAAACTTTTATATTATTCCTTCTTTATTTTCCTGAATCTCAACCTTTATCGTTACATAACTTTGATACAACTTTATTTCATGAATCGCTTCGTCAAAGTTATTATAAACTAAAACTTACAACCACGTTCAATAACCCTTATACATCAGTAAAAATTTAAACTTTATAACTCAACATCTGTTAACCATCATACATTATCAAATACATTATCTGAAGCCTTAACAAAGTAATAATAATTCAGCCAAAGTATATAAATCTGCATGCATTACATCTGATTCATTTCTGTCAAGTAGCACATAGCGTTACCTTGAATCCTTAACCTGTAAAAGTGATTATTTGCAAGAATGATCTCGACAGCTCAGCAAGATCTAACAGCTTTCATGCATCACATAGCACATAAATACATGCTCAACATACATCTCATAATAATTAAAGTAACATGGCATGCATGCTTTACATCACATAACAAATATAAAGATTGAGTTCCTTACTCAATCAACATTCTTTAATCAATCAATGTAGTCATAATTTGACTTTAATATTTCATGCTTACAACATATATACAACATAGCATGCTTCTTTGCAAAATAATTTAAAACAGTTCATCATCAAGTGCACATAGAAAATAGGAACTGAAAGACTTGCCTTGATCGTTGTTTACCAATAACAGTTTAACAGCTTACAGATATCTGCACTTCACGTGCCCTTTGATTTGTTATAAAGCTTGAACAATTTCTTGTTTCTCCCTCCTTTGATTCTGAAACTCCTCTTCAATTACAGAGAATTTCTTCTCTAAGCTCCCTCTTCTCAATTTCTCTCTTCCTCTCTTCTCTGTATTTGTTCTTCTTTGTTTTTTTAAGCTTTAGGAATAAAATACGTAAAATTCATATAACTGATATAAACATAATATGTACATCAATATGGCTTTCTCAGTTATAAAAGCCCAAGGGTCTCAAGGCCATGTTTGGCTGGAACCCAATTATCATTTTTTAATTTATTTTAATATTCCTCTATTATATGGTACATTTGTCACACATAACCAAACAAATCTTATAATTTCATATTAAGTTACATTGGGTTTATTAATTACTTAATTTATTAAATCACTCCTTATCAACATAATAAATTTATTTAATAAATCATTCATCCTCTAATTTAATTATTTAATTAAATTAGAGCATTGTCATTCCATTAGCGTAATAAAATACGCACTGATTATAAAATTGTTCATCATCAATTTACTTAATATCATCATACATGAATAAATTATTCCATAATAATTTCCATCAAATATTTACTTTATTTAATAAATATCTCAACTAAAATATTTATTTTACTCGATAATTATCTTAACTATTTACGAAATTCTCAATCAAATTACATTAACATATTACATTTATATGTAACATATTACCCTCTTATTTTATTAAAATAAATATATTTACATTAATTCACTATTTTAATTAAGTGAATTACTCTCATTACTTATGAAATTTAATTCATAACAATTATAGTGCCAACAAGGCATAATAATCAAATTATATTATTCAATAATATAATTTTCAACTTAATTAACTTAATTTCCTTTTCAAACAATTTCGTTTCCCTTCTTTAATAGTTAAAATAAATTGACTACTAAACCTCATTCCTCCAACCTATGAATATATATATATATCTATATATATATATATATATATATCTTCTATATTCACACCACATCATATACTTCACCACATCATATACTAATATCCAAACTCAAAACATCTCGTAATAAGAATTTTATTTATTAAATTCTTATAATAATAAATTTTCGAAAATTCGGGTTGTCATATGTGGTATAGACTATATATAACTGTAACGACCCCAAAATTCATACAATACAACTCTCGACATCGGTCGTTAATAATACATCCTTATTCAGACTTTACATCATTAATCAATGATACAATCACTAAAAATACGGAATAATTAAAACTTTTATATTATTCCTTCTTTATTTCCCTGAATCTCAACCTTTATCGTTACATAACTTTGATACAACTTTATTTCATGAATCGCTTCGTCAAAGTTATTATAAACTAAAACTTACAACCACGTTCAATAACCCTTATACATCGGTAAAAATTTAAACTTTACAACTCAACATCTGTTAATCATCATACATTATCAAATACATTATCTGAAGCCTTAAACAGGGTCCAAAGTAATAACAATTCAGCCAAAGTATGTAAATCTACATGCATTACATCTGATTCATTTCTTTCAAGTAGCACATAGCGTTACCTTGAATCCTTAACCTGTAAAAGTGATTATTTGCAAGAATGAGCTCGACAGCTCAGCAAGATCTAACAGCTTTCATGCATCACATAGCACATAAATACATGCTCAACATACATCTCATAATAATTAAAGTAACATGGCATGCATGCTTTACATCACATAACAAATATAAAGATTGAGTTCCTTACTCAATCAACATTCTTTAATCAATCAATGTAGTCATAATTTGACTTTAATATTTCATGCTTACAACATATATACAACATAGCATGCTTCTTTGCAAAATAATTTAAAACAGTTCATCATCAAGTGCACGTAGAAAATAGGAACTGAAAGACTTGCCTTGATCGTTGTTTACCAATAACAGTTTAACAGTTTACAGATATCTGCACTTCACGTGCCCTACACAATTATATAATCATGCACATCAATTATCAGTCACATAGCAATGCATATTAGTTATAACGTAAACTTTACTCTACATCCCTTCCTATTATCAATACACAATGTTCAATTTGATTGTGTTAACTATCGACTTATATTTCACTATAATTCTTTTTCGTAATATTCGAAATTCATTCAAGTGTTTAAGTCCTGCTAGGACTACCTATTGGTTTTATATTAACCACATTTCATATATTATAATATTCATTTCATTAGAATCGAAACACTATTTAAGTGTATTACCACATTACACGGCGTTTCGACGTTTATACGTTACACGCCTAACTCGCCTTTTTTACATGTGCTTTGCATGCTCCTATATTGGGTTACATTACTCTATAATGTTTCATTCTTATTAAAAACATAATATTAAACAAGGTCATACACACTCGTTACGGCATTGAGACGCTTGCACGTTCGTACGCCAAACTTGCCTATTCGAACGCCCAAACGACACACATTTGTGCACGCTTAGCACGCCCAACCAAATTGTATAATACTCAAAGATTAATGTTAAGTATCATTATAATACCTAATAGTCATGTTATGGAAGTTAGAACATCATTTTACATGGTCGGGAGCATTACATGTGCATACGTGCATGCCCGACGCCCCCCGATTGCCTCCAAAAATATATCAGTCCCAAAAATGACCATTTTGACCCTAGCTAACGATCTCAAATTGAAAAACTTAAAGAACTAAAGTTGTAGGTCTACTCGTGCTCGTTCCGGATCATCTTGAATCACCTCAATCCGAGTCCTTATGAAAACGTTATGGCCATTTTACCACAGGAGGTCAAAACAGTCCCGGACTGAATTTTTCTCCCGGCGCAGCTGCGCCCCAACCAGCCTTGGGGGAAGCGCAGCTGCTCCCCTGGCAGCATGTTACGCGACTTTTTCCTCCAGTATATTGTTCTGGTGAATTTTCCAACCCTTTTCCTCCTTCCAATCATCATAAATCAAGTTATACACATCCGATTGAGTCCGTTTTCGACTCTATGGATTCGTAATTCATAGAACTACAACATAGCAAGGAAATCCATAATTTACATAACCATTATCTAACCTAAATCTTGACTCAAAACTCATGTTCATACTAAACTTTCATGTTTTAACATGTTTAGCGAATTCATTCGCAACGAATTCGTTTCTTAACCAAATTGATTCATTCAACTTGCGTTTTTTTTTTGTTTTTCAATGGTCTTACAACATCCATCAACAATTTAAGGTTTCCATCAAGATTTCATACTAATTTTAGTCTCAAAAATGACCAAAATGTACATATTCAACCAAAACTCAATTCTTCATCTTTAACATGTTTTCATGAGTTTAAACACTCCAAAATTGCTTCTAGATGACCATTAACAAATTATATCCATCTAAAAACATATACAAACTATACCTCAACAAACTCAACCACCAAAACTCGATTACAGAGAATTTAGAAAACAAAACCATAAACTAGAAACCTAGAAATTTTACCTTTGATTTGTTATAAAGCTTGAACAATTTCTTGTTTCTCCCTCCTTTGATTCTGAAACTCCTCTTCAATTACAGAGAATTTCTTCTCTAAGCTCCCTCTTCTCAATTTCTCTCTTCCTCTCTTCTCTGTATTTGTTCTTCTTTGTTTTTTTAAGCTTTAGGAATAAAATACGTAAAATTCATATAACTGATATAAACATAATATGTACATTAATATGGCTTTCTCAGTTACAAAAGCCCAAGGGTCTCAAGGCCATGTTTGGCTGGAACCCAATTATCATTTTTTAATTTATTTTAATATTCCTCTATTATATGGTACATTTGTCACACATAATCAAACCAACCTTAAAATTTCATATTAAGTTACATTGGGTTTATTAATCACTTAATTTATCAAATCACTCCTTATCAACATAATAAATTTATTTAATAAATCATTCATCCCCTAATTTAATTATGTAATTAAATTAGAGCATTGTCATTCCATTAGCGTAATAAAATACGCACCGATTATAAAATTGTTTATCATCAATTTACTTAATATAATCATACATGAATAAATTATTCCATAATAATTTCCATCAAATATTTACTTTATTTAATAAATATCTCAACTAAAATATTTATTTTACTCGATAATTATCATAACTATTTACGAAATTCTCAATCAAATTACATTAACATATTACATTTATATGTAACACATTACCCTCTCATTTTATTAAAACAATTATATTTACATTAATTCACTATTTTAATTAAGTGAATTACTCTCATTATTTATGAAATTTAATTCATAACAATTATAGTGCCAACAAAGCATAATAATCAAATTATATTATTCAATAATATAATTTCCAACTTAATTAACTTAATTTCCTTTTCAAACAATTTCGTTTCCCTTCTTTAATAGTTAAAATAAATTAACTACTAAACCTCATTCCTCCAACCTATGAATATATATATATATATATATATATATATATCTTCTATATTCACACCACATCATATACTTCACCACATATATACACATATCCAAACTCAAAACATCTCGTAATAAGAATTTTATTTATTAAATTCTTATTATAATAATTTTGAAAATTCGGGTTGTCACAATAACAATAGTAAGTTAATTTGCAAGTTGCTGAGTTATATTTACTGTGTCCCAATTTGAGTACCCATTCTCCACTTCTTCTACACGTGAGCCCACAAAGCTACTCTATATCTCCCTCATTTTCATCACAAGCTAGATAATGATTTCAAGGGGTGTGGAATCCATGATGAGATTCACCCACTCTCAACCACTCTCCCTTAACCATCATGTAATCCTTTATTCCATTTGTTTGATTTGGGAGGCAATAGCAGTGTCTGGGTATTCAAGACTCTATAAATAAGGCTTCCTCCTCATTCTTTTCATTTGCTGAGAAATTCTAATAAGTATAAGATATAGAGGTAGTACATTGTATTAGCAATGAGTCTGTGATTTCAAGTTTAGCTGAGGTATAACACTTATTTCTTTGTCCTTCATTCTCTGTAAATTTTCTATATTCTTGATTCCTTGATTAACCATGAATTGGAGGTTAAATTAGTTAAAGAATATTATTAGTTGCTATGATAGCTTATAAACATGTTAGAAATATTACGTAGCATGTTTAAATTCGAATTATTGAAGAAATTCTGAGTTTGGGCTGGAACCTGCCGAAGCAAGTTGTTCCTGGCATGAACTGCACACGGTGCAGCTGCGACGGGTTTATACCTAGGCGCAGCGCAGCTGCTCCGGCAGCCTGCTCTAGTTTGTATTTTATGCTGCAGAACTGTTATATGCTAGCATATGTTATATCAGTAGGCAAGCATGAGGACAAGTTTACTATGCATATATGGGTACATTTACATAGCATGAGCATGTAGAATTATGATGGTACACATTATTGATGGAAAGGACTTATAATTTATAAATAAACTTAAGGTTTTATAAACGAATTTTGGCGTATATAGGTCATGTTTATATTCTGACTTTTGAGATACATTAATATGGTTTAAGAATGCATGAAAGGCATATTAACTTACGTATATGAGTTTCATAGTATAACATGAGCATGTCGGACCTCGTTAATGAACATTTCTAACGAAAATATAAGTTTTGAAGGTGGATCTTGACATGTAAATACCATATACGCATTCTAATTTGCGAGCATGTTTAGAAGACTTAAAAATGCATATCGGACATGTTAACATATGTATATAGATGACATGAACATGTTAGGTCTTGTTAGTGAACTTCACTAATGAAAATGTGAGCTTTGGTTGTGAATCTTGACATGTTATTGCGAGTTTTGTATTCTAAAAATTTTGGACATATGTGATAGCACACTTGGACTCTCTCATGTATCATACATGTATATACACCATGACTACATGTTGTGAAACCAAGTTTAGCATAAACGAAGCATGTTTACAAACTAATAACTATAATAGTTACGAACATGCCCAATATGAGTTATATGAATACTTTATGTGTTTAAAGAACTAGCATGATAAACTTTGTGATGTTCATGACCTTGAGTGGCCTTAAATTGTTGGAATGTTAACTTAGAACCTATATCATGTAAATTGAACGTGAAAAGGTTAAACGAGCATGAAAGTATCCTTTAATGTGTATACATGCTATGTAGGACCATATGTTAATACTTGAATCCGATTTCGACGGTTAATAGAGTATATTTGCTTTGTTATGGTCTTATGTGTTAGTAATGATAAATGAGAATGATTAACTCAAAAGATAGACTACAGTAGCTATATGTAAATAGATTAGTGGTAGACAGGCATGTGTATATGAAGAATGTTAGTAAGTACGTATGGTTAAAGTATACGTATACTTACATAGTTATTCTAAGAATACGATAAGAAAGTGAGACGAAGGTTCTAAGAACCAAGTTAGACAACAATGTAACCTTTATTATTACATTGAGAATGTGTGGTTACATATAACTGATAAGTGTGAATCCATGATTATATAATTGTGTAGGATTACACGAAGTGCAGATATCTTTAAACAGTTAAGTCGTAGTTGTTAAACTACGCATCAGGCAAGTCTTTCAGTTCCTATTTGATATATGAATTCAATAACTGTTAGTTGAATTATATTATGATGTGATAATGTGAACTTATATATGAACTGTATATGAGATATAAATGAGATTGAAAGTTGATCTTTGATGATATACTTGTTATGTGAAAAGTAACATGCGTAGTAAATATAAATTGTTTGTAAATACATGAACTAAGTATGATGTTGTATGCTATGTGATGCATGAAAACTGTTAGAATTGCTGAGCTGTCGAGCTCACTCTTGCAAATAATCACTTTTGCAGGTTAAGGATTCATGGTAAAGATTTCGTGCTTCTTGATTGATAAAGATAGATAATATCGCAATGAAGAATACTATTTAGATTATCGTTTGAACCTTGTTTAGGTTCTAAGAGTTGTACTTGATAATTGTATACGTTGTTTAAAACTTGTCGTACTGTAAAGATGTATTAGTTGATACATAGAGGATATCGAGTTGAGTTGTAAACCTTTATACGGTAATTCGAATATAGTGAATCATATTATATAGTTGATTCAAGAATTATAATTTATTCAAAGTTATGGAATCAATAAGAAGAATTTATTCAAAGGATATTGAAAAGTTTAAATTATTTTGCGTTTTAGTAACATCGAATATGATGTAAAGACGAGATCTTGGATATGAATAGAATTTATATTCTAAATTGTATTAAGCAAAGTTGTATTCTTTTACTAATGATTAAAAGATGTAATAGCTCGACGATAGTAGTATCGTGACTGCACCGAATCCGAGGTTTCAAAGGGACACGAATTTGGTGGCGTCATAGGTTGGTATCAAAGATGTAGGTTATAAACCTTAGGTAAGTGTACCTTAGACTATAACCTGAGAGAGGGAAAGATAAAAATTAAAATATATACGTAAAGATTCAAAGAAGAATCTTGAGATATCTAGAGAATGAGAATCAGGAGTTTCCTAACTCCGGTAATAAAAATGTTAAGATGATGTCTATAAGATGTATATGACAAAAATAGTGAGAATGAACTCAAATGGAGTTTAGTTAATAATAGGGAAAGAACCCCTGAGGTAAAGCGATGATCACGACTTGATCAAATTAAACTGTGAAATGATAGATAGTCTGTAACGACTAAGTGTGTATAGCTTGATGCTATAAGAAAATGTACTATGATATGGTATGAGATGAACTCATGAGGAGTTGTATGTGATGAAACGTAGAAAGCTCATAACGAGCAAGTAATAGAGTAAGATAGAGTTAAGTGTTGGAATTCCATTGAGGACTCATGTGATGGGTTAGTTGTACAAACTTTTGTATGGGTAGAGGTTTTGTGCTTGCACTAAGTGCATCACATTGATAATCGTTAGAATGTTAGTGTCGCGGTATCATTCTACTTATGGTGGAAAGGTGATTCTTTTCTCATATTTATTTTGATAAATAGATATTTCTAAGATATAATTAGATAATATTAAGATTAGGTGCGAGTTCTTAAGACTCATGCCTATGACAAGTTCGTGACTCATAATCGTATGCTGGGACCCCTCAGCGAATGGACAATTTTGGTTTGACTAGGATAAGTTCCTCAACCCATATGATTGTGGTAAGTTCCTGAGCTTCCATGGTATGGTAAGTTAGTGAACTGTACTGAGAATAGATATATTATATAAGAGTTTTGGAATAGTGAGCATTGATGGTAGTAAGAGATTGAAGTTATGGAGAAATTTGAATTTTTTTCTAAATCTTCTAGCTATGCTAGATTTTCAAAATTTATTGACTTCGTGCTAGTGTTTGCACTTCGGTTTTCTCGAGAAAAACATTGGGACAGATGACTGAACCAATGAGTTTTTAAAAAGAAAAACAAAACGACACCGTTATTCGAATGTCTAAGCTATTTGTTTCGGCTAAGACAAAAATAAATTTGAAAATCTTTCAAAATATATTTTGACCATGTGAATAATTTGATATAGTGTATAATGGTAAAATGATGGAGTCATTAATGCAATCGAACCTAGTGTCGGAAGTGATCGTAAGATCGTCAGCCCATTATGGTATTATGTATGATGGCAAAGTCACAAAATGACGGAATTCTAAACGTACTGCTAAGTTGGTGTGGCATCATGACGTCATAAAATGGTTTTTGATTTTCTTTCGAATTATGAAAAGTTGACTAAATTATTTCGATTGATGTCCGAATTGTTGATGAGAGTCTAAGCTATTTGATTTGGCTAGGCGACTGTTGAAAAGAGATTATAGAATTCAAGCATTCTTGTGTATTTATGCCAAACCAGATTGCTCTGGTGCGAATTTAAAAGTTAATAAACTGAGTTGAACAACCCTATAACGGAAACATATTTTCCGAGATAGTGGTCACGAATATAACGCATATAGTCGTTACAACACGCTACGTTGTGGCCCAACGTAGTAGTACAATAGGCTACCCACCTAGAGTACGAGTGGAGAGTGTTTTCAGTCCTTGTGATTGATAAACACTCTAGTTTACAGTGTGGAGACTCGTGTTGAGACATTTGTAAATAAAGAAGAGCTCACGGTCTTGTGACCCCTCAGCATAATTTGGAATCTGAGTTATTCATACTACTTCCCGATTATTGAAAAATCGTGAAAGATTCTTATTCTTCTGAAGGATGAATGTAGTAGTGGAATGTTCCTTAGAAAGGAAAAAGTGGCAGAATGCGATGGAGGATGTTATAATAATAAAACTTCCGAAAAGAGAATGGATAAAATTATTCAAGAGAATATGTAATAATCAGAATAGCATCGAGTAGAGGAAGTTTAGGTGATTCCGAGGACGGAATCCTTATAAGGGAGAGAGGATGTAAGAACCCGAATTTTCAGAAATTATTAAATAAGGATTTAATAAATAAAATTCTTAAACTGAGAGATGGGTTTGAATAAGAGTATATATATGTGATATGAGGTATGTGGTATTAGATTACATAGGGTAATATTGACTATGTAATATGTGTTTTTATGATTTATAAATATACTATTAATATATATTTGTTATTTAGCGTAGAGACGATTCAGTGGAGATAAAGAAAGTGGATAAATTCCTATCGATATTAAATAATTTATAGAATTATTTTATCATAGTAAGTTGGTGAAATTAAATATCCTTAATGTATAATCACCATATTCTTGTGTATGTGTATTAATAACTAGTATGTTTATAATATAGGTTATTAATAGCACTTAAGCTATCCGTGAATAGGTCTGGATAGTCAAGCATGAGTTAGTTAAAGAATTAACTAATAAGAATAAATATTAGTTAATTTAAGTTGGGAGTTATATTATGAAATAATATAATGTTAATATTGAACCTTAATGTTACGGTGCAGTGTTTAATTTACTTAAGTAAAGAAATGGATTAATATATGCGTTGAATATATGATTATAGTTGCTACTTTTTATATATATTACTTAGAATGGTAATATGTGAGAAAGTCTAATGTACGAATAACGTTAATAAATATATAAATACGTTATTAAAGAGAAATGGAAATCATTATATCTTTAAATGAATATTTGAAAAAATTATTTTGGGAACAATTTATAGAAAAGAAAGAGAACTAATTATTATATATTTCTAATAAAGGGTATTAAAATAATTTTTAATATTGAATTATTTTAATAAAAGGAGAAAATGTTATTTTTGAATAATAATATTACCTTATATGTTTTTGTATGAGGTGTGATTGGTTAATATAGTAAATATATTAAAACGTATTTGCTATATATAAATAAATTGATGGAAATAATTTATTATAATAGAAAATAAATTTATTATCTATTTTCTATATATAATATATGTACATGTGTCGTACATACAGTTATTTGATATTATATTAAGAATAATATCACGAGACAATAAGTAAATTATTTTCTAATAATGAATGTCTGTATTCGGAGAAAACATAATATTTATGTTATGGCAAAATACATAGTTTCTAATGTATTTTTCAAGGGAGTTTAATTTATAAAAGAAAACTAAGTTATTTTAATAACTTGAGTTGTTATAGTACCGTAAGTGTTATAAATAATATTTGAATATTTCTATTCGTAATATATTTATATGTGGACCTTGTGACTTAATAGTTCTAATTATATTGAACATGTTATAAGTAGTAAGTGATGGGAATAATAATAAGCTTGAGATTAAGCTTGTGAGAAATGTCTTGTGTGGTACGATAATAGATTCGGTAATGAATTGATTAATTCGAGGATGGAAGAATTATTAATTAAATAATTAATCTATGTTAATTGTTAGTATAATAATATGTTGATTTATTATTGTGGCTAGTAATAGTATAGTAATAAGAAAATTGATTATAAATATAATCGGAATTGTAGTGATGAAGAATGAGATATATTGTCTTATAATCGTTATGGGCAATATACTATTATCAAGTAATTATTTGATAATATGTTGATTAATGAATAAATGAATTATAAATATTATAAGATTTATATTAATCAATTGTTATAGAGATTAATAGTTGATTTACGAGGAAGGGATTAATTAATTGATAAGATAAGTAATTTATTAATTTCTATGTGCAACCATGTGATATTAAAAGTATAACGTATGATAGTTAACTATATGTTATACGAAGTGTAAAGTGCAATGCGACTATGTTATTTATGAATATAAACTATATAGTAAAGTTTATTGAGTTGTAAGAGGTACATGAAATGTGTGTGACAATGTGAAATAATTATTGAATTAATAAAATTTAATAAAGGAGACAATATAATGTGATAATATCCGATCAAAATATATTCGGTGTTGAGAAAATGTACATGGATTATATGTGGTATATATGTAACCTACTTGATGTATTGTAATTGGATATTACATTTGTAGTTCATTTATAACCTAGGTTATAGGAAATGAAATAGATGTACATGATATGTAATGTATATATATAACCCAAGTGTGGTATACACTATATATAACAATAGTAAGTTAATTTGCAAGTTGCTGAGTTATATTTACTGTGTCTCAATTTGAGTACCCATTCTCCACTTCTTCTACACGTGAGCCCACAAGGCTACTCTATATCTCCCTCATTTTCATCACAAGCTAGATAATGATTTCAAGGGGTGTGAAATCCATGATGAGATTCACCCACTCTCAACCACTCTCCCTTAACCATCATGTAATCCTTTATTCCATTTGTTTGATTTGGGAGGCAATAGCAGTGTATGGGTATTCAAGACTCTATAAATAAGGCTTCCTCCTCATTCTTTTCATTTGTTGAGAAATTCTAATAAGTATAAGATATAAGGGTAGTACATTGTATTAGCAATGAGTCTGTGATTTCAAGTTTAGCTGAGGTATAACACTTATTTCCTTGTCCTTCATTCTCTGTAAATTGTCTATATTCTTGATTCCTTGATTAACCATGAATTGGAGGTTAAGTTAATTAAAGACTGTTATTAGTTGCTATGATAGCTTATAAACATGTTAGAAATATTACGTAGCATGTTTAAATTCGAATTATTGAAGAAATTCTGAGTTTGGGCTGGAACCTGCCGAAGCAAGTTGTTCCTGGCATGAACTGCACACGGCGCAGCTGTGTCGGGTTTATACCTAGGCGCAGCGCAGCTGCGCCGGCAGCCTGCTCTAGTTTGTATTTTATGCAGTAGAACTGTTATATGCTAGCATATGTTATATCAGTAGGCAAGCATGAGGACAAGTTTACTATGCATATATGGGTACATTTACATAGCATGAGCATGTAGAATTATGATGGTACACATTATTGATGGAAAGGACTTATAATTTATAAATAAACTTAAGGTTTTATAAACGAATTTTGGCGTATATAGGTCATGTTTATATTCTGACTTTTGAGATACATTAATATAGTTTAAGAATGCATGAAAGGCATATTAACTTACATATATGAGTTTCATAGTATAATATGAGCATATCGGACCTCGTTAGTGAACATTTCTAAGGAAAATGTAAGTTTTGAAGGTGGATCTTGACATGTAAATACCATATACGCATTCCAATTTGTGAGCATGTTTAGATGACTTAAAAATGCATATCGGACATGTTAACATATGTATATAGATGGCATGAACATGTTAGGTCTTGTTAGTGAACTTCACTAATGAAAATGTGAGCTTTGGTTGTGAATCTTGACATGTTATTGCGAGTTTCGTATTCTGAAAATTTTGGACATATGTGATAGCACACTTGGACTCTCTCATGTATCATACATGTATATACACCATGACTACATGTTGTGAAACCAAATGTAGCATAAACGAAGCATGTTTTCAAACTAGTAACTATAATAGTTATGAACATGCCCAATATGAGTTATATGAATACTTTATGTGTTTAAAGAACTAGCATGATAAACTTTGTGATGTTCATGACATTGAGTGGCCTTAAATTGTTGGAATGTTAACTTAGAACCTATATCATGTAAATTGAACGTGAAAAGGTTAAACGAGCATGAAAGTATCCTTTAATGTGTATACATGCTATGTAGGACCATATGTTAATACTTGAATCCGATTTCGACGGTTAATAGAGTATATTTGCTTTGTTATGGTCTTATGTGTTAGTAATGATAAATGAGAATGATTAACTCAAAAGATAGACTACAGTAGCTATATGTAAATAGATTAGTGGTAGACAGGCATGTGTATATGAAGAATGTTAGTAAGTACGTATGGTTAAAGTATACGTATACTTACATAGTTATTCTAAGAATACGATAAGAAAGTGAGACGAAGGTTCTAAGAACCAAGTTAGACAACAATGTAACCTTTATTATTACATTGAGAATGTGTGGATACATATAACTGATAAGTGTGAATCCATGATTATATAATTGTGTAGGATTACACGAAGTGCAGATATCTTTAAACAGTTAAGTCGTAGTTGTTAAACTACGCATCAGGCAAGTCTTTCAGTTCCTATTTGATATATGAATTCAATAACTGTTAGTTGAGTTATATTATGCTGTGATAATGTGAACTTATATATGAACTGTATATGAGATATAAATGAGATTGAAAGTTGATCTTTGATGATATACTTGTTATGTGAAAAGTAACATGCGTAGTAAATATAAATTGTTTATAAATGCATGAACTGAGTATGATGTTGTATGCTATGTGATGCATGAAAACTGTTAGAATTGCTAAGCTGTCGAGCTCACTCTTGCAAATAATCACTTTTGCAGGTTAAGGATTCATGGTAAAGATTTCATGCTTCTTGATTGATAAAGATAGATAGTATCGCAATGAAGAATACTATTTAGATTATCGTTTGAACCCTGTTTAGGTTCTAAGAGTTGTACTTGATAATTGTATATGTTGTTTAAAACTTGTCGTACTGTAAAGATGTATTAGTTGATACATAGAGGATATCGAGTTGAGTTGTAAACCTTTATACGGTAATTCGAATATAGTGAATCATATTATATAGTTGATTCAAGAATTATAATTTATTCAAAGTTATGGAATCAATAAGAAGAATTTATTCAAAGGATATTGAAATGTTTAAATTATTCTGCATTTTAGTACCATCGAATATGATGTAAAGACGAGATCTTGGATATGAATAGAATTTATATTCTAAATTATAATAAGCAAAGTTGTATTCTTTTACTATTGATTAAAAGATGTAATAGTTCGACCATAGTAGTATCGTGACTGCACCGAATCCGAGATTTCGAAGGGACCCGGATTTGGGGGAGTCACAACGATAGAAGTAGTGGGAGAACTAGTGGTGGAGATGGTGGAAATTGGGGCAGAGATGAGGGCTTTGGTTTCGGTGGAGGTGATGACTGATAGACTCCGCGGCAAACTTGCGTGAGGTGGTCATTGCCCCGATCGTTTTAGCACAGTTGCTTGCAACACCTTAACCACTCGTCTATATGTAGACGGTAATCTTGGAACAATTGCTCGCATTAGAAATTGTGCGTTGAATGGACTCCAATGACACCTTGACTCCTAGCTTATAGTTAAGCGATAATCTCGGTACCATCGACGATTGAAGGGGTAGAAGACGCCACACACAACTATGAATTGTTATATGATAAGTCAAAATGAATCTCAAAGAATTAATTAAGAAATTAGCTTAGGAATTCTTCAACGAACCAAAAGTAGAGAATAATCTCACAATAATAATAAATATGAATAATAATGATTGTATTTTTGAATTACATCAATAAACCTTAAATAGTAGTAATTTGAAACCCTAGAATCCTAAAAGGAATCGTCAAGTATTTTTGGAATCAAAATCTAGTCTAATATCCTAGTTATTATAGCAATATAATAATAAATTGGAAATATTGAGTTTAGAAAACAAATCCACTCTCAAAACTGTCAAAACGTGTCTGCCTCGAACAACCTGTCAACCAAATCTGGGTCAATCCGCCTGGGCTAATTCGTTGGCTTGGAAAATCCGCCGGGGCAGAATTAGGCAGAGATATATCCACCGGGGCAGAATCAATCAAGCTTGGAAATCCGCCGGGGTGGATTTGCTATTCTCAGAATTTTGAATTCTGCTTTCTTGGCTTGCGTCAGATTGAACTGAAACGCAACCTTGGACCACATTGATGAACTTGCACATAATCTCATCCACCCTAGATCAAGTTGACATGTCATTCTCATTCCACATTACATACACCAAACTCAAAAGTCCTTCCTTGAAACGTTTAGCTCGTCCTCTCGTCACAGGTCCGACTGAAACTTGCACCAGATTCGATACATGACCTCCATTTGAATTCTAGCTAGGCATGTCCTCATCATTCATCTCCTCTTGAAAAGGATTTGTCTTCAAATCGTCACCTACATCAAACGGACTTAGGTCAGAAACATTGAATGTTGCACTAACATTATACTCACCCAATAAATCCAGTTTGTAGGCCGTGTCAGTAATGCACTCAAGAACTTGAAATGGACCATCTCCTCCCGGTAGCAATTTCGAACGTCTTTGAGCCAGAAATTTTTCTTTCCGCATATGTTGTAATATCCATAAATTTTATGAATAATATTAATAATTAAATTTATAAAAGTTTGAATATTTATTTGAATATAAATATGTTTCTTTGAGGTATGAGATGTGATAATTCAATTAAATTGAATGAAGGATATGATAATTGAGAATTATGGTGGAAACAATAATGAAGCTTATTTAAGCTTATGAAACATGCCTAGTGTGGCAAAGTGATGAAATAAGTAATTTATTAATTAAAATAATGAGGGAAGTAATTAAATAACGTGATGGATTAATTATTATTATTATTTAATTGTTGTATGTGCCATTATGTGTTGTGTGGTTACATAGATAATTAATTCAATATAGTTTCTTCATGCATAATATACAATATGGGATGTTAAGAATAATATTATAATATGTGAATAGTTGCTATATAAAACTATATGATAAAATAAGCTTAAGCTATGTAATTTACTAAGTTGTATAAAGGAACTTATGTGACATTATGATGTATGGTGAGTTAATTAAATGTGATATTAAGAATAATATTATAATACGAATATTATTCCATGAGACTATATCATAATAATCTTAACTTATGTAATTCTACTGAACTTGTATAAATAAACCTTATGTAACATTATAATGTATGGTGATTCAATTAAATGGATATTTTAAAAGTAAGGGAGGAAATAAATTTTAAGTAAATAAATACTTGATACTAAATATTAATTTCGATATTTATGTGTAATTGAGATAATAAGTTTATGGGAAATAATGGGTTTTTAGTACTCAACTGAATAATCCTCAGATCTAATTTAAATATTATTTGGAGTAACCCAATGTACATGGATTATATGACTGTGTATATATGCCTTAATTTAACATAAGGTATTAATATTAATCCATTAGAATTGAACTTGGGATGCCAAAAAGGAACTAACATTACATTGCTGAGTATTAAAAGTGATTGTCCCAAAATCATAGTCACTTTAGCTTATTTCAGCCATGTATGGCCAAAAGCCTATAGCTCTACCTTGCCCAAACTCAGAGATTGCAAATGATGAAGGGGGAGTGGTCTCAATAGTTTGTGGAAATTATTCCACTAACTCCTCATTATCCATCATCTCCTTCCTTCTTCCATTAGTTTAAATCATTGGGCAAAGCAATTGTTTGGTCAATGATTTCTCTATAAATGAGAGTCTTCCTTCACAAATTTGAGTTGCTAGAATTTAAATTAGATAGTGTGTTGCTGAGAATTGAGAGCAATCTGAAGTTAAGGGTCAAAGGGTATCAATTTAGCTTCAAGAGGTAATATTTCTTAAACATGTTCTTAATTTTAAGTATTGATAAATTCTTAGAAATTCATGATATTACTTGCTAATTGATGTCAACATTTTTACTGAGTTTATATGCATATATGGAAGCAATGTGGGTTGTTTACACATGCTACATTGTAGAATTTCGTGTTTGGTTATTGTGTTTTGCTGAAGTAGAGCCATTCCTGGTTCTGTCCAAGAAGGGTGCAGCTGCGCCCTTTTGCAGTTCAAAACTGCGCAGCTGCGCCGTGCACCAGAACGTGACACTAAATTTTGCTTTAATATGATACCTCTAGCATGTTAGTTTAACTTAGTCATGAATAAAAATAGGTTAACATGTGGTCTAGAGTTCCTTTGCATTATATGAGTTGCTTTAGTCTACTTAAATGTATATTTTCTAAAAGAAACTAGATGTTTTGAAAATAAACTTTGATGAAACTTGTGGTATCTAAGTTCTGATTTTGTTAGCATGTGTACATGACTTAGTTATGTATGAAATATGATTCAAAGTTGTCTTGCATGTACTAAGTTGTTTTAGTTTTGGTATAAATGACTTTTAAAGGTGAACTTAGACGTTTTGCAAACTAAGTTTTATAAACGTTATGTAAATTATATTCTGAACTTATAGGATTGCATGCTAGTACTCCTTATGTCACTAATCATGACCAATAGGTGCACACATTTAGTTAAACACAAGAGGAGTTATTCAAGCATGATTTTAAATGAGTTTTCAAATGATAAACTATGCTAGCTATGCGTAAATAAGTCGAATACATGTGTATTACATATGGTATAACATCCTTACGAGGTTAAACGATTAATGTAGTTAGCCTTTTGATTTCATAAACTTATTTAGCCTTAATTCATAAAAATTCCAACTAAAATCATAAATGTCTAAAAGTGAACTTGGAACGACCCTAAGAAAGGCGAAGACCTCTTAATATGTATACTTGTTATGTGTTTAACACCCATGCATACTAGAAAATAAGCTAGAACTAGGAAAACTAAAAAAACAAATCTGGTCTGGCCAGGGATCTGCGTAGCTGCGCCCTTCCCAGGCCAAACTGCAGTGTAGCTGTGCCGTAGGGCAGAGTGACCTGACTATTTTAGATGTATTCTGAACCTGGTAATATGTTCACATCTATGTTTAAAACTATATTTTTTGGTTTGTAAGATCAAATTAGCATGCAACAATTACATACTTAGCAGCGGAAGTGTAAAAATAAAGTTTTAAAATTTTACAAACCATGAACCCAGATCATCTTTTATGCGCAATTATTAATTAAATCTAAAGAGATGAAGAATGAATCATACCCTTGAAGATTCGTGCTTCCTTAGGTACGAGTTCAACTCCAATTCTTACCTTGTTCAACTTGAATCTACCGGGTGTGATTCCATCCTTTGATCAAAGTCAAGCACCCAAGTGTTTGGCCTCTAGAGGTGATCCACTAAGGATGAACAAATATTAAGAAGGTGGGTAATTGGCAAACCCCTAATTTTCTTTCTCTCTAGAAAAAGTGTGCTCTCCCAACAATTAGAATTGCATTTGTCCTTAATCAAAATAAAACTCCTCTTATTTATAGATTTAGGTAACCCTCCTAACCATTATAGGATTAGGGTTTCATATTAATTAATTAAACTCTTTTAATTAATAAGGCTTCCTAATCTTATTAGGAGCAATTAATTAAACTCCTTTAATTAATTTACGTCCTAATCTTATTAGGAATATGGGAGAGTACATTTATTAATTAATTCCCAAACTCCTTTAGGAATTTAAATTAATAATAATAATAATAATAATAATAATAATAATAATAATAATAATAATAATAATAATAATAAGACTCCTCTTATTAATTTATATTTAATATTTTTAAAATATTAAATAATAAATATTAAGCTATTTAATTTATTCTATCACCATAGATTAAATTAAATACACTTAACTTATTATTACGATTATGACATTTTCTTCTTAAATAAATATTCATCCTTTTATGGTGTGGCCCTTTAAGTTCTCCATATTAAACCGATTGTGAATAAATTAGTTATAACAATTATAATTTTATTTTAATAAATAAATTAACTATTAATTCATTTAAATAAATATTTATTCTACAATAAAGATAAGCCCCATTAGTGCTCAAAAACTTTTCAGATAATATAGATTTCAATATTAATCATAAAAGAACATTTGAGTAAATAGTTACTGTACAATTCATTCATTCTACCATAAAATGTCCCAATTAAATATAAGACATGGATTTACTATCAAGTCTTATTTTATTTAATTATATATATTCTGATCCTAAATGCACAAACTCCCATAATGCAAATTAGAAACTACTTTCTAATTTCATTTTTCCTTGGCCAATGACTACTGAGTTGTCATTTATCAAATCACATAGGACATTCACTTCGTTTACTAGAAGTCGTAGATCCTTTATTGATCATTTATTATCTCTATGTATAATTAATTATACCCAAGCATACCCTTTGATATACCCTCAGGGTCTTAAGGGACATGTCAAAGTATAACTCACTATACATAAGATACTACGATGATATCAAGTCTAAGGATTACTTGTACTACTATCACTAAAGGAATTCCTATTGATAGGCAAGTAAAACTCCATTAGGTATTCCTTAGCGAGCCACGTTCAGTGTACTTATTCTCCAATAAGCACCAACATACTTGTTTTAGTGTCTCCACACAAATGATCATGAGATCGATCATCCTCTTCTAAAGAGCAAACAACGTATGTACCAATCTATCTGAATGCACTAATCCCCTATTTAGTAATCCATCGATTGGGAACTAATTTAGTTTTAAGCTTTCTAAGAATTTAGATTTCATTAGCATGATCATCATCATGGTTCTAAAAGCATTGCTTAAAACTATGAGTTTATCACATTTAGATATAACAACATTATGTAGATAATATAAACGCCTTTAAATAATAATTCTTTTATTAATAAATGAATAAGCTGACTGTAATATGCATACAAGACAATCATGTTTGATGGTAAAGCATTTACTTTGTAACAATTTTGTTCATTTATTAATAAAAGTGTTATTCAATTAAAGACATTTAATTATCTACATGGTGCTATTTTTATAATATGTGATAAACCCATAGTTTTAAGCAATACTTTTAGAATCATGATGATGATCATGCTAGTGAGATCTAAAATCTTAGATAGCTTAAAACTAAAATAGTTCCCAATCGTTGGATTACTAAAAAGGGGATTAGTGAATCCGGATAGATTAGTACATACAATGACTTGCTCATTGGATGAGGATGATCGATCTCATAATCATTTGTGTGGAGACACTAAAGCAAGTATGTAGGTGCATATTCAACTCTGCTGTTTGTATCTTATATTAGATACGTGGGGTACTCCCCTATAATAAAAAGGGTGTTCACTTCAGTCTAAGAATCCATACCATTAATTGGCCTGGATAGCTTTTATAAAAAATTTATGCAATTGTCTGACTGAACAAGGGTTCAGACTCAATCTGAAGCAGTTCATGAATTATAAAACTTTAAATAATTTACAAGTCCAAGACTGTACGAACTCAAGTGCACCAAGTGCGAGTATTAATAAAATCGATGTGGAATAATTGTAAAGTAATTAAACCACGTAAAGCATACTTGGAGATAAGGTCCAAACTTAAATAAATAACTTGCAATACAATAATATCCTGCTCGAATATAATTTGAGTAGGGTTAAGGAACTTGGTCAATAAAATATGAGGAAGGATAGGAAACTTGCACAAAGTAAAGTTTCAGTAGAAGGGAACTTGCACAACTAAAGAATGAAGTTCAGAAACTTGCCTGTTAGCTCAGCTACAAATAATCTAACTTTAATTAAGTTGCGTTGAAATGACCTAACATTAACAAGTCAGTCTCTCAATTAGTATTGTGTAGACTGGTATGAGTTCACACTTACAAGAATTTGATCAACAGCTAAGTCTACCACATAATTCACGTAAGTCGATTTACTATGACTGAGTCTATAAACATCTAACCCTGTCCTAGATTAATAACTTTAGAATATCTAGTCTCTATGCATCAACATAGGCTTGAACACATAGCACTTCAATTTAATCATACAATAAAGTTTAAGACATGCGTACACACATGCTGCAAGGTTCTGTCCACAGTTTAAAGCAACTTGGCAAGACTGGCAACCGGCACGGCTGCACTGGTTTTTGCCTTAGGAGTGGCGCGGCCGCGCCACTCACTAGTCAGACCAGGAATGAAGTTTTATTCTGCTTGAATTCGAGCCTACTCTCTAGCATACATGCTACTAATAATAATCAAATACACATGCTTATAAGGTTATTAACTTGAGTTCGAAACCTAGCATGCTCATTCTAAGTCCAATTCAAAGTTATATGGTTTTTATGCTAGTAATTCTTATACCTTAAGCTAATCAAGTCCATGTTACAAGGGGTCAGCTACTATAGCCATAATACCACATAACGAGACTAAACAATACTTAATATGCATGCTTGTGCGAATACCACACATGTACACATTAACCACATAGTTTACACTTGGAAATTCATTTTCTTGAACATGTGTGCATAGGTAGAATCCAAGTTTAACTAGATGGTGCTCATGTCAACATGTCCTTCACGCATTGATAAAGCGATACCAACATGTTAGCACATAGCAGTTTGTTAGTAGAAATAGAAAATCAAAACAGGTGCCTGGCGCAGCTGCGCTGCACCCTAGTACAAAAAGGGCGCAGCTGCGCCGTGTCTCGGCCAGAACTGGAACAGCTTCTGTTCGACAGTTTACAAAGTCAAACTCAAAATTTCTTCATGAATTCCATTCTAAACTAGCCATATTGTATACTAACAGGTTTACTAAATTATATAACAACTAACAACCTTCTCCAATCAATTCAACATGGAATGCAAGCATAATCAAGAATTTTAGAAATTCAAGAAATGAAGAACATGAAATGGGAATTATACCTCTGCTAATTTGAATGAACTTGCTGCTAAACTGAAATCTCTCTCTCTCTCTCTCTCAGTATACTAGCTCTAATTATATTAGCTTCACATGGAAATCTCAGCAATTGAAAAAGAGAAGAGAAAGAGCTATATTTATAGGAAAACAAATATACGGACAATGCATTTCCACACAATTTTAAACCAATGGGAAGAAGAATTACATGATGGTTAAGGAAGAGTTGTTGATAGTTGTTGAAGATCACTATTTTGACCACTCCCCTTATGATCATTGCTAGCTAAGGTTGCTGAGTTTGAGAAGAAGAATAGAGTAGACTAGCCTTTGCCATACACGTGAGGAAATGGGTCACTCAATTAGGGACAAGGCAAGAAAGCTCAGCATTTGCAAAATACAACTCTTAAGTTATATACATATATACTTAGGTTATAAATTTAATTAGAGGGTACACATGGATAACATTATACATAATAGCAAGTTGGGTTATACACATCCATATATAATCCATGTACATTTCCTCATACCGAATATAATTTGATTGGGTATTATCACATTACATTATCCCAACCCTATTATTATAGTATACATTAACTCCCCAATTCGTGATTAAATAAAAGATTAAATTGGTTAATTAAATAAATGATCTAGTCTGTTAGTATTAAAATACTAAATAGACTATTAAATATTAATATTGCTCACATTTATTAATTAATCTACACAATTAAATCCTTTCACTATATTCAAGTAAATTGAATATTTAACTACTAACAATCCTATCAATTCTTCTGATATACAAACCTTAGGGCTAGTCCACTAATTTAATTAATCCATCAGTGACTCCCTTTAATTAATTCTAGCAATTATTCACATAAGCACTAACTCACATAACCACATAATCACACAAGGTTTAAATAAGCATACAAAACTAACTCAT
The DNA here is from genome assembly GCA_020205555.1 of Panax stipuleanatus. Classification (NCBI taxonomy): domain Eukaryota; kingdom Viridiplantae; phylum Streptophyta; class Magnoliopsida; order Apiales; family Araliaceae; genus Panax; species Panax stipuleanatus. The sequence goes on from CM035120.1 coordinate 38,055,511, forward strand.
TAAAATTAAATCATATATTTAATTAATAATGGAGTTTAAAAATTCTCGGTCATTACATCCTCCCCCCTTATAAAAATTCCGTCCTCGGAATTGTAAAATAAGGTCACTCAAATAAAAACGAATAATTCACTTTCATCTTCTCTTCAAGTTCCCACGTAGCTTCTTCGACTGCGTGATTCCTCTAGAGAACCTTGACGGAATAGATGATCTTATTCCTCAGCTTTTGTTCCTTCCTATCGAGTATCTGGACAGGAACTTCCTTGTACGATAAGTCCTTCTCTACTTGGATCGGTTCATAGGAGATAACGTGCTTGTAGTCCGATTTATACAGCCGCAACACTGACACATGAAACACGTTGTGAATGTGCTCAAGTTCAGGAGGTAACGCTACCTCGTACGCCACTTCACCGACTCGCCTCAAAACCTTGAACGGTCCTATGAACCTAGGGCTTAACTTGCCCTTCTTACCAAAATGAATCTTCCCTTTCCAGGGAAATACCTTCAGAAACACAAAACTACCTACGTCAAAGTCTCGCTTATGACGATGTAGATCAGCGTACTTCTTCAGACGGTCTTGGGCTGCTACCAGGCGGTTCCTTATCAGCTTCACCGTATCTGCTGTCTGTTGCACCATTTCAGGTCCTAGCATTCTCCGTTCCCCAACCTCGTCCCAACACAACGGTGTTCGGCACTTTCTCCCATATAGTACTTCGTACGGTGGCATTCCGATACTAGCGTGATAACTATTGTTGTAAGAGAACTCTGCCAGTGGCAAATGGTCATCCAAGCTGCCCTTTAAATCCATCACGATCACGCGAAGCATATCTTCCAAGGTCTGAATCGTTCGCTCGCTCTGGCCATCAGTTTGAGGATGGTACGTCGTACTCAAGCTCAACTGCATTCCCAATCTCTCTTGTATATTCCTCCAAAAATTTAACGTGAAGCGCGGATCTCTGTCAGATACAATTGATACCAGCACTCCATGTCGTGACACTATCTCTTTCACATAAGGCTTCACTAATTGCTCCAGATTGTACCGTATCCTGATTGGTAGAAAATGAGCAGACATGGTCAGACGGTCCACGATTACCCAAATGGCGTCTAAACCCATTTGTGTCGGTGGCAGGCCCACCACAAAGTCCATTGTGATGTGCTCCCATTTCCACTCCAGAATCTCTAATGGTTGAAGTGTCGCTGGTGTTTTACTTTAACTCGTTGGCATGTCAGACATCTGCTGATGCACTCTTCTACCTCCCTCTTCATATTTGGCCACCAAAATACTGTCGCAAATCCTGATACATTTTCGTGCTCCCGAGATGTACAGAGTACCTCGTGCTATAAGCTTCCTAAAGGATTTCTTCCCTTAATTCCTGATCCAACGGTACCCAGACTCTCCCTTCAATCCTTAGCAACCCTGTGCTATCAATCTTATACTTAAGCTCCTCGCCTTCGGCAATTCGCTTCTTTATTAAATCACAATCCTCATCCTTTTCTTGAGCCTCCTTGATTTGATCAAATAGGGTCGGGCTCGCTGTCACTGAAAATAATTTCCCGTTCGTCTCCATCGGATACTCAACCTCCAATTCCAGACGTTCAAACTCCTTTATCAACTCTGCCTGAGTTGTCAGCTTCATCAATTTCTCCTTGCCTTTCCTGCTCAAGGCATCTGCCACTACATTTGCTTTGCCCGAATGGTACAGAATCTCACAGTCATAATCCTTGATCAATTCTAACCATCGGCGCTGCCTCGTGTTTAGCTCCTTCTGAGTGAAGATATATTTCAGACTTTTGTGATCTATATATATCTCATACCTTTCTCCATATAAATAATATCGCCAAATCTTCAAGGCGAAAACTATCGCGGTCAAATCCAGGTCATGAGTCGGGTAACCCTTCTCATAGTCCTTTAGCTGACGTGATGCGTACGCAATGACCTTGCCGTGCAGCATTAGGACACAACCAAGACCTTTGTGTGACGCATCACTGTACACTACAAAACCTCCAGTGTCGTTAGGTAAAGCTAACACCGGTGCTTGGCTAAGTCTCTTCTTCAGCTCCATGAAACTTTCATCTCACTTTTCCGTCCAAACGAACTTAACTGCTTTTATGGTAAGATTGGTTAACGACGATGCTATCTTTGAAAAATCCTGGATGAATCTCAGGTAGTATCCCGCTAATCCCAAGAAACTCCTGATCTCCGTCGGCATCTTCGGCTGCTCCCAATTGATAACGGCTTCCACCTTTGCTGGGTCTACCGAAACGCCATTGTTGTCAATGACATGCCCTAGAAACTGCACCCTCTACAACCAAAATTCACACTTTAAAAATTTCACGAACAACTTCTCTCTTCTTAACGCCTCCAAAGAAATCGTTAGATGTTCAACATGTTCTTCCTCTATTACTGAATACACCAAGATGTCATCGATGAATACGACTACGAACTTATCCAAGTATTGCTTGAATACTCTGTTCATCATATCCATGAATGCCGCTGGTTCATTTTTCAGTCCAAATGACATTACCAAAAACTCGAAATGTCCATAACGAGTTCTGAATGCCGTCTTCGAAATATCCTCCCGTCTCACCTTTAGTTGATGATAGCCCGTTCTCAAATCAATCTTTAAAAAGTATTTCGCTCCCTTGAGTTGATCAAACAGATCATCTATCCTGGGCAGCGGATACCAATTCTTAATCGTGATTTTGTTCAACTCGCAATAGTCGATACAAAGTCTCATCGAACCATCCTTCTTCTTTACGAACAGAACTAGCACTCCCCATGGTGACACGCTTGGTCTGATATAACCTTTGTCTAACAGTTCCTGCAATTGAACCATCAACTCTTTCATTTCTATTGGTGTCATTCGATATGGTGCCTTGGATATCGTTGCTGTTCCCAGTACCAAGTTAATTTTGAATTCTATCTCTCTATCCGGTGGCAATCCCAGAATTTCATCTGGGAAGACATCAGCGAATTCCCTTACGACAGGTATCTGACTCAGTTCGCCCTCGACTCGTCGAGTATCAACCACGTGAGCCAAATAACCTATACAACCCTTCTTAAGCAATCTTGTTGCTTGCATCATTGTCAGACAACAAGAGTGTCTCGGCAATTTACTACCATAGAACACCACTTTTGACTTATTCAGAGTTTTAAGGTGTACACACTTCCTCTTATAGTCGATAACTGCTCCGTAAATCGATAACCAATCCATTCCAAGGATTACATTGAACTCCCCCAAACGAATCGGTATCAAATCCACATTGAGCTTAACTCCTCGCAATTTGGCATAACATTTCCTATGAATGCATTCTATGGGGATAACTTCCTTGTTGGCTACTTCTATGTTCATAGGGTGTTCTAATTTTTCACGGGGTAAGTCTAACGGTTTAGCAAATTTTTCTGAAACAAAAGAGCAGGTAGCATCCGAATCAAATAACACATATGCATTTAGATCATTGATTGGGATGATACCTAACACCACGTCTTTGGACTCCACCGCATCCTATACGGTCATGTTGAACGTGTGTGCCGTTGGTCTATTGGCTTGACTGGATGGCCCTCCGATGCTCAGCCTGTTGTTGTTGTTATTGCGGTTGCCGCTAGCTGCATCGCCCTTTCTCTTCGGGCAGTCCTTGATTTGGTGGTCTGGGGCTCCACACTAGAAACACCCTCCTTTCTACTTATTCGGACACTGAGGAGCCATATGCCCCGGTTGTCCGCAGCGATAACAAACGCTTCTCTCTTTCATACACTCCCCGGAGTGGTTCTTCCCGCAGTTGATGCACTTCCCACTTTTCTTGGCCTCTCCCCCGAACTTGTTACCTCCGGAGGATTGGCTCTCCATCCATTTATGCTTGTTGGGGTTGCTGCTTTTGCTGCTTCCCCCTTTTAATCCTTCCTAACCTGTCTTCTTTTCTTGTTTAAATCGTGTTATGGCTTCATTGCCTCCTTCTGCAATGATAGCCCTTTCCAGCAGTTTATAGAAATTCTTAATCTTCAACACATCTACTACTTTCTGCACCCATGGCTTCAATCCTAACTCGAACCTTGTTGCCTTCCTGGCCTCCGTGTCCACCTGATGTGGAGCGAATCGGGCTAACTAGTTAAATTTTGCCGCATACTCTGCAACCGTCATACCACCCTGTTTCAGTTCCAGAAACATAACCTCCATATCCTGTTGCGTATTCTCTGGAAAGTAATTCTCGAAGAATAGTTCCTTAAATCTGTCCCATAGAATAACCCCTACGCCTGCTCGTCCCTTATTGGCTTTCCACCAATAGTTAGTTCGCCCTTCATCATGAAGGTGGCAAACCCTGTCTTCTGTGCTTCGGCCACCCGCACGACCTCAAACACTTTCTCCAACTCTTTTATCCATGTTTGGGCTTGGATTGGGTCTAAGGTTCCTCGGAACCCTGGAGGTCCTACCAATTTAAAATCTTTAAAACTAGCCAAGTGATGCCCTGGCTGCCCTGCTGCTGGCGGGGGTCTATTTAGCATCGCCTCTGTTAACAGGTTAACAAAGTTCTGCATTGGATCGGCATTCCCTCCTCCATTGTTAACAGATCCTTCCTCCCTTTGGTTTCGTGCTTGTCTTCTAGGCGGCGTGATCTGAGGAAAGGAAGAAAACCATAGGCTTATCATTTTTACGTTCTATGCGATATGCTATTCAAGTTAGCACCTAAAAGTTATGACGTCCACCAATCATATTTGATTCAAATAAAACAACTGCATTTATATTCATATACCGCTGCTTTAATATAACATGATTCAACATTTGGCATACTACTATAAATGCTCAATGGCATAAACTGCCTACTGCTAACTATTCTCTATTAAGCAAAAGGTGAGGATTCACTACTACCTTCCCCCCTTAACACAACAAAAGTTGGGGTTGACTACCATCCTATGCATACATCAAAGCATAAGGGTTTACAACATAAAACTGTCCCTATTAAAACAAAAGTGGGACTATATCGAACATGAAAACAAATCAACGCCTGCTCCCGCTGCTAGAGGGCAGCTCCATCCATTTGACGTCGAAATGCATAAAGACGATGTCTAAAGCTCGCTCCAAAGTATAAATCCTCACATCTTTAGCTTCCACCTCATCCCTCAACTGTCCTAGCTGTAGCTCTCTCTACTCTAGCCTCCCTCTTAACTCGGCTAACTCTGATAGTAGTGTGCATACAAGCCAATCATGTATGATGATAAAGCACATACTTTATAAAGAAGCTTATTTATTTATTAATAAAATATTCATTTAAGGCATTTATTTATCTACATGGCGCTGTTTTTATAATATGTAAATAACCCATAGTTTTAAGCAATGATTTTAGAATCATGATGAGATCATGCTAATGAGATCTAAATTCTTAGAAAGCTTAAAAAACTAAAATAGTTCCCAATCGTGGGATTACTAAAATGGGGATTAATAAATCTGGATAGATTGGTACATATGTTGCTTGCTCATTAGATGAAGATGAATGATCTCATGGTCATTTGTGTGGAGACACTAAAGCAAGTATGTAGGTGCTTATTGAAGAATAAGTTCACTAAACGTGACTCGCTATGGAATACCTAATGGAGTTTTACTCGCCTGTCAATAGGAATTCCTAATGTGATAGTAGTACAAGTGATCCTTGGACTTGAGATCATCATAGTATCTTGTATGTAACAAATTATACTTTAACTTATTACTTAAGGCCTTTTAAGGTATATATAGGGTATGCTTGGGTATAATGAGTCACATATGGAGATAATGTATAATCAATAAAGAATCTACCACCTCTAGTAAAAGAGGAGATATGTCTTATGTGATTCGTTAAATTACAACGCATAAATCCTTGTCCAATGTGAAATGAAATTAGAAAGAGGTTTCTAATTTGCATTATTTAAAGTTTTGCATTTTCTAATCAAAATACATATGATTAAATAAAATAAGACTTGACAGTAAATCCATGTCTTATATTTAATTGGGACATTGTATGGTGGAATGATTGAATTGTACGGTAACTATTAACTTTCAGGTTCTTTTTATGATTAATGTTGAAATTTATATTATCTGGAAAGTCATTGATCGCTAGGGATGCTTATCCCTATTGTAGAATAAATGTTATTTATTTAAATAGATTATTAGTTTAATTTATTTTTTTAAATAAGATTAGAATTGTTCTAATTGATTTATTCACAACCGGTTTAATATGGAGAACCTAAAGGGTCACACCATAAAAGGAAGAAGAATTATTTAAGAAGAAAATGGCATGATAGTAATAATGCATTAAGTGTAATTAATTTAATCTATGGTGATAAAATAAATTAAATAGCTTAATGTTTATTATTTAATATTTTAGAAATATTAAATATAAATTAATAAGAGGAGTCTTATTAATATTAATATTATTATTATTATTCTAAAAGAGTTTAAGAATTAACATAATATCAGTACTCTCTCTCAATCCTAATAAGATTAGGATATAAATTAATTAAAAGTGTTTAATTAATTAATTAAATAAAACCCTATTCTAATTGGATTAGGAGGGTTAACCTAATATCTATATAAGATAGTCTTATATCAGAAATAAGGTACGTGAAATTTTCCAAGGATTGGGAGTACACATATTCTATAAAGATAAAAACAAGGGTTAAGCCAATAACCCATCTTCCTGAGTTCTTCATCTTCCTTGGTGGATCACCGTTAGAGGCCAAACATTTGGGTGGCTGACATTGATCAAGGGAAGGAGCTACTACAGAGGAATCAAAGGAGTAGAACTTGTACCTGAGGAAGCTTGGATCTTCAAAGGCATAATTCCGTCTTCTCCTTTTATGTATTGATTGATAATTGATGCACAAGAAAGATCATGGTTAAGGGTTTGTAAGAAATTTTTAAAATCTGATTTTTAATCCCTTCCGCTGCGTTATTGTAATTTGATTACATGCTTATGTTTCTAGCAAACCCAACAGTAGTATCAGAGCCAATCTTGTGCTAATTATCAGTCTATGTGATTCCATAAATTTATAATATGTGATTTGATCGAGTTCTTGGGCAACAAAAAATTTTTGTTTCTGCAATGCTGCGCCGGTGCTAGTTCCTCTTGCTGCGTAGCTGCGCCGGTGTCGAATCCCAATTTTTGTGCTGCGCAGTTGCGCCAGTTCCCTATGCTTTCTGAGCGCAGCTGCGCCCCTGGACAGATACAAATTTTTTTCTTGTTTTATTTAATTAAATAAATAGTTTATTTTATTAATAAAGGTTTAAAATAAAGATGTTTATTTTATATGAAATATTATTTTAGAATTGCTAAAATTAAAGAGTTTAATTTGGATTTGTTTTTGAATGAAATGAAGGATTTTATTTTTTTCCAAAAACAAAGTTTAGCAAACTTTTGCCCATTAACTGATATTAATACATATATGGAATGAATTTACTTTTATGAGATGAATAAATTTTATTGATACGTATGATGATATGTATGTTAATAAAAGGGATTTATTATGGACTATGACCAATGTGATTGGATTATATTTTGGATGAATGCTTGATTGTATGGGTTTTATAAAATGGGGTCTGCGTACCTCGTCTTTTCTGGTTTTCTTCTTGTTGTAAATTCTATCTCTCTCCTATGTACTTTCCATTGACTGTTGATCAAGGTTTCTATTTAAATGAAATAGTTTTTGTAATAGGATTAGTTAGAATTTTTTAAGAACCGGAGATCAAGGAGCAAGGAGCGCTTGAAGACCCATTTGTATAGAGCCAGGGTTTAAATGTAATAGTTATATTTAAATTTTATTCTTGCACTCCTAAGTTTGACCTTTTGGTTCACTTGGTGGCTTTAGTGAACCAAACTAGAATAAAAGTCCATAATCAATTCAGATAAAATATAGTATTTTATATTGCATTTTAAATATTATATATATTATATTTTATGCAAACATGCTTCGTATGTTTAATAAAATGACGCGTATTTTATATATATATGTGCATGCGCGCTAAACAAGATGAGATAAATAATAACAAACTCCTCAAAGAAACAAGATTAAGTCCGAAGCGTTCAAAGATATTTGGAATATCGAACGTCGCCTTCTAGCATGATAAATTAATAGAGTATTAAATATTTAATATGAGCTTGTTGTGCTATCCACAAGGCGAGTATTGAGTATTTAAGATGTTAATTAATCACATTTGATGCTTATTAAGAAAATTGAACGATCTAGTCTTGTTGTGCTATCCACAAGGACGAACATTTTTCTTTTTTGAATTTATGGAAGTGCTAGGCTGGACTTAACTTAAATCATTTTAGTTCGGATGTGCACACACTTGATCATTATGATTTAAGAGACAAAATAAAAGGAGTTACATGGTGATGTAATTGACAAGAGTTGTCTACCTATTTATTTGTATATCGCTTGTTGTACTATCCACAAGGTTATATATATTTGAAATGGGATCCTTATTCTCATTAGCAAATCTTTAATTAGATGTTGCCGAACTATATAAATGAGTGTATTATAGTTTGATGAAAATAGTGAGAGATACCAATTTAAATTAAAGACCTAAATTTATTTTGGTATGCAAAGTTAATAAAATGAATGTTTGCTAAAATGTTATTTTTTTCACATGCAGAATTTTAAAAATGTCTAAATCACTAATCTCACTACGAAGCATACTTGATGCAAATAAGCTTACCGGGCCGAATTAATAAGACTGGCTAAGAAATCTAAGAATTGTTCTCACTGCTAAAAAGATTTCTTATGTCCTAAATTCAACTGTCCCTAAATTTGTTTCGAAAACAGCCTCTGAGGAAGAGATTGTCACTTTCAATAAGTGGCAAGATGATGCATCTGTGGCTCAATGCATCATGCTCGCATCCATGAATAACGATCTTCAGCGTCAGCACAAAAAAATGGATGCTCCTTCTATGCTGCTTCACCTCAAGGAGTTGTATGGTGAACAGAGTAGGACTGCTAGATATGAGATATCTAAGGAGCTTTTCCGATCTCGGATGACTGAGGGTACTGCCGTCGAGACTCATGTCCTAAAAGTGATCAATTTGATTGAACGCCTTGGACAGCTTGGGTTCGTAATGGATGGGGAGATGAGTCAAGACTTAGTCTTGCAGTCACTCCCTGAGACCTTCTCGCAGTTTGTGGTTAATTTTCACATGAATAAGCTAGATGTCAGCTTGCCTGAGCTACTTAACATGCTGAAAACTACAGAAGGTCACTTCCCATCCAAGAAGAACCATGTCTTGTTGGTGGATTCTTCTAATAATAGGAAGAGACCCAAGGTATCTCCTAAAAAGAAGAAATCCAAGAAGGCTAAGGGAAAGGAGAAAGAAAAGGAACAAAAGAAACCTGAACCAGCAAAAGGAATGTGCTTTCATTGCAACGAGCAGGGACATTGAAAGAGGAACTGCAAGAAGTTTCTAGCAGAGAAGAAGCTTGGAGAAGCTTTGACTTCCAATCAAGGTTTGTTTATGATTGAAATTAATTTTTCTGAAAGTCATAATTATACTTGGGTATTGGATACTGGCTGTGGTTCTCACATATGTAACACTATGCAAGGACTGGTCAGAAGTAGAAAGCTGAACAATGATGAGGTGATCCTACGAGTGGGGAATGGAGCAAAGGTTGCTGCATTAGCTGTAGGAACTTATTGTTTAGCAATGCCTTCGGGCAAGTCCATTTATCTTAATAATTGTTATTATGTTTCGAATATTATTAAAAATATTATTTCAATTTCTATATTGGATATGGAAGGATTTAACGTTGTTATAAAGAGCAATGGTTGTTCTATTTATAAAGACGATATTTTATATGGTATTGAAAATTTCCGAAATGGACTTTATACACTTGACTTACAAGAAAATATATTTCAAATTGAACAAACTAAGAAAAGGAAAAGAGATGATATTAATTATACCTACATGTGGCACTGTAGACTAGGTCATATCAATGAAACAAGATTATCTAAGTTGCATAAAGATGGGCTCCTAGAGCTATCCGATTATGAATCATATCCAACTTGTGAATCTTGTCTCATGGGTAAAATGACTAAATCTCCTTTTAGTGGAAAAGGAGAAAGCGTTATAGAGTTGTTGGCATTGATTCACACAGACGTTTGTGAACCTATGACAACAAGTGCACAGAGTGGGTATTCTTATTTTATTACTTTCACTGATGATCACTCAAGATTTGAATATGTGTATTTAATGAAATACAAGTCAGAATCATTTGAAAAGTTCAAAGGGTTCAGAAGTGAAGTAGATAAACAAACGGGCAAGAGTATTAAGATACTTCGATCAGATCGAGGTGGAGAATACTTAAGCAGTAAGTTTCTCAATTGTCTTAAAAAAATGGTATAATCTCACAATGGACTCCTCCAGGTACACCATAGTTAAATGGAGTATCTAAAAGGAGAAATCGAACATTGTTGGACATAGTTCGATCCATGATGAGTTTTACCGACCTTCCAATTTCTTTCTGGGGATATGCCCTAAAAACGGCTGCATACCTACTTAACAAGGTACTTACCAAATTCGCCCCAAAGACTCCATATGAGATGTGGAAGGGGAAGAAACCAAATCTTAACCATGTTAAGACTTGGGGTTGTCCAGCTTATGTCAAAAAGTTAGAAAATGATAAGCTACAAACTAAATCCGATAAGTGTAGATTTATGGGATACCCTAAAGAAACTTTAGGGTATTATTTCTATCATCCAACTGATCAAAAGGTGTTTGTTGCGAAACATGCTGCCTTCTTGGAAAAGGAGTTTATCCATGAAGGGGTCAGTGGGAGTAAGATATATCTTGAAGAAGTTTAAGAACCACAAATTACCACGGATCAAAGTCAGGTACCTGACCAAGTAGAAGAACCTACTGTACCACACCCTGTTCGTAAATTTGGAAGAGTACCGAAGATCCCTGAAAGGTATGGATTCGTTATAGAGGATGACGATGAGGTACACATCATGAATGATGATGATCCATTGAATTACGAACAGGCTATGAGTAATAAAGACTCAGGGAAATGGCTTGAAGCCATGAAATCTGAAATGGACTCCATGTATGAAAACAAAGTATGGACTTTAGTTTCACCACCTGAAGGCATTAAGCCTATTGGGTGTAAATGGGTCTTTAAAAGAAAGACTGGAGCAGACGGGAAGACTACCTATAAGGCCCGACTGGTTGCAAAAGATTTCAAACAAAGACAAGGAGTTGACTATGATGAAACCTTCTCACTAGTAGCTATGCTCAAGTCCATTCGGATTTTGCTTGCGATTGCATCTTTAACGTCTATGAGATCTAGAAGATGGACGTGAAAACGACCTTCCTCAATGGAAAACTTTAGGAGGATGTGTATATGACACAGCCAGAGGAATTTATTTCAAAGGTTGGAACAAATCAAGTCTGTAAGCTACAACGATCCATTTATGGGTTGAAGCAAGCTTCTCGTAGATGGAACATTCGTTTTGATGAGACAATCAAAGAGTTTTATTTTATCAAAAATGAGGATGAACCTTGTGTATACAAGAAGGTTAGTGGGAGCGCAGTATCATTCCTTGTACTATATGTTGATGATATATTACTGATAGGGAATGACATTCCAATGTTACAATCAATTAAAATCTGGTTATCTAAAAACTTCTTCATGAAGAACTTGGGTGAAGCATCCTATATTTTGGGGATAAAGATCTATAGAGATAGATCTAAAAGGTTGCTCTGCTTATCCCAAGGAACGTACATTGATACGATGCTAAAGTGGTTTAGCATGGAAGATTCCAAAAGAGGTCTCATACTGATGAGCCATGGAATACATCTCTCCAAGAAACAGGCCCCAAAGACACCTGAGGAGAGAGACCGTATGAGTAAGATCCCTTATGCTTCTACAATAGGATCTATCATGTACGGTATGATATGTACTAGACTGGATGTTGCTCATGCACTTAGTGTAACGAGCAGATACCAGTCGAATCCTGGAGAAGAGCACTGGAAGGCAGTGAAGAATATCCTAAAGTACTTGAGAAGGACTAAAGATATTTTTCTTGTCTACGGTGGGTCTGAATTAAAACTCGAGGGATTCACGGACTAAAGTTTTTAAACAGACCAAGATGATAGTAAATCTGTTTCAGGGTATGTGTTTACCTTGAACGGAGGCGCAGTGAGTTGGAAGAGTTCCAAGTACCAAATAGTTGCTGATTCAGTGACAGAGGCAGAGTATATAGCTGCAAGTGAAGCCGCAAAGGAAGTTGTTTGGATGAAAAAGTTCATAACTGAACTTGGTGTGGTTCCTAGCATTGGAGAAGCAGTTCCCGTTTACTTTGACAACACCGGAGCGGTTGCACAGGCTAAGGAACCCAGGTCTCATCAGAAATCCAAACACGTGTTGCGACGATTTCACTTGATCAGGGAGATCATTGAAAGAGGAGACGTCACCTTGGAGCGTGTGGACTCTCAAGACAACATTGCAGATCCATTTACTAAAGCTCTAACACAACAGCAGTTTGATCGTCACTTAGAAAAGATGGGTATGAGATACCATGGCGATTGGCTTTAGTGCAAGTGAGAGATTGATAGTAGTGTGCATACAAGCCAATCATATATGATGATAAAGCACATACTTTGTAAACAATCTTATTTATTTATTAATAAAATATTCATTTAAGGCATTTATTTATCTACATGGTGCTGTTTTTATAATATGTAAATAACCCATAGTTTTAAGCAATGATTTTAGAATCATGATGAGATCTAAATTCTTAGAAAGCTTAAAAAACTAAAATAGTTCCCAATCGTGGGATTACTAAAATGGGGATTAGTAAATCCGGATAGATTGGTATATATGTTACTTGCTCATTAGATGAGGATGACTGATCTCATGATCATTTGAGTGGAGACACTAAAGAAAGTATGTAGGTGCTTATTGGAGAATAAGTTCACTGAACGTAACCCGCTATGGAATACCTAATGGAGTTTTACTCGCCTGTCAATAGGAATTCCTAATGTGATAGTACAAGTGATCCTTGGACTTGAGATCATCATAGTATCTTGTATGTAACAAATTATACTTTGACTTATTACTTAAGGCCTTTTAAGGTATATATAAGGTATGCTTGGGTATAATGAGTTACATATGGAGATAATGTATGATCAATACAGAATCTACCACCTCTAGTAAAATAGGAGATATGTCCTATGTGATTCATTAAATGACAACCCATGAATCCTTGGCCAAGGTGGAATGAAATTAGAAAGAGGTTTCTAATTTGCAGTATTTGGAGTTGTGCATTTTCTAATCGAAATTCATATGATTAAATAAAATAAGACTTGACAGTAAATCCATGTCTTATATTTAATTGGGACATTGTATGGTGGAAGGATTGAATTGTACGGTAACTATTAACTCACAGGTTCTTTTATGATTAATGTTAAAATTTATATTATCTGGAAAGTCGTTGATCGCTAGGGAGGCTTATCCCTATTGTAGAATAAATGTTATTTATTTAAATAGATTATTAGTTTAATTTATTTTTTTAAATAAGATTAGAATTGTTCTAATTGATTTATTCACAACCAGTTTAATATGGAGAACCTAAAGGGTCACACCATAAAAGGAAGAAGAATTATTTAAGAAAAAAATGACATGATAGTAATAATGCATTAAGTGTAATTAATTTAATCTATGGTGATAAAATAAATTAAATAGCTTAATGTTTATTATTTAATATTTTAGAAATATTAAATATAAATTAATAAGAGGAGTCTTATTAATATTAATATTATTATTATTATTATTATTATTATTATTATTTAAAAGAGTTTAGGAATTAATATAATATCAGCACTCTCTCTCAATCATAATAAGATTAGGATATAAATTAATTAAAAGTGTTTAATTAATTAATTAAAAAAAAACCCTATTCTGATTGGATTAGGAGGGTTAACCTAATATCTATATAAGAGAGTCTTATATCAGAAATAAGGTACGTGAATTTTTTTCAAGGATTGGGAGTACACATATTCTATAGAGATAGAAACAAGGGTTAAGCCAATAACCCATCTTCCTGAGTTCTTCATCTTCCTTGGTGGATCACCGTTAGAGGCCAAACATTTGGGTGGCTGACATTGATCAAGGGAAGGAGCTACTACAGAGGAATCAAAGGAGTAGAACTTATATCTGAGGAAGCTTGGATCTTCAAAGGTATAATTCCGTCTTCTCCTTCTATGTATTGACTGATAATTGATGCACAAGAAAGATCATGGTTAAGGGTTTGTAAGAAATTTTTAAATTCTAATTTTTCATCCCTTCCGCTGCGTTATTGTAATTTGATTGCATGCTTGTGTTTCTAGCAAACCCAACAATAGTATCAGAGCCAATCTTGTGCTAATTATCAGTCTATGTGATTCCATACATGTATAATATGTGATTTGATCGAGTTCTTGAGCAACAAAAAAATTTTCGTTCTGCGATGCTGCACAGCTGCGTCGGTGCTAGTTCCTCTTGCTGTGCAGCTGCGCCGGTGTCGAATCCCAGTTTTTGTGCTGCGCAACTGCGCCGGTTCCCTATGCTTTCCAAGCGCAGCTGCGCCCCTGGACAGATACAAATTTTTTTCTTATTTTCTTTAATTAAATAAATAATTTATTTAATTAATAAAGGTTTTAAATAAAGATATTTATTTTATATGAAATATGATTTTAGAATTGCTAAAATTAAAAAGTTTAATTTGAATTTGTTTTTGAATGAAATGAAGGAGTTTATTTTTTTCCAAAAATAAAGTTTAGCAAACTTTTGCCCATTAACTGATATTAATACATATATGGAATGAATTTACTTTCATGAGATAAATAAATTTTATTGATACGTATGATGATATGTATGTTAATAAAAGGAATTTATTATGGACTATGACCAATGTGATTGGATTATATTTTGGATAAATGCTTGAATGTATGGGTTTTATAAAATGGGGTCTGCGTACCTGGTCTTTTCTGGTTTTCTTCTTGTTGTAAATTCTATCTCTCTCCTATGTACTTCCCCTTGACTGTTGATCAAGGTTTCTATTTAAATGAAATAGTTTTTGTAATAGGATTAATTAGAATTTTTTAATAACCGGAGATCAAGGAGTAAGGAGCGCTTGAAGACCCATTTGTATGAAGCCCGAGTACTATTTAGGAAAAATCACGGATGCACAGTTTAGAAAACTCACGGATGAATTCGGCGGAGGAAAACTGATTTTCTGATTTTTACTATTCATTACTGTGTAATAAAATATTCTAATAAAATAAAACTTTAAATATATATATATATATATATATATATATATATTACCTACCAGTATAAGGTAGGTAATTATAATATATGTATATAATAATAATACTCCCTCCCCTTCACGTTTCCTTTCCCCCCCCCCCCCCCATTTCCAAAATCATTTATATATATGTATAACAAAACTGAGATAACTTCTACCGACAGTTTTGAAAAATGGGTAAGTCGGGGTCCAAATAATAAGCCAAATTTACAACAAATACTGATAAAAACACCTCAGCACTAATTCTTTCTTTTATATCCACAAAAATAAATATTTCTTTATCATATAAATCAATAATTACTTATTCATAAATAATATTACAGAACTACAAAATTGGCAACCAGGTCGTTCCTAGGAAAGAGGAGGCCTTCCGATAAGGATTTCTCCTTACTGGTGCGCAATTAAATAACTCCTCCTAGACAGAACTTCCTTAGACATTGCCAATAATGCTATCTAATAATATTATTCAAATAATATAAATTATTGATAATGTGATAATGTGAAATACTGTACAATGACAATTATTGAATCAATAAAATATTATGCAATTATCAATGTAGCAATTATTGAATTAATAATATAAAATATTGAACAATAATTACTGTAATAATTATTGAGTAGTGACTTCTTACATAAGAATCAATAATTAGAATTACTGTGCAATCCCGTATGCTACTGTGCAACACCGCGCATTACTGTATTTTAACCACCGGGTATTTCAACAGTTTTAACGGTAACAACCACGCCGTTATCTTTATAAAACCTTATTCTTATCGTTTTCTTCATCCGATAATTTTCCGTTATGGGGCCCACAAATGATTGCGCCGTCGTATGAATATTCCCCGACAAAAAGAATATTCTCCTACCAAAGGAATATTCCCCGACACAATGAATATTTTTGGCCACTTGCTTATTTTGTAAAACTTGCACATTTCACCCCATAAGTTATCACATTCATCAAATCAACCCCTTACTATTTCAAAATAATATATAGAGGAAATTCAATTTTATTCATAAAAGTTGGGGTCTTACAGTTTCAACGAGCTTGGGGCACTCGACTCAACTTTAGTACTGCTTTCCATCAGCAAACTAATGGGCAATCCGAACGAACCATTCAGACGTTGGAGGACATGTTGAGGTCTTGTGCACTTGAGTGGTCAGGTAATTGAGATGATTATTTGAGCCTAGTTGAGTTTGCGTATAACAACAGTTGGCATGCAAGTATCGGGATGGCTCCGTTTGAGGCGTTGTAGGGTAGAAAGTGTCGGACACCAACTTATTGGGATGAGGTTGGCGAGAGAGCTATAGAAGGGCCTGAGTTAGTTCAAATCACCACTGGAGAAGGTAGCGGTGGCTAAGGAGAAATTGAAGTCGGCTCGATCAAGGCAGAAGAGTTATGCTGATAAGCATAGGAGGACCTTAGAGTTTGAACCTGGTGAGCATGTGTTTCTAAAAGTTTCTCCTTGGAAGGGTATTCGTCGATTTGGTCTGAAAGGAAAACTTAGTCCGCGTTATATTGGGCCATTCGAGATTTTGGAAAGGGTTGGTGAGGTTGCATATCGGTTAGCTTTGCCTCCACAACTAGCTGTGCACAATGTGTTCCACGTGTCGGTGTTGAGGAGTTATAAATATCACCCGTTGCATGTGGTGCAATATCCATTCGATAAGATTCGTGATGATCTTACTTGTGTGGAGCAAGCCGAGGCAATTTTGGATCGTCAAGAGCGAGTTATGAGGAGGAAGACAATTCGGTTTGTTAAGGTTTTGTGGAGAAACCATTCGGAGAGAGAGGCTACATGGGAGATGGAGGAGTCTATTCGAGCGGAGTATCCGCATCTTTTTGATAATTAGGTTCGTTCTTTTCTTTCGATTCCGGGGACAAAATTATTTTTAAGGGGTAGCTGATGTAATACCCAGAGAAAAAAAAATAAATGGCATTTTTAAAATTTTGTTTTAAATATTTTAATTGGGCTTTTCGTATGTTTGGCAGTTTGGGTTAAATTGTATTTAATTTATGTGGGTTAATAAATATTAATAAGTGATGGATACATTAATTTGGTAAAGTTGGGCTTTAAACTAATTGGGTCTTATTTATATTTGTGTAATTTTAAATTATATTATAATTAGGAGAATTAGTAAGATATATTAATAAACAAACAAATAAAACATAAATCAAACCCTACCTTTATTCGCCTGATAAAAGAAATGGAGAGAAGAGGCTGCCGCTGTACCAATAGAGAAAGAAACGATTGTGGGTAATTGTGAAAGAGAAATTAAGGAAGGGAGTAATAACAGGTTTGTGTTTCTTCTCTCTTTATCTTTATACTTTCATTTATTCAGCCTTTGTCTTCCTATTGTATAATGGAGATATATATTTGAATAATCTTATAAATGTACCAAACCTGTAAAGTAAGAATGGTTATATATATATAAAACGGAACTACATATATATATATATATATATATATAAGTAGGTTACAGTATATATATATATACTAAGAATTTGAAAAGGAACTGAATACTTTTTTTTTGAAATTCGTGAATGGCCTTTGTCAGGACATTGTTTAAAAATTAAACTTATTTTGTATACATACTCACTTTTATTAGTGCATGTTAAATAATTTTTTAATTCATGAACTTTGATGAATTCTTGTTAGATGGGATAGTTTGTATATAATAAAACTTATATAAACTTTTTGTTTAAATTAGTTCGAACGGAGGGAGCCTAAACGAATAATTTTTGGAATATAATACTTTGGGTATTACATTGCTTAATCCAGGTACGGATTCCATACTCCTTCAGTGATCCTTTTATTAAATTTAATTTGTTCGTTTTGTTTCTCGTTTTGATATTGGTTATTTGTTTCTCATGATCGTTCGTTCTCAAATTCTTGCGATAGTTTCATCTTGGTAGTGATACCTAAAACTCGTGTTTGTACTCTTGAATTGGGTTAACATATTTAGTGTTTATTTTAATCTTTTAGAGATGTACATGTTAATGTATCTTTGGAGTTTCGTATTTATATTTGTTTTGTTGTTACATGTACATACTAGAACCCCTTGTGTTAACATTGTGTCGCATGTGTTGTGACATGATATTATTATTAGAATATACCGTAAGGTATACCTGAGCTATAACCACCTGTGGGGGTACCACAGGCATGTCCTCTTGGCACCGAGGCATGACACCTTCCGTGGCGGTGTGATCAGTCCACGGCGTCTCCGTTTTGTGCTCCAGTGGAAGTTGGCCATTTGTTGTTTTGTTGTGGGAGGCATATAGGTCGACCCTAGTTTTCTGTTCTGTTCTGTTCTGTTCTGCGGAGTGGCGATGTTTGTGCCAAACACGCCTTCCGATTTTATATATATTTGGATTCGCGGTCCAATGTGTGTGACTTGCCTGTGTGGCAAGGTATATTTCTGTTTTGTTTTGAGCTCGGTATGAAATAACACTTAGGCATTTGATTCAGCCTATTATTTCGTTGTATTAGTTTTGTTCGTTACAGTTTAGTTCATTTATTGAGTTAGTTATCTTAGTTCTTTATTTTGTATTCTATATCCGTACTGGGCGTTTGGCTCATGCTGTGTTTTCCTTCCGGCAGGTAATCAGGGAAATCAAGGGCAAGTGTGATGAGAGCTCCATTCGATCCAATGATTTAGATGTTTTGTTTAGGTTGTCAAATGATTTATTTTGGAGTTGTAATAAATAGTTAGATTGTGGTTTGAGCCAGACTGGCATTTATTCTAGTTTGCCTTTTTATATTTATTTGTTATAAAGATTATTCTTTTGTGACTTAGAGCCCTATTATTATTTCTTCAGTTATGTTGTGTTTTGAGTAACCTCCCTTTCTATTTCGGAAAGGGGGTGTTACAAATTATCAGGTTTGTTAATAAATTAACCACAGCGGAATATATGATTTGTTTGTTCCCCATAAGACAAATCAAGTTTATAGGTGATAAGAAATTATAGCAGTTTATGACATATATAGCAGTTATAGCAAATATATAAGACACAGTGATTTTAAGTGGTTCAGAGTACACAAAGCTCCAAGTCCACACTTCTACTCCACGAGTAGAAAATCCACTAAGAATATCTTTACAATCTTTGAATCACTTAGATTCCTTCAAGACCAGCAGTCTTGGAACTTCTTAGTTCACTTAGAACTATTCAAGTCCAGCAGACTTGGAATACACTTGATTGAGAGTTGAGGTCTTGGGTTGTGCTACTCAATTGCAGTTTAGCATATGTTAGAAAGAACTGAGTAGCTGAGCAATATTTTCTTTCTTGATTGTAGAGTTTGGGCGTTGAGTGTTCTTGAGCTTTTTTGTTCTTGCTTGCTTGGATCTGAATCTATGTCTGATTTTCTTATGAAGGAGCCTTTGAAATGTTTCCGTTGAAGGCATCCGTTGTAGCATTAAATGCTTCAGACGTTTCTGAGCCCTGATGTTGACTTCTTAGAAATCTGTTGTTCTGCCGTTTGGCCCACTGACACAGCAGACTGCTTTCTCACCTAACACCTGAAAAGGTGTTTTCAGCAGGCATGCAGTCATTTCCTTAGCTTCTTCTATACGCTTCTTTGATACATACTAAGGATGAGTGTTGGATTATTGGGACTCCCAAAATGTCAATGTCTATAAACTATTCTTCATTTGTTATACTTCCACCTTTATTAGATAGACGAAACTTGATGCTTCTGATGCTGACTGGAGAGACACCACGATCATTATCTTTGTACCATGATCGTTGTGTCTTGTCAAGCTCGTGCTTGATTCAGCCTTGATCATAGAGAACACTACGATTTCTCTTAAGCTCTGATAGACTACGATCTCTACTTTCTTATTTTACAGACTCCACAGTTTCCAAGAGCTGACTACGATTCTTGACTTGGCTCAGCAGGCACTTGTACTATCTCCATGATTCTTAGTGTGGCTTCCAAGACAGACTACAATTCTGAAGCAACTTCTTCGATATTCCACGATTCTGCCTTGGCTTCTGCAATCTCTCGGTTGGATCAACAGACTATGATTCTGTTGAGACCTATCTATTACATTTCAATAGATCAACCTAACAGCTTTGATCTTTCTTCTATACATTCATTTACAGAATGATAAACATTTAGCATAGATCAACCTAACAATTTTTGATCTACCATTTAAGTCCTTGTACATGTATTCTTTGAAGGACTTTACACACAAGCATATATATTTACTTTCAACATCAAATTTGAATATGCAATTCCCAACAATCTCCCCCTATTTGATGTTGACATAACTAAGGAGATTTGCATCATATCATCAATTTCTAAATGCAGGATGCTAGAAAGTAAATATGACTTAGTGTTTCAGTGAGCAGCTGAAATCTTTAGAGAATAAGCATGAATTTATTGATGTTGTGGAATAGATATTACAATTTAGCACAGATACATCAATAAGAAACAAATTTAAACTTATCTTTATTTTCTTTGCCTCTTGTTCCTCGGATTGGCATGCTCTTCAGCTCTCCTTCTTCTGTTGGCTTTATCTCTCCATGCAATATCTTCTAGCTCACTCTGACTTAGCCTTTCTCCATGATCATGTCTGTTCATAAAGGCAGGATCTCCAATAGGCATGTTAAAGCTAGTATTGGTTACTCCTTGTGGGCTAAGAGATGGGCCTTGACTCCCTAACGGTTGCGCCATGATGATTGATTGGCACTGCTGATGTTCAATTCGTGGAGTCTGATAGTGATGCTGTCTTGAAGGAGCACTCCTCGAGGATTGAACAATTTGTTTTCCTTTGCCTCTGCCTTTGCCTTTCTCCCTTTCCTCTTTATTCTCCCCTTTTATGTCAGCATCTAGGGTTCGAATGTCTTCTGTCAGACGATTGACTCCTTGCACCAGCTCATGCATTTGAGAACGATTTTAAGCAATATCACTGCGATTTTCTTCAACCATGGCCTCAGTGTTTCTTCTCTGTTGTTGCAACATTAAGATGGCATCTGCAGTCTGTTTAGTTTGAGTCATAGATACTCTTAAAATTTGCGTAGGGTGAGACGCAGCTCTTGGATCTGATCAGCCATAATAGCATTTTGGGATTCTTGAGTTTTCTGGAGAATTAGCACAGCTTCTTTATGCTTGTTGGAAGCTTAAAAGTGAATAGCATCCCTTTGGCTGAGACTGTCACTCATCTCCCGTATAATTTCCTTCAGTTTCTTTGAGAGCTCAGTCGCCAAGTTTCCAGGCAAGGTTTTGACAGAGTCGATTATATAGTTGAATCGTTGATGAAGTGCTAGTGAGTGAGCTTCAAGGTTCTCCTCAGTCTCTAAGGCCATATGGCTTGTTAAATCAGCAAGCTCCTCTTTGGTGGGAAGTAGAGATAGATGATCTAAAATCTTCTGAACATCAGAAGGAGAGGCCGTAGTGTGCTCCCTTGGCCTTGACATGCTTGTGAGAGCAAGAGTCATGTCGAAATATTCATTGTTGGAGGACGAGGGAATATCTGACTGTGTGAGAGGTGTTTGGGTTTGGTGTATGGGAGAAGAGTTTGGTTCAGTATATGGGATAATTTGCTCGACGGTTTGGCTCGATGGCTCAATGGTAGTGGTGTCGTGTAGTTGGTCGACGATTATGAATCGTTGTTCGACAACCATGGAGTCACTAGCAGTTGGCTCGACTATAATGGAAAGTTGGTTATTTGGTTCAGTTGGTTCTGAGTCGATTGGACCGGACGTAGTAAGAAATGTAATGAGATTAACTTAATGACCATTATAGTTATAATGGTTCGTATAAGTTAAGTCTAAAATGGTAATGCAATCGTAGTCTATATTGGTCGAGATAGAGTATCTAAGCTAAACGATTCTGTCAGAGAGCGATGGTATATACGAACTAGCAACCGATCTTAGTCACTGCGAAAGACAGTGTCGACGAGATGGAAAACTAGTTTGTTGGTTGTTTGTGGAAAACCACTCAGTATATACTATATTTGACTACTGTTAGAGACTCGATGTCTGCTAAGTAAAAGGATATTGAAAGAATAGAAGAATGGAAGTAAAGTTGGTCGCGTAAACTTAGTTTACAAGAACGCGAACCATAAGAAGTAAAGAGAAGTAAACTTATGCCTAAGTCAAGTATATGACTAATGGATATGTGTATTCCTTATGTGTTATATAGGGGTTGTGATTAACGATAAGGCATAAGCAGTACGCAACGCTAAGGCAAGTTTCCTAATCTTGCTCAACTTCTACTTGATGCAAGTTTCTTAACTTCATTCATTTTCATATGAATGCTAGTTTCTTAAACATTCCCAGATGTGGAACTTGGGAAGTTTGACCTATGTACAAGTGTGTGATACTTGTACAAGGTGATAGTATGTATGAGGCCTTGTGCCACAATGTTAACACTTCGGTGTTTCTATGAAATGAAATGTTCAATGTGAAAGAGTGCAGTTTATTTATAAACTGTTCTTGTTAAGTTTGTGCTATTGATTCTAGCCAGATATAATGAGTATGAAAAAGGTAGAAGGATGAAAGTATGACAAAGTATAAGTGAAGTATGTTTTAAAACAATAGGAATCAGAATATATTCCTATTATTCGAGCTGCTTCATAACCATTATTCGATTATTGAAGTCTTAAAAGAATTTTGATTCTTGAGTTGTTAATAACCAACTGCTATGACTTGCTGAGCAATTGAATGCTCACACTTGCTTGAAATAATAACATTTTTAGCAAATGACGGTAGTATGTATTAAAGGACCCTGTGAAGATCAAGATGATCGATGTCCTGCTATAGTGAGATGCTATGATTGCGAATACCATTAGCGTCACAAGATGAAGTGATGTTCATGTTATGAACAAGTGTGAAGAACAAGCCAAGACTTGTAGAATAGTTAGTTAAAACTATTCTGTAGATATGGTGACTAATTAAGTCACACTTATAATGTAATAAGAATAATGTAATTATCATTATTTTTTAATGAATGAAGATTTTAACATAATAGAACCTGGGAATGGAATGAATATATCATTAGTCTTCAAGATATAATGATGTATGTATGGAATGAGAAGTACTCGTAACGTACAGAATTCGGGTGTGAAGATAGACCGAATTTCAGGGCGTCACACTCCCACTGACCCCATCAAGGATAAACCACTTTTCCAAGAAGGACGCATGTTTTGCAATAAACACCTTTTGATCAGTTGGATGATAGAAACAAAACCCTTCTGTTTCTTTAGGGTATCCCACAAATCTACAATTATCAGATCTGTAACGACCCCAAAATTCATACAATACAATTCTCATTCTCGATCGTTAACAATACAACGAACTTTTAACTTTACATCATTATTCGATAATACAATTACTAAAAATACGGAATAATTAAAACTTTTATATATACTTTCTATATTTCCCTGAATCACAACATTTATCAATACATATCTTTGATTCAATTTCTTACATGAATCGCTTCATCGAAGTTACTATACAAAGTCTTACATCACAAAGCAATATCCACTATACATCGGATAACTCAACTTACAATTCAACAATTATGTTACAATCAAAACATTAAATGCATTTCTCATCTAACATAAGTAATCTTCTTGAATATTTATCTCTATAATTCAACTAGCACATATCATTACCTTGAAACCTTGACCTGCACAAATAGTTATTTGCAAGAGTGAGCTCGACAGCTCAGCAAGATCTAACAGTTTTCATGCGTCACGTAGAACATGAATAACATGTTCATCTTATACATCATAATCATTAGACTAACATATCATGCATGCTTTAATTCATATAACAAGTATAAAGATTGAGTTCCTTACTCAATCCACATTCTATACTCAATCAATGAAATCATAAATTAACTTTATCATTTTATACTTACAACATATATAACATATCATGCTATTTGCAATACAGTTTAAAATAATTCATCATCAAGTTCATATAGGAACTGAAAGACTTGCCTGGCTCGTAGATTACCAATTAACGAAAAATAGCTTATAATTATCTGCACTTCATGAATCCTACACAACGTATTATCATACACATCAACTATTAATCATATAGCAACGCTTAGCAATCGTTTAAGTAAATCCTACTTTACATTTTATAATTCTCTCCCATTTGTTTAACATACTGTCAAATTATATGTATAATTAATAATATAAATTAATTATCATATATCTAATTCTCATAATTAGTTAACCCATTTAGGTTAACTCATTCCTCATTAATTATTAAGTTAATAATTAATTATCACATAATTAATCACATCACATAATTATATTATATTTTCACATAATTAATCAACTAATAATTACGTACTCATATTAATTAAATTTAATTTAAGCAAATTTTAATTCAAATTACACATTCTCCTCAATTATAATTAATCAACTAATAATTGCATTTTATATTAATTAAATTATAATTAAATAAATTATAATTTAAATTAAACATTTATTTTGATTAAAATTAATCAAACTTAATTTATGCATTTATATTAATTAAATTATAATTTAAATTAAACAATTACTTTGATTATAATTAATCAATTTCAATCCATGCACTTATTAAATCATAATTAAAATAAATTATAATTTAAATTACACATTTATCTTAACTATACTTATTCAAATTATAATTACATATTAAATTATAATTACACAAATTATAATTTAAGTTAAACATTTACTTTAATTATAATTACATATTATATTTTATTAATATAATTCATTACTGTCCATTTAATATTTTAATTTTATTAACATGCTTTATAAATTATTACATCATTAATATTATAATTTTCACATTTAAAAATAACTCTTCTGCACAATATGCAAGACTAGTGCAGCCGCGCTCCAATTAGCATTAGAGCGACGCGGCCGCGCCACTACACAGACAGTTCTGACAGAGTCGCAAACTTTGTAGAGAAAAAGTTAATTTGACTTATTTCTCCACACCAAATTTTGAATTTAGCACATATAATTCACATAAACTTTTATAAAATTATCAGTTTATGTTTCTAATCATATTCTAATACATATAACATCAAAACACGTAATTTGAATATCAAAAGACAATTTTCAGTGTTCTTGACGAAATTGAACACTGTGAATTTGTTTTTAAACCAATTCATATGATTTTAAACATATTGAATTCGTTTCTCAACATATTAACATACTCTACAATCAATTTACACAATAATATATAATCAAACATAAATTTTGATTTTAAAGGAACTATATATTTTCAAAACAAGTTTACTGTAACTTTTGATGAACATGAATTCTTCATGTTCATCATGTATACGTGAATTAACCAACTTAAACCATCGTACAATTTATATTTAAACAATTTATGAACACAATATATATGTATAATCATGTTATGAACACCATATAACATATCTATACATCAAAATAACAAAGTTTCATGAAGTCTCATATTTACAGTAAACTAAAACTTGAAGAACGTAAAACAAGTTTTTAAAACTCTAAAGTTAGGAGTTATACCCTTATGAGTTGTGAGGAAGAAGGAGATGATGATTTTTTTGTTGATCTTCAATTCATCCTCTTTCTTTCTCCTTTTTCTTTCCCCTTTCTCTCTAACTTCTCTTTTCTTTCTTTGTATTTCTCTCTTCTTGTTTTGATACGGATAAAACTCTAACTCTTGTTTTAATCTAACGTAATATACATATAATATAATATACATATATTATACATATAATACATAATTATAAGATATATAACTTACATATATTAATTGTTCCTAATAAATATAATTATTACAATTAATTCATAAGTTACAATTTTTTTGAAATTTAAAAAGCCCTAAGGCTTGTTTGGCAAAAACAGCTTTAATTTAAAAACATGTTTTTAGTAGTTAAGGCCCCGTTTGACAAAACGGATTTAAAACGGTGCAAGAGCCTTGTTTGGCAAAACGGTTTTAAAAACTCTTTTAATAAATTATTTAACACATATATTTAATGTTATACTTTAATTAATTAAATTTTAACATTCTAATTTAATTAATTAAAAGTTAACATCAATTAATCACATAAAATTTGACACATAACAATTATAATTACTCGCTAATTATAATTTTATGTAACAATTAACACATAACTTCATCTAATTAAATTATCCCAATTAAATTAGAACTATACCATAAAATCATTACATATTAATTAAATTAAATATTAAATATTTATTCAATTAATATATTACACTTAATTAAATTACTCCATAACAGTCACATAATTATAAGATATATAACTTACATATATTAATTGTTCCTAATAAATATAATTATTACAATTAATTCATAAGTTATAATTTTTTTAAAATTTAAAAAGCCCTAAGGCTTGTTTGTCAAAAACATCTTTAATTTAAAAACATGTTTTTAGTGGTTAAGACCCCGTTTGGCAAAACGGATTTAAAACGGTGCAAGGGCCTTGTTTGGCAAAACGGTTTTAAAAACTCTTTTAATAAATTATTTAACACATATATTTAATGTTATACTTTAATTAATTAAATCTTAACATTCTAATTTAATTAATTAAAAGTTAACATCAATTAATCACATAAAAATTGACACATAACAATTATAATTACTCGCTAATTATAATTTCATGTAACAATTACCACATAATTTCATCTAATTTAATTATCCTAATTAAATTAGAACTATACCATAAAATTATTATATATTAATTAAATTAAACATAAAATAGTTATTTACATAATATATTAAACTTAATTAAATTACTCCATAACAGTCACATAATTATTTTTTTAACTCAATAAATTAATTAATTAAATTATTTATTTAATTTAATAAACATTAAAATTAATATATAAACTTCTCTTCACACCAAATCACATATTTCACAATATATGACACACATACACATTCTTAAACTCAAAACATCTTAAAATAAGAATTTTATTTATTAAATTCTCATTTATTAATTCTTAAAAAATTCGGGTTGTCACATCCTTCCCTCCTTATAAGGATTCCGTTCTCGGAATCAACGAAACTTCCCTTACTCGATTTTCATAAAATCTCTTCATAATTATCGTTGAATAATTTTAACACATTATTCCAACAAAAGTTTTATATATCTATACTACTCCATTCATTTCTTCGACAAGTTTTAGGTTTTATTACATAACATTCTATATATTAAACACAATAAATAAATCAAATATCAGATATTCTTTAACCCGTTCAATTCCTTTCTAAGGATCATTACCAATTACTCTACTCGTCGAATTCATATACTTCATAATTCACTATCTCATAACTGTTCGGGTTATCACATTCACCCCTTCTTTTAAGAATTTCTTCCTCGAAATTTTTAATCATTAATCTTCATATATCAATCTATCAAAATACATTTTACGTTAATCTTTATTCACTGAATTATTGCGTTCTACAACTACTTCTTTCTAAGGAATATCCTTCTTGCCACATTCTTCTTCAGAATAATAAGAATCTTCCACAATTGCTCAATAATTGGGAAGCAATATAAATAACTCAGAAATTTAAAAGATTCTCAAATCATGTCGAGGGGTCACAAGACCTTGAACTTGTCTTTAGGTTTAATAGTGCTTCACCCCCGGCACTTCACACTATACATCCTACATCGGTGCTCTAGGTGCTCAGACTATCGCACCACTACGTCGTGCGCAAACGTAGTACATCGTAACGACAATATGCGTTACACTCGAAACTATTGTCTCTGATAACATGTCCCCTTTTATAGGGTTGTTCACTTCAGCTTCTTAACATCTGAATCCGCACCAAAATAATTTGGTTTGACATAGTTTGACCAAGAACGCTCGAATTTTATAAACATCTTTCAATACTTGTCTAGCTGAATCAAGTAGCATAGACTTCTAGCAACAATTCGGACATCAATCGAAATATATAAATATATATATATTTTTAATCAGCTCAATAAATAATTTTTTTTTATAGTTTAAGGAAACTAAAAATAATAAATAACTCTTTTATAATATCCTGATACCATACCGTAATAATGGTATGTTGAGGATTTCGTCATTGCATGACGTCGTCATACTACATCATACCATAGTGGGCTGACGATCCTACGATCACATCAAACACTAGGTTTAACCTTATTGATGACTTCCTCGATTATTATTCATACATCATATCAAATGATGCATAGAATATATAAAATACATTTTGAAATTTTCAAATCATCTTTGTCGAGCTAAAGCAATTAGCATAGACATGTGAATAATAGCACTATTTTAAAAATCCATTGGTTCAATCATTTGATCCAATGTTTTTCAAGAAAACAGAAGTGCAACAACCGCACGAAGTCAATAAATTTCAAAAATCTAGCAAAGCTAGAAGATTTAGAATATCAAAATTTTCTCCATCAATTTAAATCTTTACTCCACCGCTTCATTACTTAACATTCTATCAATCTTCAGCATCATCAATACTTTCTATACCATAACCTTTCTATTCCCAGTATAGTTCATCGAACTTACCACACTTTGGAAGTTCAGAAACTTGCCACAATAATATGAGTTTAAGAACTTGTCATAGAAATACGTAGTCAAAGAACTGATCAGAGACTGTCCATATGCTTAGGGGTTCAAAACATACATACGATTATGAGTCACGAGCTTACCATAAGTATGAGTTTTAAGAACTCGCCTAACCCTAAGATCATCTTATCTAATCTTAATAGCATCTTACAAAACTTTCTATTGTTTCTAAATATCAAATATAAATATGAGAAAAGAATCACCTTCTCGTCAGATATATATCGATAGCGCGACACCAACATTCCAACGATTATCAATATGATAAACCAAGTGTAAGCACAAAACCCCTGCCCATACAAAGGTTTGTACAACTCAGCCACCACATGAGTCCTCAGTTGAAATCCCACTTAACTTTATAATACTCATAACTTCTCGCTCTATACTTGATACATACTTCTGTATCTCATCATTTATAACTCCTCGTGAGTTAATCTCGTACTATATCATAGTAAATTCTCGTTATAGCATCAAACTATAACTATTCAATCATTACAGACCATCTGTCTTTCCAGCTTTAAAAGATCACGCCGTGATCTTATTCTATAATCATCTCCCTTATGATTCTTTTCTTATCAATCATTACAGACCATCTGTCTTTCCAGCTTTAAAAGATCACGCCGTGATCTTATTCTATAATCATCTCCCTTATGATTCTTTTCTTATCTCATTATCGTTTTGTTTTAAAAACTTCTTATCTTTACCTATCATCATGTCATATCATAATTTTATTTATGCTTTTAATCTTACAAACTCTGTCTATTCATCATTATTCGTCATCCTGATTATTGGAGTTAGGCAACTCCCTATTCTTATCTTCATATCTCTTCAAGATTCTTCTTTGAATCTTCTCGTTCATTAAATAACTCTTCTTTTAAGAATTTCTAATTCATTCATATAGTTTAATATTTTATTCGAGTTTTATTCCTCGTCATTCTCATCTTCTTCTTATAACATTTCTAGGACTTAACGCATCCTATACTTCTACGTATGTGAAAAGAATCACATTTTCATTATACGTAACTTGAACTTAACTTCTTATCCTCTAAGGTCATAGCCTAAAGTACTCTTACCTAAGGTGTATAACCTATCAGCTTTGATACCAACTGTAACGACCCCAAAATTCATACAATACAATTCTCATTCTCGATCGTTAACCATACAACGAACTTTTAACTTTACATAATTATTCGATGATACAATTACTAAAAATGCGGAATAATTAAAACTTTTATATATACTTTCTATATTTCCCTGAATCACAACCTTTATCAATACATATCTTTGATTCAATTTATTACATGAATCGCTTCATTGAAGTTACTATACAAAGTCTTAGATCATAAAGCAATATCCACTATACATCGGATAACTCAACTTACAATTCAACAATTATGTTACAATCAAAACATTAAATGCATTTCTCATCTAACATAAATAATCTTCTTGAATATTTATCTCTATAATTCAACTAGCACATATCATTACCTTGAAACCTTGACCTGCACAAATAGTTATTTGCAAGAGTGAGCTCGACAGCTCAGCAAGATCTAACAGTTTTCATGCACCACGTAGCACATAAATAACATGTTCATCTTATACATCATAATCATTAGACTAACATATCATGCTTGCTTTAATTCATATAACAAGTATAAAGATTGAGTTTCTTACTCAATCCACATTCTTTACTCAATCAATGAAATCATAAATTGACTTTATCATTTTATACTTACAACATATATAACATATCATGCTATTTGCAATACAGTTTAAAATAATTCATCATCAAGTTCACATAGCAATTAGGACCTGAAAGACTTGTCTGGCTCGTAGATTACCAATTAACGAAAAACAGCTTAGAATTATCTGCACTTCATGAATCCTACACAACGTATTACCATACACATCAACTATTAATCATATAGCAACGCCTAGCAATCGTTTAAGTAAATTCTACTTTATATTTCATAATTCTCTCCCATTTGTTTAGCATATTGTCAAATTATATATGTATAATAAATAATATAAATTAATTATCATATATCTAATTCTCATAATTAGTTAACCCATTTAGGTTAACTCATTCCTCTTTAATTATTAAATTAATAATTAATTATCACATAACATAATCATATTATATTTTCACATAATTAATCAACTAATAATTACGTACTCATATTAATTAAATTATAATTTAAACAAATTATAATTTAAATTACACATTCTCCTCAATTATAATTAATCAACTAATAATTGCATTTATATTAATTAAATTATAATTAAACAAATAATAATTTAAATTAAACATTTATTTTGATTAAAATTAATCAAACTCAATTTATGCATTTATATTAATTAAATTATAATTTAAATTAAAAAATTACTTTGATTATAATTAATCAATTTCAATCCGTGCACTCATTAAATTATAATTAAAATGAATTATAATTTAAATTACATATTTACCTTAATTATAATTATTCAAATTATAATTACATATTAAATTATAATTAAAAAAATTATAATTTAAGTTAAACATTTACTTTAATTATAATTATTCAAATTATAATATATATTATATTTTATTAATATAATTCATTACTGTCCATTTAATATTTTAATTTTATTAACATGCTTTATAAATTATTACATTATTAATCTTATAATTTTCACATTTAAAAATATCTCTTCTGCACAATATGCAAGACCAGCGCGGTCGCGCTCCAATTAGCCTTGGAGCGGCGCGGCCGCGCCAATGCACAGACAGTTCTGACAGCGTCGCGAATTTTGTAGAGAAAAAGCTAATTTAACTTATTTATCCACACCAAATTTTGAATTTAGCACATATAATTCACATAAACTTTTATAAAATTATCTGTTTATGTTTCTAATCATATTCTAATACATATAACATCAAAACACATAATTTAAATACCAAATTTCATTAATTTTGAAGAAAAGATAATTTTCAGTGTTCTTGTTGAAATTGAACACTGTGAATTTGTTTTTAAACCAATTCACATGATTTTAAACATATTGAATCCGTTTCTCATCATATTAACATACTCTACAATCAATTTACACAATAATATATAATCAAACATAAATTTTGATTTTAAAGGAACTATAAATTTTCAAAATAAGTTTACTGTAACTTTTGATGAACATGAATTCTTCATGTTCATCATGTATACGTGAATTAACCAACTTAAACCATCGTACAATTTATATTTAAACAATTTATGAACACAATATATATGTATAATCATGTTATGAACACCATATAACATATCTATACATCAAAATAACAAACTTCCATGAAGTCTCATATTTATAGTAAACTAAAACTTGAAGAACGTAAAACAAGTTTTTAAAACTCTAAAGTTAGGAGTTATACCCTTATAAGTTGTGAGGAAGAAGGAGATGATGATTTCTTTATTGATCTTCAACTCAACCTCTTTCTTTCTCCTTTTTCTTTCCTCTTTCTCTCTAACTTCTCTTTTCTTTCTCTGTATTTCTCTCTTCTTATTTTGATACTGACAAAACTCTAACTCTTGTTTTAATCTAACGTAATATACATATAATATAATATAAATATATTATACATATAATACATAATTATAAGATATATAACTTACATATATTAATTGTTCCTAATAAATATAATTATTACAATTAATTCATAAGTTATAATTTTTTTAAAATTTAAAAAGCCCTAAGGCTTGTTTGTCAAAAACATCTTTAATTTAAAAAACATGTTTTTAGTGGTTAAGACCCCGTTTGGCAAAACGGATTTAAAACGGTGCAAGGGCCTTGTTTGGCAAAACGGTTTTAAAAACTCTTTTAATAAATTATTTAACACATATATTTAATGTTATACTTTAATTAATTAAATCTTAACATTCTAATTTAATTAATTAAAAGTTAGCATCAATTAATCACATAAAAATTGACACATAACAATTATAATTACTCGCTAATTATAATTTTATTTAACAATTACCACATAATTTCATCTAATTTAATTATCCTAATTAAATTAGAACTATACCATAAAATTATTATATATTAATTAAATTAAACATAAAATAGTTATTTACATAATATATTAAACTTAATTAAATTACTCCATAACAGTCACATAATTATTTTTTTAACTCAATAAATTAATTAATTAAATTATTTATTTAATTTAATAAACATTAAAATTAATATATAAACTTCTCTTCACACCAAATCACATATTTCACAATATATGACGCACATACACATTCTCAAACTCAAAACATCTTAAAATAAGAATTTTATTTATTAAATTCTCATTTATTAATTCTTAAAAAATTCGGGTTGTCACATCCTTCCCTCCTTATAAGGATTCCGTTCTCGGAATCAACGAAACTTCCCTTACTCGATTTTCATAAAATCTCTTCATAATTATCGTTGAATAATTTTAACACATTATTCCAACAAAAGTTTTATATATCTATATTACTCCATTCATTTCTTCGACAAGTTTTAGGTTTTATTACATAACATTCTATATATTAAACACAATAAATAAATCAAATATCAGATATTCTTTAACCCGTTCAATTCCTTTCTAAGGATCATTACCAATTACTCTACTCGTCGAATTCATATACTTCATAATTCACTATCTCATAACTGTTCGGGTTATCACATTCACCCCTTCTTTTAAGAATTTCTTCCTCGAAATTTTTAATCATTAATCTTCATATATCAATCTATCAAAATACATTTTACGTTAATCTTTATTCACTGAATTATTGCGTTCTACAACTACTTCTTTCTAAGGAATATCCTTCTTGCCACATTCTTCTTCAGAATAATAAGAATCTTCCACAATTGCTCAATAATTGGGAAGCAATATAAATAACTCAGAAATTTAAAAGATTCTCAAATCATGTCGAGGGGTCACAAGACCTTGAACTTGTCTTTAGGTTTAATAGTGCTTCACCCCCGGCACTTCACACTATACATCCTACATCGGTGCTCTAGGTGATCAGACTATCGCACCACTACGTCGTGCACAAACGTAGTACATCGTAACGACAATATGCGTTACACTCGAAACTATTGTCTCTGATAACATGTCCCCTTTTATAGGGTTGTTCACTTCAGCTTCTTAACATCTGAATCCGCACCAAAATAATTTGGTTTGACATAGTTTGACCAAGAACGCTCGAATTTTATAAACATCTTTCAATACTTGTCTAGCTGAATCAAGTAGCATAGACTTCTAGCAACAATTCGGACATCAATCGAAATATATAAATATATATATATTTTTAATCAGCTCAATAAATAATTTTTTTTATAGTTTAAGGAAACTAAAAATAATAAATAACTCTTTTATAATATCCTGATACCATACCGTAATAATGGTATGTTGAGGATTTCGTCATTGCATGACGTCGTCATACTACATCATACCATAGTGGGCTGACGATCCTACGATCACATCAAACACTAGGTTTAACCTTATTGATGACTTCCTCGATTATTATTCATACATCATATCAAATGATGCATAGAATATATAAAATACATTTTGAAATTTTCAAATCATCTTTGTCGAGCTAAAGCAATTAGCATAGACATGTGAATAATAGCACTATTTTAAAAATCCATTGGTTCAATCATTTGATCCAATGTTTTTCAAGAAAACAGAAGTGCAACAACCGCACGAAGTCAATAAATTTCAAAAATCTAGCAAAGCTAGAAGATTTAGAATATCAAAATTTTCTCCATCAATTTAAATCTTTACTCCACCGCTTCATTACTTAACATTCTATCAATCTTCAGCATCATCAATACTTTCTATACCATAACCTTTCTATTCCCAGTATAGTTCATCGAACTTACCACACTTTGGAAGTTCAGAAACTTGCCACAATAATATGAGTTTAAGAACTTGTCATAGAAATACGTAGTCAAAGAACTGATCAGAGACTGTCCATATGCTTAGGGGTTCAAAACATACATACGATTATGAGTCACGAGCTTACCATAAGTATGAGTTTTAAGAACTCGCCTAACCCTAAGATCATCTTATCTAATCTTAATAGCATCTTACAAAACTTTCTATTATTTCTAAATATCAAATATAAATATGAGAAAAGAATCACCTTCTCGTCAGATATATATCGATAGCGCGACACCAACATTCCAACGATTATCAATATGATAAACCAAGTGTAAGCACAAAACCTCTGCCCATACAAAGGTTTGTACAACTCAGCCACCACATGAGTCCTCAGTTGAAATCCCACTTAACTTTATAATACTCATAACTTCTCGCTCTATACTTGATACATACTTCTGTATCTCATCATTTATAACTCCTCATGAGTTAATCTCGTACTATATCATAGTAAATTCTCGTTATAGCATCAAACTATAACTATTCAATCATTACAGACCATCTGTCTTTCCAGCTTTAAAAGATCACGCCGTGATCTTATTCTATAATCATCTCCCTTATGATTTTTTTCTTATCTCATTATCGTTTTGTTTTAAAAACTTCTTATCTTTACCTATCATCATGTCATATCATAATTTTATTTATGCTTTTAATCTTACAAACTCTGTCTATTCATCATTATTCGTCATCCTGATTATTGGAGTTAGGCAACTCCCTATTCTTATCTTCATATCTCTTCAAGATTCTTCTTTGAATCTTCTCGTTCATTAAATAACTCTTCTTTTAAGAATTTCTAATTCATTCATATAGTTTAATATTTTATTCGAGTTTTATTCCTCGTCATTTTCATCTTCTTCTTATAACATTTCTAGGACTTAACGCATCCTATACTTCTACGTATATGAAAAGAATCACATTTTCATTATACGTAACTTGAACTTAACTTCTTATCCTCTAAGGTCATAGCCTAAAGTACTCTTACCTAAGGTGTATAACCTATCAGCTTTGATACCAACTGTAACGACCCCAAAATTCATACAATACAATTCTCATTCTCGATCGTTAACCATACAACGAACTTTTAACTTTACATAATTATTCGATGATACAATTACTAAAAATGCGGAATAATTAAAACTTTTATATATACTTTCTATATTTCCCTGAATCACAACCTTTATCAATACATATCTTTGATTCAATTTATTACATGAATCGCTTCATTGAAGTTACTATACAAAGTCTTAGATCATAAAGCAATATCCACTATACATCGGATAACTCAACTTACAATTCAACAATTATGTTACAATCAAAACATTAAATGCATTTCTCATCTAACATAAATAATCTTCTTGAATATTTATCTCTATAATTCAACTAGCACATATCATTACCTTGAAACCTTGACCTGTACAAATAGTTATTTGCAAGAGTGAGCTCGACAGCTCAGCAAGATCTAACAGTTTTCATGCATCACGTAGCACATAAATAACATGTTCATCTTATACATCATAATCATTAGACTAACATATCATGCATGCTTTAATTCATATAACAAGTATAAAGATTGAGTTTCTTACTCAATCCACATTCTTTACTCAATCAATGAAATCATAAATTGACTTTATCATTTTATACTTGCAACATATATAACATATCATGCTATTTGCAATACAGTTTAAAATAATTCATCATCAAGTTCACATAGCAATTAGGACCTGAAAGACTTGTCTGGCTCGTAGATTACCAATTAACGAAAAACAGCTTATAATTATCTGCACTTCATGAATCCTACACAACGTATTACCATACACATCAACTATTAATCATATAGCAACGCCTAGCAATCGTTTAAGTAAATTCTACTTTATATTTCATAATTCTCTTCCATTTGTTTAACATATTGTCAAATTATATATGTATAATAAATAATATAAATTAATTATCATATATCTAATTCTCATAATTAGTTAACCCATTTAGGTTAACTCATTCCTCTTTAATTATTAAATTAATAAATAATTATCACATAATTAATCACATAACATAATCATATTATATTTTCACATAATTAATCAACTAATAATTACGTACTCATATTAATTAAATTATAATTTAAACAAATTATAATTTAAATTACACATTCTCCTCAATTATAATTAATCAACTAATAATTGCATTTATATTAATTAAATTATAATTAAACAAATTATAATTTAAATTAAACATTTATTTTGATTAAAATTAATCAAACTCAATTTATGCATTTATATTAATTAAATTATAATTTAAATTAAAAAATTACTTTGATTATAATTAATCAATTTCAATCCATGCACTCATTAAATTATAATTAAAATGAATTATAATTTAAATTACATA
Organism: Panax stipuleanatus; assembly: GCA_020205555.1. Taxonomy (NCBI): domain Eukaryota; kingdom Viridiplantae; phylum Streptophyta; class Magnoliopsida; order Apiales; family Araliaceae; genus Panax; species Panax stipuleanatus. Next base: position 38,092,717 of record CM035120.1, read on the forward strand.
TTTACCTTAATTATAATTATTCAAATTATAATTAAAAAAATTATAATTTAAGTTAAACATTTACTTTAATTATAATTATTCAAATTATAATTATATATTATATTTTATTAATATAATTCATTACTGTCCATTTAATATTTTAATTTTATTAACATGCTTTATAAATTATTACATTATTAATCTTATAATTTTCACATTTAAAAATATCTCTTCTGCACAATATGCAAGACCAGCGCGGCCGCGCTCCAATTAGCCTTGGAGCGGCGCGGCCGCGCCAATGCACAGACAGTTCTGACAGCGTCGCGAATTTTGTAGAGAAAAAGCCAATTTAACTTATTTATCCACACCAAATTTTGAATTTAGCACATATAATTCACATAAACTTTTATAAAATTATCTGTTTATGTTTCTAATCATATTCTAATACATATAACATCAAAACACATAATTTAAATACCAAATTTCATTAATTTTGAAGAAAAGATAATTTTCAGTGTTCTTGTTGAAATTGAACACTGTGAATTTGTTTTTAAACCAATTCACATGATTTTAAACATATTGAATCCGTTTCTCATCATATTAACATACTCTACAATCAATTTACACAATAATATATAATCAAACATAAATTTTGATTTTAAAGGAACTATAAATTTTCAAAATAAGTTTACTGTAACTTTTGATGAACATGAATTCTTCATGTTCATCATGTATACGTGAATTAACCAACTTAAACCATCGTACAATTTATATTTAAACAATTTATGAACACAATATATATGTATAATCATGTTATGAACACCATATAACATATCTATACATCAAAATAACAAACTTCCATGAAGTCTCATATTTACAGTAAACTAAAACTTGAAGAACGTAAAACAAGTTTTTAAAACTCTAAAGTTAGGAGTTATACCCTTATAAGTTGTGAGGAAGAAGGAGATGATGATTTCTTTGTTGATCTTCAACTCAACCTCTTTCTTTCTCCTTTTTCTTTCCTCTTTCTCTCTAACTTCTCTTTTCTTTCTCTGTATTTCTCTCTTCTTATTTTGATACTGACAAAACTCTAACTCTTGTTTTAATCTAACGTAATATACATATAATATAATATAAATATATTATACATATAATACATAATTATAAGATATATAACTTACATATATTAATTGTTCCTAATAAATATAATTATTACAATTAATTCATAAGTTATAATTTTTTTAAAATTTAAAAAGCCCTAACGCTTGTTTGTCAAAAACATCTTTAATTTAAAAACATGTTTTTAGTGGTTAAGACCCCGTTTGGCAAAACGGATTTAAAACGGTGCAAGGGCCTTGTTTGGCAAAACGGTTTTAAAAACTCTTTTAATAAATTATTTAACACATATATTTAATGTTATACTTTAATTAATTAAATCTTAACATTCTAATTTAATTAATTAAAAGTTAACATCAATTAATCACATAAAAATTGACACATAACAATTATAATTACTCGCTAATTATAATTTCATGTAATAATTACCACATAATTTCATCTAATTTAATTATCCTAATTAAATTAGAACTATACCATAAAATTATTATATATTAATTAAATTAAACATAAAATAGTTATTTACATAATATATTAAACTTAATTAAATTACTCCATAACAGTCACATAATTATTTTTTTAACTCAATAAATTAATTAATTAAATTATTTATTTAATTTAATAAACATTAAAATTAATATATAAACTTCTCTTCACACCAAATCACATATTTCACAATATATGACACACATACACATTCTCAAACTCAAAACATCTTAAAATAAGAATTTTATTTATTAAATTCTCATTTATTAATTCTTAAAAAATTCGGGTTGTCACATCCTTCCCTCCTTATAAGGATTCCGTTCTCGGAATCAACGAAACTTCCCTTACTCGATTTTCATAAAATCTCTTCATAATTATCGTTGAATAATTTTAACACATTATTCCAACAAAAGTTTTATATATCTATACTACTCCATTCATTTCTTCGACAAGTTTTAGGTTTTATTACATAACATTCTATATATTAAACACAATAAATAAATCAAATATCAGATATTCTTTAACCCGTTCAATTCCTTTCTAAGGATCATTACCAATTACTCTACTCGTCGAATTCATATACTTCATAATTCACTATCTCATAACTGTTCGGGTTATCACATTCACCCCTTCTTTTAAGAATTTCTTCCTCGAAATTTTTAATCATTAATCTTCATATATCAATCTATCAAAATACATTTTACGTTAATCTTTATTCACTGAATTATTGCGTTCTACAACTACTTCTTTCTAAGGAATATCCTTCTTGCCACATTCTTCTTCAGAATAATAAGAATCTTCCACAATTGCTCAATAATTGGGAAGCAATATAAATAACTCAGAAATTTAAAAGATTCTCAAATCATGTCGAGGGGTCACAAGACCTTGAACTTGTCTTTAGGTTTAATAGTGCTTCACCCCCGGCACTTCACACTATACATCCTACATCGGTGCTCTAGGTGATCAGACTATCGCACCACTACGTCGTGCACAAACGTAGTACATCGTAACGACAATATGCGTTACACTCGAAACTATTGTCTCTGATAACATGTCCCCTTTTATAGGGTTGTTCACTTCAGCTTCTTAACATCTGAATCCGCACCAAAATAATTTGGTTTGACATAGTTTGACCAAGAACGCTCGAATTTTATAAACATCTTTCAATACTTGTCTAGCTGAATCAAGTAGCATAGACTTCTAGCAACAATTCGGACATCAATCGAAATATATAAATATATATATATTTTTAATCAGCTCAATAAATAATTTTTTTTATAGTTTAAGGAAACTAAAAATAATAAATAACTCTTTTATAATATCCTGATACCATACCGTAATAATGGTATGTTGAGGATTTCGTCATTGCATGACGTCGTCATACTACATCATACCATAGTGGGCTGACGATCCTACGATCACATCAAACACTAGGTTTAACCTTATTGATGACTTCCTCGATTATTATTCATACATCATATCAAATGATGCATAGAATATATAAAATACATTTTGAAATTTTCAAATCATCTTTGTCGAGCTAAAGCAATTAGTATAGACATGTGAATAATAGCACTATTTTAAAAATCCATTGGTTCAATCATTTGATCCAATGTTTTTCAAGAAAACAGAAGTGCAACAACCGCACGAAGTCAATAAATTTCAAAAATCTAGCAAAGCTAGAAGATTTAGAATATCAAAATTTTCTCCATCAATTTAAATCTTTACTCCACCGCTTCATTACTTAACATTCTATCAATCTTCAGCATCATCAATACTTTCTATACCATAACCTTTCTATTCCCAGTATAGTTCATCGAACTTACCACACTTTGGAAGTTCAGAAACTTGCCACAATAATATGAGTTTAAGAACTTGTCATAGAAATACGTAGTCAAAGAACTGATCAGAGACTGTCCATATGCTTAGGGGTTCAAAACATACATACGATTATGAGTCACGAGCTTACCATAAGTATGAGTTTTAAGAACTCGCCTAACCCTAAGATCATCTTGTCTAATCTTAATAGCATCTTACAAAACTTTCTATTGTTTCTAAATATCAAATATAAATATGAGAAAAGAATCACCTTCTCGTCAGATATATATCGATAGCGCGACACCAACATTCCAACGATTATCAATATGATAAACCAAGTGTAAGCACAAAACCCCTGCCCATACAAAGGTTTGTACAACTCAGCCACCACATGAGTCCTCAGTTGAAATCCCACTTAACTTTATAATACTCATAACTTCTCGCTCTATACTTGATACATACTTCTGTATCTCATCATTTATAACTCCTCGTGAGTTAATCTCGTACTATATCATAGTAAATTCTCGTTATAGCATCAAACTATAACTATTCAATCATTACAGACCATCTGTCTTTCCAGCTTTAAAAGATCACGCCGTGATCTTATTCTATAATCATCTCCCTTATGATTCTTTTCTTATCTCATTATCGTTTTGTTTTAAAAACTTCTTATCTTTACCTATCATCATGTCATATCATAATTTTATTTATGCTTTTAATCTTACAAACTCTGTCTATTCATCATTATTCGTCATCCTGATTATTGGAGTTAGGCAACTCCCTATTCTTATCTTCATATCTCTTCAAGATTCTTCTTTGAATCTTCTCGTTCATTAAATAACTCTTCTTTTAAGAATTTCTAATTCATTCATATAGTTTAATATTTTATTCGAGTTTTATTCCTCGTCATTCTCATCTTCTTCTTATAACATTTCTAGGACTTAACGCATCCTATACTTCTACGTATGTGAAAAGAATCACATTTTCATTATACGTAACTTGAACTTAACTTCTTATCCTCTAAGGTCATAGCCTAAAGTACTCTTACCTAAGGTGTATAACCTATCAGCTTTGATACCAACTGTAACGACCCCAAAATTCATACAATACAATTCTCATTCTCGATCGTTAACCATACAACGAACTTTTAACTTTACATAATTATTCGATGATACAATTACTAAAAATGCGGAATAATTAAAACTTTTATATATACTTTCTATATTTCCCTGAATCACAACCTTTATCAATACATATCTTTGATTCAATTTATTACATGAATCGCTTCATTGAAGTTACTATACAAAGTCTTAGATCATAAAGCAATATCCACTATACATCGGATAACTCAACTTACAATTCAACAATTATGTTACAATCAAAACATTAAATGCATTTCTCATCTAACATAAATAATCTTCTTGAATATTTATCTCTATAATTCAACTAGCACATATCATTACCTTGAAACCTTGACCTGCACAAATAGTTATTTGCAAGAGTGAGCTCGACAGCTCAGCAAGATCTAACAGTTTTCATGCATCACGTAGCACATAAATAACATGTTCATCTTATACATCATAATCATTAGACTAACATATCATGCATGCTTTAATTCATATAACAAGTATAAAGATTGAGTTTCTTACTCAATCCACATTCTTTACTCAATCAATGAAATCATAAATTGACTTTATCATTTTATACTTACAACATATATAACATATCATGCTATTTGCAATACAGTTTAAAATAATTCATCATCAAGTTCACATAGCAATTAGGACCTGAAAGACTTGTCTGGCTCGTAGATTACCAATTAACGAAAAACAGCTTAGAATTATCTGCACTTCATGAATCCTACACAACGTATTACCATACACATCAACTATTAATCATATAGCAACACCTAGCAATCGTTTAAGTAAATTCTACTTTATATTTCATAATTCTCTCCCATTTGTTTAGCATATTGTCAAATTATATATGTATAATAAATAATATAAATTAATTATCATATATCTAATTCTCATAATTAGTTAACCCATTTAGGTTAACTCATTCCTCTTTAATTATTAAATTAATAATTAATTATCACATAATTTATCATATAACATAATCATATTATATTTTCACATAATTAATCAACTAATAATTACGTACTCATATTAATTAAATTATAATTTAAACAAATTATAATTTAAATTACACATTCTCCTCAATTATAATTAATCAACTAATAATTGCATTTATATTAATTAAATTATAATTAAACAAATTATAATTTAAATTAAACATTTATTTTGATTAAAATTAATCAAACTCAATTTATGCATTTATATTAATTAAATTATAATTTAAATTAAAAAATTACTTTGATTATAATTAATCAATTTCAATCCGTGCACTCATTAAATTATAATTAAAATGAATTATAATTTAAATTACATATTTACCTTAATTATAATTATTCAAATTATAATTACATATTAAATTATAATTAAAAAAATTATAATTTAAGTTAAACATTTACTTTAATTATAATTATTCAAATTATAATTATATATTATATTTTATTAATATAATTCATTACTGTCCATTTAATATTTTAATTTTATTAACATGCTTTATAAATTATTACATTATTAATCTTATAATTTTCACATTTAAAAATATCTCTTTTGCACAATATGCAAGACCAGCGCGGCCGCGCTCCAATTAGCCTTGGAGCGGCGCGGCCGCGCCAATGCACAGACAGTTCTGACAGCGTCGCGAATTTTGTAGAGAAAAAGCCAATTTAACTTATTTATCCACACCAAATTTTGAATTTAGCACATATAATTCACATAAACTTTTATAAAATTATCTGTTTATGTTTCTAATCATATTCTAATACATATAACATCAAAACACATAATTTAAATACCAAATTTCATTAATTTTGAAGAAAAGATAATTTTCAGTGTTCTTGTTGAAATTGAACACTGTGAATTTGTTTTTAAACCAATTCACATGATTTTAAACATATTGAATCCGTTTCTCATCATATTAACATACTCTACAATCAATTTACACAATAATATATAATCAAACATAAATTTTGATTTTAAAGGAACTATAAATTTTCAAAATAAGTTTACTGTAACTTTTGATGAACATGAATTCTTCATGTTCATCATGTATACGTGAATTAACCAACTTAAACCATCGTACAATTTATATTTAAACAATTTATGAACACAATATATATGTATAATCATGTTATGAACACCATATAACATATCTATACATCAAAATAACAAACTTCCATGAAGTCTCATATTTACAGTAAACTAAAACTTGAAGAACGTAAAACAAGTTTTTAAAACTCTAAAGTTAGGAGTTATACCCTTATAAGTTGTGAGGAAGAAGGAGATGATGATTTCTTTGTTGATCTTCAACTCAACCTCTTTCTTTCTCCTTTTTCTTTCCTCTTTCTCTCTAACTTCTCTTTTCTTTCTCTGTATTTCTCTCTTCTTATTTTGATACTGACAAAACTCTAACTCTTGTTTTAATCTAACGTAATATACATATAATATAATATAAATATATTATACATATAATACATAATTATAAGATATATAACTTACATATATTAATTGTTCCTAATAAATATAATTATTACAATTAATTCATAAGTTATAATTTTTTTAAAATTTAAAAAGCCCTAACGCTTGTTTGTCAAAAACATCTTTAATTTAAAAACATGTTTTTAGTGGTTAAGACCCCGTTTGGCAAAACGGATTTAAAACGGTGCAAGGGCCTTGTTTGGCAAAACGGTTTTAAAAACTCTTTTAATAAATTATTTAACACATATATTTAATGTTATACTTTAATTAATTAAATCTTAACATTCTAATTTAATTAATTAAAAGTTAACATCAATTAATCACATAAAAATTGACACATAACAATTATAATTACTCGCTAATTATAATTTCATGTAACAATTACCACATAATTTCATCTAATTTAATTATCCTAATTAAATTAGAACTATACCATAAAATTATTATATATTAATTAAATTAAACATAAAATAGTTATTTACATAATATATTAAACTTAATTAAATTACTCCATAACAGTCACATAATTATTTTTTTAACTCAATAAATTAATTAATTAAATTATTTATTTAATTTAATAAACATTAAAATTAATATATAAACTTCTCTTCACACCAAATCACATATTTCACAATATATGACACACATACACATTCTTAAACTCAAAACATCTTAAAATAAGAATTTTATTTATTAAATTCTCATTTATTAATTCTTAAAAAATTCGGGTTGTCACATCCTTCCCTCCTTATAAGGATTCCGTTCTCGGAATCAACGAAACTTCCCTTACTCGATTTTCATAAAATCTCTTCATAATTATCGTTGAATAATTTTAACACATTATTCCAACAAAAGTTTTATATATCTATACTACTCCATTCATTTCTTCGACAAGTTTTAGGTTTTATTACATAACATTCTATATATTAAACACAATAAATAAATCAAATATCAGATATTCTTTAACCCGTTCAATTCCTTTCTAAGGATCATTACCAATTACTCTACTCGTCGAATTCATATACTTCATAATTCACTATCTCATAACTGTTCGGGTTATCACATTCACCCCTTCTTTTAAGAATTTCTTCCTCGAAATTTTTAATCATTAATCTTCATATATCAATCTATCAAAATACATTTTACGTTAATCTTTATTCACTGAATTATTGCGTTCTACAACTACTTCTTTCTAAGGAATATCCTTCTTGCCACATTCTTCTTCAGAATAATAAGAATCTTCCACAATTGCTCAATAATTGGGAAGCAATATAAATAACTCAGAAATTTAAAAGATTCTCAAATCATGTCGAGGGGTCACAAGACCTTGAACTTGTCTTTAGGTTTAATAGTGCTTCACCCCCGGCACTTCACACTATACATCCTACATCGGTGCTCTAGGTGATCAGACTATCGCACCACTACGTCGTGCACAAACGTAGTACATCGTAACGACAATATGCGTTACACTCGAAACTATTGTCTCTGATAACATGTCCCCTTTTATAGGGTTGTTCACTTCAGCTTCTTAACATCTGAATCCGCACCAAAATAATTTGGTTTGACATAGTTTGACCAAGAACGCTCGAATTTTATAAACATCTTTCAATACTTGTCTAGCTGAATCAAGTAGCATAGACTTCTAGCAACAATTCGGACATCAATCGAAATATATAAATATATATATATTTTTAATCAGCTCAATAAATAATTTTTTTTATAGTTTAAGGAAACTAAAAATAATAAATAACTCTTTTATAATATCCTGATACCATACCGTAATAATGGTATGTTGAGGATTTCGTCATTGCATGACGTCGTCATACTACATCATACCATATTGGGCTGACGATCCTACGATCACATCAAACACTAGGTTTAACCTTATTGATGACTTCCTCGATTATTATTCATACATCATATCAAATGATGCATAGAATATATAAAATACATTTTAAAATTTTCAAATCATCTTTGTCGAGCTAAAGCAATTAGCATAGACATGTGAATAATAGCACTATTTTAAAAATCCATTGGTTCAATCATTTGATCCAATGTTTTTCAAGAAAACAGAAGTGCAACAACCGCACGAAGTCAATAAATTTCAAAAATCTAGCAAAGCTAGAAGATTTAGAATATCAAAATTTTCTCCATCAATTTAAATCTTTACTCCACCGCTTCATTACTTAACATTCTATCAATCTTCAGCATCATCAATACTTTCTATACCATAACCTTTCTATTCCCAGTATAGTTAATCGAACTTACCACACTTTGGAAGTTCAGAAACTTGCCACAATAATATGAGTTTAAGAACTTGTCATAGAAATACGTAGTCAAAGAACTGATCAGAGACTGTCCATATGCTTAGGGGTTCAAAACATACATACGATTATGAGTCACGAGCTTACCATAAGTATGAGTTTTAAGAACTCGCCTAACCCTAAGATCATCTTGTCTAATCTTAATAGCATCTTACAAAACTTTCTATTGTTTCTAAATATCAAATATAAATATGAGAAAAGAATCACCTTCTCGTCAGATATATATCGATAGCGCGACACCAACATTCCAACGATTATCAATATGATAAACCAAGTGTAAGCACAAAACCCCTGCCCATACAAAGGTTTGTACAACTCAGCCACCACATGAGTCCTCAGTTGAAATCCCACTTAACTTTATAATACTCATAACTTCTCGCTCTATACTTGATACATACTTCTGTATCTCATCATTTATAACTCCTCGTGAGTTAATCTCGTACTATATCATAGTAAATTCTCGTTATAGCATCAAACTATAACTATTCAATCATTACAGACCATCTGTCTTTCCAGCTTTAAAAGATCACGCCGTGATCTTATTCTATAATCATCTCCCTTATGATTCTTTTCTTATCTCATTATCGTTTTGTTTTAAAAACTTCTTATCTTTACCTATCATCATGTCATATCATAATTTTATTTATGCTTTTAATCTTACAAACTCTGTCTATTCATCATTATTCGTCATCCTGATTATTGGAGTTAGGCAACTCCCTATTCTTATCTTCATATCTCTTCAAGATTCTTCTTTGAATCTTCTCGTTCATTAAATAACTCTTCTTTTAAGAATTTCTAATTCATTCATATAGTTTAATATTTTATTCGAGTTTTATTCCTCGTCATTCTCATCTTCTTCTTATAACATTTCTAGGACTTAACGCATCCTATACTTCTACGTATGTGAAAAGAATCACATTTTCATTATACGTAACTTGAACTTAACTTCTTATCCTCTAAGGTCATAGCCTAAGGTACTCTTACCTAAGGTGTATAACCTATCAGCTTTGATACCAACTGTAACGACCCCAAAATTCATACAATACAATTCTCATTCTCGATCGTTAACCATACAACGAACTTTTAACTTTACATAATTATTCGATGATACAATTACTAAAAATGCGGAATAATTAAAACTTTTATATATACTTTCTATATTTCCCTGAATCACAACCTTTATCAATACATATCTTTGATTCAATTTATTACATGAATCGCTTCATTGAAGTTACTATACAAAGTCTTAGATCATAAAGCAATATCCACTATACATCGGATAACTCAACTTACAATTCAACAATTATGTTACAATCAAAACATTAAATGCATTTCTCATCTAACATAAATAATCTTCTTGAATATTTATCTCTATAATTCAACTAGCACATATCATTACCTTGAAACCTTGACCTGCACAAATAGTTATTTGCAAGAGTGAGCTCGACAGCTCAGCAAGATCTAACAGTTTTCATGCATCACGTAGCACATAAATAACATGTTCATCTTATACATCATAATCATTAGACTAACATATCATGCATGTTTTAATTCATATAACAAGTATAAAGATTGAGTTTCTTACTCAATCCACATTCTTTACTCAATCAATGAAATCATAAATTGACTTTATCATTTTATACTTACAACATATATAACATATCATGCTATTTGCAATAGAGTTTAAAATAATTCATCATCAAGTTCACATAGCAATTAGGAACTGAAAGACTTGCCTGGCTCGTAGATTACCAAATAACGAAAAATAGCTTATAATTATCTGCAGTTCATGAATCCTACACAACGTATTACCATACGCATCAACTATTAATCATATAGCAACGCTTAGCAATCGTTTAAGTAAATTCTACTTTACATTTCATAATTCTCTCCCATTTGTTTAACATACTGTCAAATTATATGTATAATTAATAATATAAATTAATTATCATATATCTAATTCTCATAATTAGTTAACCCATTTAGGTTAACTCATTCCTCTTTAATTATTAAATTAATAATTAATTATCACATAATTAATCACATCACATAATCATATTATATTTTCACATAATTAATCAACTAATAATTACGTACTCATATTAATTAAATTATAATTTAAATAAATTATAATTTAAATTACACATTCTCCTCAATTATAATTAATCAACTAATAATTGCATTTTATATTAATTAAATTATAATTAAATAAATTATAATTTAAATTAAATATTTATTTTGATTAAAATTAATCAAACTCAATTTATGCATTTATATTAATTAAAATATAATTAAAACAATTATAATTTAAATTAAATAATTACTTTGATTATAATTAATCAATTTCAATCCATACACTCATTAAATTATAATTAAAATGAATTATAATTTAAATTACATATTTACCTTAATTATAATAATTTAAATTATAATTACATATTAAATTATAATTAAATAAATTATAATTTAAGTTAAATATTTACTTTAATTATAATTATTCAAATTATAATTACATATTATATTTTATTAATATAATTCATTATTGTCCATTTAATATTTTAATTTTATTAACATGCTTTATAAATTATTACATTATTAATCTTATAATTTTCACATTTAAAAATAACTCTTCTGCACAATATGCAAGACCAGCACGGCCGCGCTCCAAATAGCCTTGCAGCGGCGCGACTGCGCCAATACACAGACAGTTCTAACAGAGTCGCAAATTTTGTAGAGAAAAAGCTAATTTGACTTATTTTTTCACACTAAATTTTGAATTTAGCACATATAATTCACATAAACTTTTATAAAATTATCATTTTATGTTTCTAATCATATTCTAATACATATAACATCAAAACACATAATTTAAATACCAAATTTCATTAATTTTGAAGAAAAGACAATTTTCAGTGTTCTTGATGAAAATGAACACTGTGAATTTGTTTTTAAATCAATTCACATGATTTTAAACATATTGAATCCGTTTCTCATTATATTAACATACTCTATAATCAATTTACACAATAATATATAATCAAACATAAATTTTGATTTTAAAGGAACTATATATTTTCAAAACAAGTTTACTGTAACTTTTGATGAGCATGAATTCTTCATGTTAATCATGTATACGTGAATTAACCAACTTAAACCATCGTACAATTTATATTTAAACAATTTATGAATACAATATATATGTATAATCATGTTATGAACACCATATAACATATCTATACATCAAAATAACAAACTTCCATGAAGTCTCATATTTATAGTGAACTAAAACTTGAAGAACGTAAAACAAGTTTTTAAAACTCTAAAGTTAGGAGTTATACCCTTATGAGTTGTGAGGAAGAAGGAGATGATGAGTCATAATCATGTTATGAACACCATATAACATATCTATACATCAAAATAACAAACTTCCATGAAATCTCATATTTACAGTAAACTAAAACTTGAAGAACGTAAAACAAGTTTTTAAAATTCTAAAGTTAGGAGTTATACCTTATGAGTTGTGAGGATAAAGGAGATGATGATTTCTTTGTTGATCTTCAACTCATCCTTTTTCTTTCTCTTTTTTCTTTCCTCTTTCTCTCTAACTTCTCTTTTCTTTCTCTATATTTCTCTCTTCTTGTTTTGATATTGTTAAAACTCTAACTCTTGTTTTAATCTAACGTAATATACATATAATATAATATACATATATTATAGATATAATACATAATTATAAGATATATAACTTACATATATTAATTGTTCCTAATAAATATAATTATTATAATTAATTCATAAGTTACAATTTTTTTGAAATTTAAAAAGCTCTAACGCTTGTTTGGCAAAAACAACTTTAATTTAAAAATATGTTTTTAGTAGTTAAGGCCCCGTTTGGCAAAACGGATTTAAAACGGTGCAAGGGCCTTGTTTGGCAAAACGATTTTAAAAACTCTTTTAATTTTTTTAATAAATCTTTTAACACATATATTTAATGTTATACTTTAATTAATTAAATCTTAACATTCTAATTTAATTAATTAAAAGTTAACATCAATTAATCACATAAAAGTTGACACATAACAATTATAATTACTCGCTAATTATAATTTCATGTAACAATTACCACATAACTTCATCTAATTTAATTATCCCAATTAAATTAGAACTATACCATAAAATTATTACATATTAATTAAATTAAATATTAAATATTCATTTAATTAATATATTACACTTAATTAAATTAATCCATAATAGTCACATAATTATTTATTTAACTCAATAAATGAATTAATTAAAATATTTATTTAATTCAATAAATATTAAATTTAATATATAAATTTTTCTTCACACCAAATCACATATTTCACAATATATGACACACATACACATTCTCAAACTCAAAACAACTTAAAATAAGAATTTTATTTATTAAATTATCATTTATTAATTCTTAAAAAATTCGGGTTGTCACAGGATCTAGTCTGCAACTTATCATTCTCAAACTTTTTGACATAAGCTAGACAACCCCAAGTCTTAACATGCTTAAGATTTAGTTTCCTCCCTGTCCATATCTCATATGGAGTCTTTGGGATGGATTTGGTAGGTACCTTGTTAAGTATATATGTAGTCGATTCTAGAGCATAACCCAAGAAAAAAACTGGAAGATCGATAAAACACATCATGGAACGAACCATGTCCAACAATGATCGATTTCTCCTTTCAGATACACCATTCAACTGTGGTATTCCTGATGGAGTCCATTGTGAGATTATACCATTTTTTTAAGATAATTAAGAAATTCATTGCTCAAGTATTTACCACCTCGATCCGATCGAAGAATCTTAATACTCTTGTCAGTTTATTTTTCTACTTCACTTCTAAATTCTTTGAAATTTTTAAACGATTTAAATTTGGATTTCATTAAATACACATAACCAAATCTTGAATGATCATCAGTGAAAGTAACAAAAAAAGAATACTCCTATTGCATTTGTTATCATAGGCCCACAAACGTCTGTGTGTACCAACGCTAACAACTCTGTAACTCTTTCTCCTTTCACTAAAAGGAGATTTAGTCATCTTACCCATGAGAAAAAATTCACAAGTTAGATATGATTCATAATCAGATAGCTCTAAGAGCCTATCTTTATGCAACTTGGATAATCTTGTTTCATTAATATGACCGAGTCTACAGTGCCACATAAAGGTATAATTAATATCATCTCTTTTTCTTTTCTAGGTTTGTTTAATTTGAAGTATATTTTCATTCAAGTAAAGTATGTAAAGTCCATTCAGCAATTTACCAACACAATATAAAACATTCTTATTATAAATAGAACAACAGTTGTTTTTTATTATAATTTCAAAACCATCCATATCCAATACAGAACTTGAAATAATATTTCTTATAAGTGTTGGAATAAAATAATAATTATTTAAAGTAAATTTACTTGCCCGTAGGCAGTGCTAAACAATAAGTCCCTATAACTAATGCAGCAACCTTTGCTTTATTTTCAACTCGTAGGGCGACCTCATCCTTGTTCAGCTTTCTACTTCTGACTAGACCCTGCATAGTATTACATATGTGAGAACTACAGCCAGTATCCAATACCCAAGTAGAATTTTAACTTTGAGAAAAATTAATTTCAATCATGAACAAACCTTGATTGGAAGTCGAAGCTTCTCCAAGCTTCTTCTACTTTTGTTCTGCAAGGAACTTATCACAGTTTCTCTTCCAGTGTCACGTCTTGTTGCAATGGAAGCATATTCCTTTGCTATCTGGATCAGGTTTCTTATTACCCTTCACTTTCGTCTTGCTTTTAGCCTTCTTGTTTTTCTTCTTTCTAGAAGATACATTGAGCCTCTTCTTTTTATTGGAAGAATCATCTACCATTAAAAATTGGTTCACTTTGGATGGGAAATGACCTTCAGTAGTTTTTAACATGTTAAGTAACTCAGGCAAGCTGACTTCCAACTTATTCATACGAAAATTCACAACAAATTGTGAGAAGGTGCCTGAAAGTGACTACAAGATTAAATCTTGACTTAAATCCCCATCCATGACGAACCCTAGCTGTCCAAGCTACTCAATCAAATTGATCACTTTCAGGACATTAGTCTCAATAGTAATGCCCTCAGTCATACGAGATCGAAAGAGCTCCTTAGATATCTGATATCTAGCAGTCCTACTTTGCTCACCATACAATTCTTTGAGGTGTAGCAATATAGTAGTTACATCCATAGTTTCATGCTGACGCTGAAACTTGTTATTTATGGATGCGAGCATGATGCATTGAGCCACAGATGCATCATCTTGGCACTTTCTAAAAGTAGCAATCTATTCCTTAGAGACTATTTCTGCAAAAGTTGATGGGACGGGCGAATTTAGGACATAAGAAAGCTTTTTTAGCAGTGAGAATAATTCTCAGATTTCTTAACCAGTTCGTGTAATTCGATCCGATCAGTTTGTTAGCATCAAGTATGCTACGCAGTGATAGTGAGTGTGACATTTTTCAAATTCTGCATGTGAAAATAAAACAACATTTTAACATACATTCATTTAATTAATTACCAAAATAAATTAGGTCTTGTTTTAAATTGGTATCCCTGTAACGCCCGAGAAAATTGAACTTTTATGTAAATGAATTTTATTGAATAAAATTTAATTATATGTTTATTCAACTGAGTAAGCTATTTAAAGGTCGTTCTATGACCTAGAGAGTGCAGATGTGGTTAGGATTCTGGCTACGTGCTAGAAATAAATGATTTGAATTTCCAAAACAAAAATAAAAGTTTTCCGAGGAATTTTCATAAAATCACTATTCATCTATTTCTACTCGAGAATTATTTTTGAATTTCTGAAAAACGCGTATTGATAGGATTTAAAGACGGGATGGAATATCTAATAATATTTCAGTTATGGCTCACGAAGTTTTCATGTGAGGACTTAAAACCCTAAGGGTTAGGGAAAGTAAAACCTAATAATAAATTGGTTAAGTATAATAATAATGATTATTATACGGAATGAATACAAGTATAATACGAGAATTATTACGACGTATAATACGAATTTTATACGAAGTAAATATATTCAATTTGAATTAATTTTAATAACCAAACCCATGGGTCGAACTGATGGGTTAATGTGTGGGTTAAACCCATGGGGCAACCCATGAGCACATAGGGGGACATGGGGGATATGTGGGGTGCATGTGCTATCACATGCTATCACATGGGCGTCACATGGGCAAGAGGAAGTTTTCCCTAAAGACCATAATACCATTGGTCTTGCAAAACCTATAAATAGAGAGCATTGGTTAGTCATTTGATGGTTTTCCAAATTTGATCAACTAACATATTGAGAGAGAGAGAAGATATTAAGAACAAAGCAAGAAATCAAAGAGCAAGGAAGCTAGCTTATTCTTTTGTCAAGAACAAGAGTTCAAGCACTCGAGAACACAAGAGGTATAACATTCAAACTTTAAATTTCAACTTCCTTCAATATATAATTGATAGAGAAGTGAATTGGTGGAGCATGATTGGTAAGAAGTAATAAGGATGGCCTTGTAGTGGACTTAAAACACTAATAAGCCATGGATAAGTGTAGTCATAATGGTTGATTAAAGAACATAATGAAGAAGTTATCAAACTCTTGAGATTTCTAGTAATAAGTAAGTGAACCCATTAAAACATAGAAGTTTATATTGGTTAGAATCACTAATGAATAACCAATGGATTGATTTCATTTGGTTTGAAGTAAAAATCATGAATAACGAAGTTATTGCGAAAGTTACGCGATTAGACGTTAAGCGTCGAAATCGTGAATTTTCTCGGAATAGAAGTTAAAAGTCGCCGTTTGATTCGGAAACCTTGGTTTTCGATGGCCTAACGTATAATTAGGAAAATAAGACTTGAGGGAGCAAGAACGAACGAATTCGGACTTAAAACGAAGAATTGAGCGTCGAACGTTCACGAATGTTTAACGAACGCGTAAAAATGGACTAATCGGCGAATTTCTCGCCAACGGATTCAGAAATGAATTTTGACTAGATGGAATCGTAGAACATGGAATATATGAACTAATGGCTTTGGAACGAGCCAATTTTGAGTTGTAACGATCGTGTTACGAGCTCGTGAATTTTAACTTTTGAAAATATTTTCTAAGGGTGGGGGCCGGCGCCGCAGCGCCGCCTAGGTCTTGGTTTCTAGCACCGCAGCGTCACGACAGGGGCTGGGACTCTCCAAGATAACGCCGCAGTGCTGCCTTTTAAGCTTAGGTTGGCGCTGCAGCGCTCTTAACTATTTTTTGTCCTACGTGAATGTTTGTTAACCAAACTTGCTACATGGCAATTATGGGGAAAGTATATCGTTAATATTCATGAAGAGAAACATCTTAAAAAACAAGTTTAAGGATGGTTTTAAGAATTAAATGTTGAATAAATGTATTTAAATTTAAAACTCAAAATTCGATAATATAAACCGTGAATCGTAGTCGAGTTTAGAGCGTGCCTTAAAGTTATAGGACATGTAATAGAGGTGCGTAGTACATGAATGATATCAAATGAAGTTAAAACTTACGTAAATTCTATTTGAAATCCGAGAACGGGAATTCGATTGAAATGTGTTTGACGTAGCGAACCGATTAGGGTTTTGTCGGACGTTGTGCATAACGATGATCGACGAGAGTCGGTTTGTGACATAAAAATGTTATCAAACCGTAACAAATGTTAAATAACTTAAACGGATGTTATTAGTTTAACAATTCGGCTAAGTTATACAAGACAAAGAAGATAGGTTATACAATGTGTTTCAATTATGGATGTAATACACGAGAATTTTATAATAATTTTAAAGTTTAAAACAGAGGATATTTCAATTATTTGTGTGCAAGTATATATATATATGTGTACCATGTGATTAATAATTTTATATTAATTAAATCGAGTATGAAATAATTAAGAAGTATGTTGATGATAATGATAAGCTTAATTAAGCTTAAGTGGTAAGCCTTGTGTGACATAATTAATTTCTTAATTGAATTAATTAAAGGATGATTTAATAATATATTGGACCTATGGTTATACTAAGCCCAATACGAATGAGCTACAAGTGTTAGTAAATATGTGGCTCAAGTAATTAAGTTGGGAGTCTAATAGATAGGAATTAGTAGCCCAATAAAGTTATTATAATAGCATATGTGTTTAGCCCAATTTAAATTGGCTTGTGTATAGCCCAATGTGTAATATATGAATGATAGGATATATGTATGCACATATACGTGGGTATATATATATGTGTGTATAAGAGTCTTGTAAACTAGCATTGTGTACAAAAGAAATAAAAATGTGACATAGGGGTAGTGCACCCCTCCCAACCGAATCTCCCCTCCCCATGGCCTAAGTATGCTGCTTTTTGTGCCTTAAAAAAGCTAACAAGCAAGACCCATGTGGTGGCAATGATGGTGTATCCTAATGGCTAGTAGAACTATAAATAGTGTTGGTTGGTGGAAGCTTTTCACCAACTCCACTTTTACCAGTGGGTAATGACCAAGGTTTGGACAAAAGTTTTCCTATAAATAGAGGCCCTTATTCATCTTATAAGGATTGCTGGAATCATGTACTCTATATTAGAAAGAAATTTAGTGAGTTGAGAGATATAAAGAACCTAAGAGGAGCTCTTGCAGTTTCGGAGGGCAGAGGAGATAGGAAGAGAGGGACCAGCCAATAGCTTACTCAAGTGATTTGTCAGTAGAAGGAAAACATCAAGAGGTACACATCCCTTTGACCCTTTATTATTTATTCAACCTTCTGCAAATCAGTAATAGAGAAATATGCATGCTAGTGGGAGTTCGTTATGTAAACAACACGAATCGAATGAAAAGAGTGTATAACATATCAAGCTAAGATAAATTTAAAAACCATATCAACAGTGAATGAGGAACATGATATGCTATGCTAATGAATAATGCAGGCTATGAAGGCTAATAGTCAGATTACGTTCGGACTCTAGTATAATTAAGGAAATATGTTAATTTGATTAAATGTGGTGATGCTATACCAAAATCATTCAAATACTCGTACACCCATTAATTTGCATGTATCAATAATTAAAATTGGAGACCAGTTCAACCCATTGAGTTCTGCAATATTATGCTATAGTCTCTGATTGTAGTAGTATCAACCAACGATGGTAAACTTACCTCACGATCGTAGAGTGACTCTGCAGATCGTGGAGTCCAACACCAGACCAAAACCTTTGGTTGGTTTCAAAAATTATAGACTGACACTGTAGGTCGTGGAGTCCAGCACCAGACCAGACCAACCATGAACCAAATCATAGACTGAACCCCACGATCGTAAACTTACTCGCAAATCATGGAGTAGACCAGGCTGACCATAGACCAAATCGTGGAGTGAACCTGAAGGTGATCTCTCACAGATCGTGGAGTGAACCCGACCATCAGAAGGTGATCTCTCACAGATCGTGGAGTGAACCAGAAGGTGATCTCTCACAGATCGTAGAGTGAACCTGACCATCAGAAGATGATCTCTAACAGATCGTAGAGTGAACCTGACCATCAAGAGATGATCTCTCACAGATCGTAGAGTGAACCTGACCATCAGAAGGTGATATCTAACAAATCGTGGAGTGTCTGTAAATCGTAGACCACTCCTACAGAATGACCAAACACTGAAAAATTCATACCCAGACTTACTAATCACTGTTAAATCTTTACAAAAACTTATTAAAGTCTGTCCAAGTGTGATTGATCCATAAATTAGGAGGACTAAAGAGAATGATCATGGTGGAATCCAACGACTATCACCATGTTAGGAATTATCATGATGTAGTAATTTAGGTATATTAAGCAAACCGAAGAAGACTGGACAAAAGAGTCACCCTGTTAATAACAGATAATTACATAAACAATTCAGGCCTAATGGACTGTGATAATTCTGAACAGTAGAGTGTTACAGTTAGGCCTACATCAACTTTTATAACTTAGCAGGGATTAATTATTAGGATGTCTTATGATTAATGTAGGTTATTCGAAGAGCAGAATCGTAGAGTTAAATAATAAGTAGCAGTTCAGGCAAGTTCTCTAACTTACACAACTCTGGATATTGTGCAAGTACCTAAACCTTATTTAGTTGATGCAAGCTTCTAATTATTGTTATACCATTATATATTTGAGCAAATTTACTTATTGATCTTATAATCATTCTATGAAATAACCCTTGTGTTATCAGACTCTTTAGAAATATTATTATACTCTGAAATTTGGTTTGAAGTTAAAACTATATTATCTGAATCATGTTGCAAGCATTGAACTCATATATTGTTCCTAAATGCATTATAAAGGTTGTCTAAGCCATTTGTTTTGGCTAGACTAATATCACGTGTTAGAAAGCTATCCAAACCAATTGACTTGGTGTGGACTGTTATAAATCTACTGAGATGAACAACCCTCATTGAATGAGAAATTATATAACTGTCAGGGAACCGACGTGCACACATACTATCATGTTTTGAATGTTATGCATAACGTAAGGTACTTTAGGCTATTCACCTGTTGTACTTGTTTATATTGGATTTTTAGTATAATACTGTAAATTCTAGCAAGATTTCTTAGTCCATAGTGACTGCTCATTGTTCATTCTTCTTGAACTTTGAAATTATTGAACTTTTAAATCTTGATGATAACTTCCAGTCCATAGCGACTCTTATTTAGAACTATTAATACTCCTTGTTATTCTTGAACTATCATTTTCCATCATATCCTTGAGAATTGAACTTTATAATTGTTTTCCCTTATTGCTATATTACCTGCTGAGCAAATTTGTTGTTCATTCTTGCTTTCCTTAAACATTTCAGTTAAGGCAGAAGAGTGCGGACCCTCTGGCACGAATAAGGGCAAAGACAAGGCTACCGCGTAGCTTTGTTATTCTTTAGAATTATTATTATGTTGTAATAAAACTTATTTCATATTATGTATTAAGTTATGCTATGGTAAGTTATGTTTAAGTTAGTAATAGTTGCGAGACCGTGGGACGCGAATATTTATATTAAATCAATGTAAATTATTCTATTATTCCATTGTATGAGATTTTAGTATGTTATTAGAATTAGATCGTGATGCACCGAATTCGAGATACGAGTGTCTGAATTTGGGGGCGTCACAGGTTGGTATCAGAGTTCTAGGTTATAAACCTTAGGAGCGAGAATCCTTAGACTATAACCTTAGAAGAACTTAGAAGATAGAAGGAAATAAAACTGATGTAGAGTTTTCCTAGAAACTTAGTGTGTCATGAAATATATTTTCATTCTATACAATGAACTTATATTTTATTTAACATTCTAATAGAGTTATTTATTTTGTCTTATGTTGTGGTTGTAGGATGACAGACTTGGGAGGACTCAGTAGAGGAGGAGCGGCGTGATATACATGTTGTGTATGAGGCACCTTTGGTAGCCGAACCCGCTCAGGCAGTAGCACCATCTAAGTTCGACGATGAGGATGAGATAGAGGTGGAGTCGGATCCCGAGGAGGAACCTATGGAGGACGAGCCCGTGGGAGATTCTGACGAGGCTACGTTCGAGGATAGGATGCTAGGAGAGTATGAGGAGCGAATTTTGGAGTTAGATTGTCAAATGGAGGAGTTAGAGGCTGAGATTTAGGAGAGAGAGATTGAGTTGCAGAAACTGAGGGATGAAGACCATAAGAGGAAGTTAGAGATGTAAGAGATGGAGGTGGAGATTGCCTATCGCAAGGAAGCAGGAATTCAAATGGGAACTTTGTTTCACCGTTCGATAGCTAAGAACGTGGAACTAGTAGGTAAGTTGGAAGAGTCCGAGCAGAAAGAGTTGAGTGAGAAAGCTAAGAAGGAGGTTCTTCGCACTCAACTTGAGTTGGGAGTCATGGAGAGCATTCACTTTAAGGAGAAGTGGGAGGAAGCCGATGGTAGAGCTAAGGACTTAGAGGATGAGACTAGGTGCAAGAAGAGGAAGATGAACCGAATGGGCTATGCTTTTCGCACAGCTATGGAGAGGTTGATCAATGGTATGTACCATTATCCGACGGAGCAGGGACAAAATAATTACACCTTGAGTAGAGACATGATGGCTCACATGACTCAAGTGGAGTACCAGAGCGCTGTGGAGCGCTGGGTGTTAGGTTAAGACCTATTAGTCTAGTAGTAGTAGTAGTTATTTTAGGCTGATGTATATATTGTGATGTAATCCTAATCTTTTGTATAGGATATGTGATAGTTATGTAAATCCGGAGTAGGCTTATGTTAGAGGGGTAGTACGATAGTGTTTTCCCCATCTTTTGTGATATTAGGGGATAGATGTTGACATTTATAAAAGTATGCTAGGAATGATCATATCGATGTAATAATTTGGCATATGAATATAAATGTCCTTATTTCAGAAAATGTGTTATAAAATTTTATTTCTTTTGCATTAAAGAAATACTTAAGTAATATAATTAGATAATACGAATGAAATTTTGTGATGCAGATAATGGCGCCCAGACGTAGACTAATTGCACCAGAGGAGTCTGTTAATAACAAGAGAGAGCAAGTAGATCCTATACAACGATTAGTTGACTTGTTAGGAGAAGTCCTTTGGGGAAGGAACAATGAACCTATTAACCCCAATCCCAAAGCGGTACTTGTAACTACTTCAAGGACTTTAGGAGTGTAAGACATCCAGAATTTACGGGTACTACCGACCCTATTGAGGCGTAGACGTGGATCAAGGAGATAAAGAAAGCATTCGCCATTACTCGTGTGGGTGAAGACCAGAAGACTGTATTCGCTACATACATGATGAGGGGTAAAGCAAATTATTGGTGGGAGGCCAATCAACAGAGAGCGTGAGAAGGAACCATAGCCTGGGATAGGTTTAAGACTTTATTCTTCGAGAATTACTTCCCAAAGAGCATGAAGAATAGACTGGAGGTGAAGTTCCTAAAACTAAAGCAAGGGGAGATGATGGTGATGCAATATGCAGCTAAGTTTAATGAGCTTGCCAGATTTGCAACACACCAGGTAGAGACTGAAGAAAGGAAAGCCAGACGTTTCGAACAAGGACTGAAACCTTGGTTATTCAACAAGGTGTCAGTTCTCCAATTCGACTCGTTCTCCACACTATTGGAGAAGGTCATCATTGTGGAAGGGGGTAGTGAGGCCTTAAGTCAATACAACAAGGAAAAGAAGAACAACAATACCAAAAGGGAGAGCCGTGGAGGAAGTAACAGTGGGGGAAGCAATCTGGGAAAGAGGAAATGGGATAATAACAACAACAGAAACAACAATCAATCGAGAAGTTTTCATGGAGGGTTTAAGAAGAGAGTTGAGGGATGCTCGAGGTGTGGGAAGAACCACCAAGGTGAATGCTAGAAAGGACACAACGTCTGTTACAACTGCGGCCAGGTGGGGCACATTTCACCCAACTGCCCAAAGTCGAAGAAGATCAAAGGATGCTTTACTTGTGGTTCAACTGAGCATCAACTCAAAGACTGCCCGAAGAAAAATAGCAGAGGAAGCGGCTAATAAGGAGGAGGCATCAAGCTGATGATCGACGGACCAGCGCAATCCAACCAACCAACTGCCAGAACCTTTAACATGACCGTCCAGGATGCAGTAGCTACGAACGACGTGGTGTCAGGTATTATCCCAATCAATAATATAAATGCATATGTATTATTTGATTCGGGTGCTACCTGTTCATTTGTGTCTGAAGAATTTGCTAGTCGATTAAACTTAGCCCAAGAACGATTAGGAAATCCTTTGAACATAGAAGTTGTAAATAAGGAAGTAATTCCCGTAAAATTCGTATACCGAAATTGTTGCGCAAACATTAGAGATCACGAACTAAGCGTAGACTTAATTCCGATTAGATTGGGAGAATTTGACGTGATACTGAATGTAGTATGCATACAAGCCAATCATGTATGATGATAAAGCCTATATTTTGTAAACGATCTTATTTATTTATTAATAAAACATTCTTTTATTAAAGGCATTTAATTATCTACATGATGCTATTTTTATAATATGTAAATAACCCATAGTTTTAAGCAATACTTTTAAAATCATGATGTTGATCATGCTAATGAGATCTAAATTCTTAGAAATCTTAAAACTAAAATAATTCCTAATCGTTGGATTACTAAAAAGGGGATTAGTCAATCCGGATAGATTGGTACATATGTTGTTTGCTCATTGGATGAGGATGATTGATATCATGATCATTTGTGTGGAGACACTAAAGCAAGTATGTAGGTGCTTATTGGAGAATAAGTTCACTGAACGTGACTTGCTATGTGATACCTAATAGAGTTTTACTTGCTTGTCAATAGGAATTCCTAATGTGATAGTAGTACAAGTGATCCTTGAACTTGAGATCATCATAGTATCCTGTGTGTAATGAATTATACTTTAACTTATCCTTAAGACCCTTAGGGTATATCAAAGGGTATGCTTGGGTGTAATAAGTTACATATGAAGATAATGAATGGTCAATAAAGAATTTACCACTTCTAGTAAAAGAAGAGATATGTCCTATGTGATTCGTTAAAGGACAACCCAATAGTCCTTGGCCAAGGCAAAATGAAATTAGAAAGGAGTTTCTAATTTACATTATTTGGAGTTGTGCATTTTCTAATCGAAATACATATAATTAGATAAAATAAGACTTGACAGTAAGTCTATGTCTTATATTTAATTGGGACATTGTATGGTGGAAGGATTGAATTATACGGTAACTATTTACTCACAAGTTCTTTTATGATTAATGTTGAAATCTATATTATCTGAAAAGTCGTTGATCGCTAGGGAGACTTATCCCTATTGTAGAATAAATATTATTTATTTAAATAGATTATTAGTTTAATTTATTTATTTAAATAAGATTAGAATTATTCTAATTGATTTTTTCACAACCGGTTTAATATGGAGAACCTAAAGGGTCACACCATAAAAGGAAGAATAATTATTTAAGAAGATAATGACATAATTGTAATAATGCATTAAGTGTTATTAATTTAATCGGCAAAACTATGCTTTTGGTCACCAAAGTTGGCATGTATTACTGTATACCTGATTGAACTTTTAATTTGTCAAATTAACTAACTGAACTAATTAAAATTCTTAAATTGGGTCATTCTGTCAAATCTGGCTAACGACTGTTAAAAACCTTTCTGACGTGGAAGCAAAACAAAGGGAAAATAAAAGAGGAAATGACATGGCCTTATCAACGTGGCTTACGTGGCAAAATAGAAAACTCGTTACACCAACATTCAGCCAAATCCAAATCATATCTTTGTCTAACTTTAGACAGTGAGAAAGAGAGAGAGACAAAGGAGGAGATTAGGGTTCTTCAACGAAATCTGCTCAGATAGCCGACGAGAAGCCTACCTTCTGTGATCGAGTTTTGCAAATCTCTTCCCAACCTCGTTCACGGTGCGCTATGGTTCACGGCTAGGGTTCCAGCGATGAAGAAGTCGATCTAGGGTTCATGACTCACTGAGTTTTCTGACTTAGATCTTCTGTTGGTTCAAGGTATGTACAATTTTGTTTCCAAATGCTCTTCCCTCTTCAGTTTAGCTAGTTTGGGTCTAAAGTCTAGGGTTTTGTTACCTTTTTACTAAATACAGTTCTGCATAAGCTTGTATTACATGTTCCCTTCTCATTCTGTTATCTTTTGAGTAGGCAATTTACTATCATATTAACTGTTATGTTCCACAATAATGTTTGACACAATACATTGCAAAATCCTGTTTGTATCATATTAACTGTATTAACATATTACATAGCTATTGGCAGTTTTGTACATAACATATTACATAGCTATTTCCACAATAATGTTTGACCATTTGAACTTCTAAAAGGTTCTTAATGGCTTCTTCAAATAGCATATCCTCGTCTATTGCTCGAAAGAGGGTCTGTTGTTTCTGCGGTCTATCGGCATCCATTTGTGTCTCCACAAAGAACAAATCAAAGGGAAGAAGGTTCTATGGATGTCGTTTTTACCCAGTAAGTAAATTTTGTGTATAAATTTGTATGTTATTGTAATATATTTTGTATTGAATTTGGTTTGGGTGTTGTTTTCTTTTACAGGACGTTAATAAATATTGTGGATTTTTTCAATGGTTGGACATAAGTACTCAAAATGAAGTTCAGGGTAATGGTTGCAGTGATATGAGTTTTGTTTCAAGGAATGAAGATGAAGTCAGTTTACTAAGAAACAAAACAAGAAAGTTGAAAGAGAAGTTGAAGAAATTGAAAAGGGATGCCTTAATCTTGGAGTTAGAATCTATTAGACTAAGAGAGACAATTAAGAAAGTCCAATTGTATGTGATATTGTCATGGATGGTGACTTGTGTTGTATTAAGTTATGTTTTCATGAATTTTAAAGCATTCAAAGCTATGTAATGACGTTATGTTTTCATTTCAAGACTTTGTAAACATTCAAAGCTATGTAATGAACCACTTGTTTTTAATGTGTTTCTTTTGACAGTTTATTCTTCAAATAGTTGACATTTAGCATTTGGATGTGAAATGGAATTGTTGTATTAGCATTGTTGTTGCTTGGGAAGTTTGATTTGGTTTCTGCAGTTAACTGACCAAATGCTAAATGTCTGATACTTGACTGTTAGGTTCAGTCAAAGACAAGTTTGCATTAGTTCCCTACACACACACAAAACTGCAACAATGCTAATACAACACCAATACAACACTGCAAAATGAGCCCCAATACAACACCAATACAAGAACTAATGCAAAACTGCAACAATGCCACAATGCAGTTTGTTGCTTTTCAGTTTCTTGCACACACAATAACAGAACTAATGCAGTTTACTGAACTGCAACAATGCAGTTAACTGCTAATCAACAACTAACAAAACTGCAACAATGCAGTTAACTGGATTTAAAAACCAGAACTAACTGAACTGCAACTAACTGAACTGCAATAATAACAAAACATAAACATATTATTTGTCATTAAAACCTGTTTTAACCATACTACAGATATCCTAATAGTTATACGTCTTAATTTGTACAGTGCTATTAATCAGCTTGGTTACAACCATGTCAAATAGAACATTCTAAATCAACATTGCAACATACACTATAAGACCCAAAAAAGACACTAAAAGTCTGCAGATTGTCTTCCTTCATTATCCAAAAAGTCTGCAGATTCTCTTCCTCCAAAACACGCCCAAAAATGCAACTGCAACTTGTCTTCTTTCACTGTCCCCCATCTGCAGATTGTGTTCCTCCACCATCTCCTGATCTCTGACTACCAGTCCCATTTCCAGCTACACTGCGTTGCTTTCTTTTTGCCTGTTATGTCCCAAATGTCAGTATGTACATTCCAAATAATTGAAGGAAACATATAAATGATACAAAATTAAATAGCTCACATTGAGCTTTGACCTTCTCACAGTAGGTTGTTCTTGGGCAGGTGTGTTCCTACAACCAGCTTTATTATGCCCGTATTGCTTGCATTTGGAACACATCATTGGAGTCCCTTTCTTTAAAACTTTACCCGTGCTCTTTCGTTCTTCATTTGGATCTTTCCTTCTACATCTCTTTGGCCTTCCAGCCAATCTCTTAGTCAATGGAGGCAACAAGATTGGCAAGTTAGTAGTAGGCCAACCATTGCTGCCACTCATGGGCTTTAACAGGTGGTTGTATGACTTGAGATAGGTTTCAATGTAGTAACATTGGTCCACAAAATCCTCAACAGGTGGCTTTTGATGAAGTATCCCAGTTGCAGCATGATTGCAAGGTATTCCAGATAATTGCCACACCCCACAAGAACAAGGATGCTTCTCTATGTCTACCACATATTTACCACACTTGTCACTCACCTCATACATATGACCCCCATCCCATGTGTGATCACAATACTTTGTCAATTCAATAGACCTATTCACTTTAGTTAAAATCCTAGGGCATAATTTACCCTCTCTTTTTAGCATCTGATCTCTCTTGGTGTGGATTCTCTCCATTACTTGAGTCTTTATGTCTTCAAACATTGTTAAGAGGGGTTTATACCTAGCCTCTAGGATCCAACTATTAAAACACTCTGACATATTGTTTGTCACTACATCACATTTAGTGGTGGTATCAAAATAAGCCTTACTCCAAACTTTAGGAGGTATACCTATCAAGGCAGTGTGAGCATCCATTGACTCCTTCCTGATGTCCTTCATTGCCATTCAAAAATTAGCAGGATTGTTGGCCTTAGCTGCCTTCCAGAACATCACCTTTAAAGCTACCCCAGGGAACGTTTTTCTCCAATTAGCATAGATGTATCTTGCACAACATCTATGCTCTGCTTGGGGTAGTAATTCCTGAATAGCAAGCACCAAACCCTATATAAATATGCAAGAAATGTTAGTATAGAGACATAAATGTGTAATACAAATAAAACTTAAGATGTAATAAAAATAAAACTTGCACCTTTTGTTGATCAGTAATTAATGTCCATCCTCTACCTTGTTCTAATCCAACATCTTCTAGTAACAAATTTAAAAACCAGCTCCAACTGTCATTATTTTCACTTTCCACCACAGCCCAAGCTATTGGGAACATCTGGTTGTTAGCATCTCTTCCAATTGCAGTTAACAGCTCCCCTCTACAATACGTCTTCAGGAAACAACCATCTAGTCCAATAATAGGTCTGCATCCCTCTAACCAGTTCCTCTTCAAAGCATCAAAAAAAATATACATCCTTTGAAACCTTTTTGGAGTGCCCTGATCAGTCCTAATTTGTACAGTGCTCCCTGGATTTGTATTAAGTATCTCTTGTCCATAGTCCCAAACCCCTTCATAATGTTCTGCCAGAGTCTTTTCTATCTCAGATAATACCACTTTTTTAACTTGTAAACACTGTCCAAGTGATCTCTGCACCCCAAACCATTGCCTTATTGCTGCTTGCAATTCCCTCAACTTCATCCTTGGCCTTGCTCTAATTGTCCCTCCAAACTTATCTACCAACCACTTACATCTAATAACCTTTATCTTTGTGGCCCTAATACAATTGTGGATCTTAGTTGGGTAAGCCTTGATTTTAAACCATTTCTCTCTAGGAACATAACTTGCCCAAAGCTTCCATGGACATCCTGATGCACATTAGCTTGAACCCTTGTAGTGTCATTAACTGCCAACCAAATTGCTTTCCCTTTTCCAACTGTATAATTTTGTATTGCTTCTCTTAGTTGGTCAACCCCAGTGAAAGTCATGTATAGCTCAAACTCAGTGTCCTTAATTGCAGTGTTTGGATTATACACAGGAACAGCTCTCTTCACTTTGACCCTTGCCTCTTCACCTTCCCACTCACTACCACTGGTTGAGATAGGAGATGCAGGAACTTCAATATCAGAATCTTCATACATTTCCTCCCATGGCTTCATGCCCTTTGTACCAAATTTAATCACAACATCATCATCAGATAAAAAGGTAGGTTCATTCTATTTACTAGTCTTTTTCTGCTTCTTGATTAGAGTGTTCAGGCCTGCCCTTGTTTTCTTCCTGCCCTTCCCACATACTGAGCTAGAAGCTTAAGTCCCCATATGTTCAACATCAACTTCAACTTCATCATCCAATGGAACTTCACATTCAACTTCTACTTCATTAATCTTTGTTTTCTTAATCTCTTCCTTATATAACCTAGCATAACTCTTCATTCCCATCATCATCACTAACATCAGTGCACTCAGAATTTGTTTCTTCATATGTAGAATCATCATCAGTTGGGGCTTCCATTGGTGCATCAAGTTCCACATCAACAACATCCACTTCCCCCTCAACTACCTGCTCAAAATCCTCCTCAAGTGGTAGGACTTCATCAATGGAGTTGTCACAATATAGATCAACTATCCCATATTTCTCACCCTCCTCAACTAGTAACCTAATACTATGGTCATCATATACTAACTCTAAACCAGTACGAATATCCCAACCACTCTTTCTGAAATACACTGCAAAATCCTTTTTATACCCAATTGTCTTAGGTATGTTGTTTATTTTGTCAACATTCAGCCAATCACCATCAACATCATGTAACAGTTGTGTAACACCTCCTCCATAGTGGTATATGGGTTCTTCAATAAACCTGCCACCATGATTGTACTCCACAGAAAATAGAACCATCCTGCAACAGGTACAAAACACAACATACAGGTAACCATTACATAAATGTATTGATATAAACAAAGGCATATATTCGATTAAAGTACCATGGTACCCATTATAGGTTTGGAATTCAGAGGCTGTTTGGGGGGACTTTAAGTAGGAAGAGGTTCCAAACATGACTGACCATGGTACCCATTACAAAGTATTATTGAAGTAAAAAGGTAACAAAACCCTAGGTTTCCATCCCTGATTTTGAAAACTCCCCAAATTAAAGTTTTACAAATCGGCAACAAACCCTAGACTTTAGACCCAAACTTGCTAAACTGAAGAGGGAAGAGCATTTGGACACAAAATCGTACATATCTTGTACCAACGGAAGATCTAAGCCAGAAGACTCAGTGAGCCGTGAACCCTAGCGCACCGTGAACGAGGTTGGGAAGAGATTTGCAAAACTCGATCACATAAGGTAGGCTTCTCATCGGCTATCTGA
This sequence comes from Panax stipuleanatus, assembly GCA_020205555.1. Classification (NCBI taxonomy): domain Eukaryota; kingdom Viridiplantae; phylum Streptophyta; class Magnoliopsida; order Apiales; family Araliaceae; genus Panax; species Panax stipuleanatus. Next base: position 38,123,693 of record CM035120.1, read on the forward strand.
GCAGATTTCATTGAAGAACCCTAATCTCCTCCTTTGTCTCTCTCTGTTTCTCACTGTCTGAAGTTGGATAGAGATATGATTTGGATTTGGCTGAATGTTGGTGTAACGAGTTTTCTATTTTGCCGCATAAGCCACGTTGATAAGGCCATGTCATTTCCTCTTTTATTTTCCCTTTTTTTGCTTCCACGTCAGAAAGGTTTTTAACAGTCGTTAGCCAGAATTGACAGAATGACCCAATTTAAGAATTTTAATTAGTTCAGTTAGTTAATTTGACAAATTAAAAGTTCAATCAGGTATACAGTAATACGTGCCAACTTTGGTGACCAAAAGTTGCCTAATTTAATCTATGGTGATAGAATAAATTAAATAGCTTAATGTTTATTAATTAATATTTTAGAAATATTAAATATAAATTAATAAGAGGAGTATTATTAATATTAATATTATTATAATTATAATTATTTTAATTTTTAAAGGAGTTTAGGAATTAATTTAATATTAGTACTCTCATTTATTCCTAATAAGATTAGGAGGTAAATTAATTAAATGAGTTTAATTAATTAATCCCAATATGTTGGGAAGCCTAATTAATTAAAGGAGTATAATTAAATTAAAAGAGACCCTATTTCTAATAAGATTAGAAGGGTTGACCAATATCTATATAAGAGAAGTCTTATGTTAGATATCAGTTGATGAAATTTTAATTGTTGGAGAGTACTCCTTTCCTATAGAAGATAGAAAACTAGGGTTTAGCCAACCACCCTCCTTCTTGATAATTCCTCTTCCTTGGTGGATCACCTCTAGAGGTCAAACACTTGGGTGGCTAGCGTTGATCAAAGGAAGGAATCTAACCCAAAAATTCAAGGAGATTACGAAGAACAAGGAGTTGAACTCGTACCTGTGGAAGCTTCGTTCTACAAGGGTATGATTCCATAACTTTTTATTTATCGTTTTAAATTAATAATTTGCATAAAGGATGATCCGGGTAATGGTTTTGTAAAAAATTTTAAAACTCTGATATACCATGCTTCCACTAATTTTGCAATTTGATTGTGCCCACGATTTCGTACAAATCCAACAATGGCATCAAAGCCAAATATTTATGCAATTATTAATTTTTTTTGATTCCATATTATATGGATATATATTTAGAATAATTTATTGGGCATAATTAATCGTATAAAAAAATTTGAAAAAAAAACAATCTTTTTTTTTTCCTTCGCCACAAGATGATCTGTGGCTTTAATCGTGAGCTGCTGGAATCCGTGGCGGTGGGCATTAAATTGTGACTGACGTTTTTTTAAAAGAGACCCATGAATTAGTTTTAAAAAGAATGTTGCATCTTTTGATTCAAAAAGGTCACATGAATTAGCTGAAGGATTTCAAAGTGACCTGAAGCTAATTGATTTCAAAAAAGGATTCAAGTATTATATATATATATATACACAATAATATTATATATATATATATATATATATATATATATAATATTCTTAATAATTATATAATTAAAATAAAGAGTTTATTTTAATCTTGAAATTAGATTTCATACAATTTAAAATTGCCCATTAAATGATACTCATATATATATGGAATGATTTTAATTCATGAGATGAATGTTTATTTATTGATGCATATGGTGATATGTATGATAATAAATGAGATTGATTATGAGACTATTGACCAATGTGATTGAATTTTATTTTAGTTGGATGCTTGAATGTATGGATTTTATTAAATGGGGTCTGCGTACCTTGTCTTCTTTGATTTTTTTTCTTGATGTAAAATTCTATCTCCCTCCTATTTACTTCCCCTTGACTGCTGATCAAGGTTTCTATTTAATTTTAAAAATAATTTATGTAATAGGATTAGTTAGAATTATCTTGAAGAATTTAAGACCAAAGAACGAGGCGCGCTTGAAGACCTGTTTGTAATGGGGCCGGGTTTAAATGTAATAGTTACGTTTAAATTTTAATTTTTGCACTCCTAGGTTTGACCTTTTGGTTCACTTGGTGGCTCAAGTGAACCAAACTAGAATAAAAGTCCATAATCAATACGGGCAAAATATAATATTCTATATATGCATGCTAAGTATTTGTCGACGTTGGAAAATTTAAGAACCCCGCGGGTCGGTTCGTAACCCGAGTTTCCTCAAATCGATCTTCCTAAGTTTTCTCTACTCCCACTCTTTTTATTTAGGAAAAAGGTTTTGAAGGGTTGTTTTTAGGAAAGAGGCCAACATGTGTTTATGTCGACGATTTGAACGTTTAGAGTCGCCAGTTGGTAGATTGAAAAATGGTTGTACCAACTCAACCGAGTTTGATTTGAAAAGAGGCCCAATTGTTGGACACTGTTAAAACTTGATCTTTAAAATTGGAGTTTTGAGTTCGGGGGCTTAGTTAAGTGTGGGGAAGGTGTTAGGCACCCCACAACTCCCGTGTAAACACGGTACGCATCTTTTTAATATTTCTCTTAAAACTGTGAATGCGTGAGTGAATATTATTTGAAAATTGGGCCTATTGATTTGATTGATTGAAAGCTTTAACAGACATTGTTGAGCCTATATATGAAGCGTTTGATTTGATTTGAAAATCAGTCTTTGATTTAATTTGCAAAAGCATTTAATTCAATTTACAAAAGCTTTTCTTTTGATTGAAAATGATGTTTTAAAAGTTGGTTTATCAAACCCTTACGCTGCCATAGGAATTGAAGTTTATCGCTACTTTTAATTTTTTTTTTATCTTTATAGCCTTAAGGCTGCATGTGAATGGTGATTTATCGGGCTGCGAAGCATCCTCGACCACAGAAATAAACAAGTGTCGGTCTCCTCATGGGTATAAAAATCATCGGAGGGACACTGACACGATAATTGATATTTCATTATGATGAGACCTTAAATCTGGATAACCGTTTTAAGGTCTGTGTATGTACATTTTACAAAAAAAAACTGGCAGGGTACATCTGTAAACTGGAGTTTGTCCATCATGGGAATAAGATCCCGATCGATTTGATCGTGAATCCCACGATTCCTAGGTTCACATATGAGTAGCCCATAAACCAGCACATTTCAAATTTACCCAGAAATATATATATATATATATATATATATATATATACATCATCATATCGCAATGGAACCAAGGATTCATCAATAAATCCTGGCTGCCAGTGGATAAAGCGTCTTGTTCCCACTAGATAGAGATCTAAGGGACATGAGTTTGCTTTTAAAGCTGAAACTATATAAAAATAACTAGATTTAAAGAAATCTCAGCCATTATAGCTTCTAGGTTCTGTCGGGACCTGTTTGGACCGTTGAAAGCTAGAATTGGCGAGATTTGGATAATTCTAGTCCGCCTGCAGATATGTTAGTGCAGATTCATAAAAAATGAATATTACAAGTAGCAGTTGAATAGATGGAGTAAAGTAATATATGTATATAGTTATATATATACAAAAGTGTAAAAGGGAGATGAGTTTTCACTCGCAAGCCCGGACTGGAATTGAAATATATATATTTATAAAAAAACTATAAATTGCCACGAAATAATCCAGGATGTGACAGAAATGAAATATATATATATATATATATATATATATAAACAGTAATAAGGGCGATGGGTTTTCACGCCAGTGCCCGTACTTGAATTAAAATTGATAGAAAAGTTGGCAAACAATGCCTGGGGAGAGCACCCAGTATGGAGAAGTGTGAAAAAGCATTAAAATGGCCACAAAGTAATCCAGGCCAGACTAAAAATATATAAATAAATATATATATATATATATATATATATATATATATATATTAACAAAAATATAGTCAACTAGGACTGATATGAGTACCAGTGATGGTGAAAGTCGCTTACATATGCGTAGATATATATAAAAACGATAAACTACCACGGATTTGACATCCGGACTTGACAGAATTGAAATGCTAGTCTATTTACAATTAAATAAGCACAAAAAGGGCCAAACTCGGACTGGAAAAGCAACCCAGTCCGGCGGAGTTGCCAAAAAATGTGTGTGCTAGCGCATTGAAGTTGCTAAAGCTGACGGATAGTCAATCCGAGTTGTAGAAATGCAAAATTGTGCATTTTATGTACAAAAATGTACCAAATTTTTACGAAAACGGCAACAGAACTAAGTTCCAGGCATATTTAGAAGATGAAATTTTGTGTGCAAGTGAAAAACAGTGCAAAGTAGTAGTATTGACTTTTTAATCGTAAAAATACTTACAATGGACTGCAATACGAGCTTTTTGCCAAATCATAGGCTCTATACGTCCAAATCTACCGGTTATTTTCTAATATGTGGTAGTATATGGGTATATCTACGTGTTGGAGTGAAAATATTTGAGTTTGGAAGAGGTGTAAAAGTCAGAAAATCAGACGGGCAGAGCTTCGTTGCGTTTCGAAACTTGAAAATAATGGGGGTGCACTTTTATTTATAGGCCAGGGAGCCTTAGCTCTACCTACAGCTGCCGTAGGTAGAGGTGCAGCTCCCTAAGTGGGGCCTACAGTGCCAGGTTCTGTCATCTCGAAGTACATGCACTCCGGACAACGCGTAGTCGAAGTTAAAACTTTAAAACTTTTGATCGGAGCGTCCGTTTGAGGCGTGCGATACCTTTTCAGAAAGCCCTCGCCGAGAGTGTCGCAATGACATGGGATAAAACATTTTCTGGGTCCAAGAAGACGGGTTCATAACCAGGTCTTTGATTCCCCGTAGTTTATCCGTTGAGTAGTCTTGCGCTATTGGCACTCGGGATCGTTGTTGTGGTTCGTTCTGACTTAGATGTCATTAATTCAACTTGAGTTTGACCGAATCTATTGAGAGTTGGATAAAATGACCATTTTGCCCCTCCCGAGGTTGCCTGTGGTGTCGGTACGACCTTTGATGCAACTGGCTACCCAGGATTGTCTCTGGGGCTGAACTGCACTTCCAGGCTTGACTCCGAGGCTGATCTGTACTTCCCGGGCTGAGACCAGGGATGACTTAACACGTCCTAGGTTGTTGTCAAGGATGAAATGTACCTCTCGGGTTGATGTCGGGGTTGACTTGAAGGCCTGATATTGAGATCGAGGTTTGACTGACGGTCCGATAGGAGATCAGAGCTGGATTGACGGTCCGATTGGAGATCGAAGTTGGATTGACTGTCCGATTGGAGATTGGAGCTGGATTGACCGTCCAATTAGAGATCAGAGCTGGATTGATGGTCCGATTCGAGATCAAAGATGGATAGATGGTCTGATTGGAGATCAGAGCTGGATTGACGATCCGATTGGAGATCGGAGCTGGATAGACGGTCCGATTGGAGATCGGAGCTAGATAGACGGTTCGATTGGAGATCGGAGCTGGATTAACAGTTTGATTGGAGATCAGAGATGGATAGACAGTCCGATTGGAGATCTAAGCTGGATTTAACGGTTCGATTGGAGATCGGAGCTGGATTAACTGTCAGATTGGAGATCGGAGATGGATAGACGGTCCGATTGGAGATCGGAGCTGGATTTGACGGTCTGGTTGGAGATCGGAGCTGGATTTGACGGTTCGATTGGAGATCGGAGCTGGATTGACTACTGACATTGGTGATCGAATTTAGGTTACCGATATTGGGGATCGGATTTAGGTTTAAGGACCGGCATTAGCGGCCAGTTTTGAGTTAAAGGACTGGCATTGGCGGCCAGATTTGAATTGAAGGACCTGCATTGGTGGCCGAATTTAAATTGATTGATGGTTTTACCCTCCTATTGAGGTAAGGAAAATTTCGAGTGTCTACGGATGCCCCTCTTTAACATGTCCATGAAATGTAATGGAATGGACATGATAAAGATTAGTAGACATTGGAAATAAAAAGTGTCAGCGCTGCTTCGAAGGCTGGGGGCGTCCTTGAGTGGAATGGGGCTTCTGTTAGCTGCCTACGTTATCACTCTGCTGGGGATAACGTTGTTATGTGCAGCCATTGATGTTGTTGGGAAGTTACCATGAACTAATTTTTTGTCACTTCTTGCTGGGGATGACATCATTCACGATAACCTATTTGACTCTGATGGGGATGAGATTGTCGAAGATGAGATATCACAGATTGTCCACGTCTGGATCTATTGGGGATGACGTTCTCCGCGATAGCTTTATAGATCATGACTGAGGTTGATCTGATTGATACTACCTCAATGATCCCTTTGGGATGTGTATAACAGATTCCATCCTTTGTGATAGATTATTATAATTGTTTCCGTCACCAGATCCCTTCTATTGCTTGGCTGGGGTTGAGTTGAAAGTTGCAACGTCATTGGGGTTGAGCCAATGGTTGGACTGTATTTCGATCTATACCCAAACTTCGCTGAGGCTGAGCCAACGGTTGAAACTTCTTCGGTCAGTACCCGAACTTCGCTGGGGCTGAGCCAATGGCTGAAACTGCTTCGGTCAGTACCCAAACTTCGCTGGGGCTGAGCCAACGGTTGAAACTGCTTCGGTCAGTACCCAAACTTCGCTGGGGCTGAGCCAACGGCTGAAACTACTTCAGTCAGTACCCAAACTTTGCTGGGGCTGAACCAACGGCTAAAACTGCTTCGGTCAGTACCTGAACTTTGCTGGGGCTAAGCCAACGGCTGAAACTAATTTGGTCAGTACCCGAACTTTGCTGGGACCTGAGCGAACGGCTGAAACTGCTTTGGTCAGTACCCGAACTACGTTGGGGCTGAGCTGACTACTGAATCTGCTTCGGTCAGTACCCGAACTTTGCTAGGGCTGAGCCAGCGGTTGAAACTACTTCGGTCAGTACCTGAACTTCACTAGGGCTGAGCCAACGGCTGAAACTGCTTCGGTAAATACCCGAACTTCGCTGGGGCTGAGCCAACGGCTGAAACTATATGGTCAGTACTCGAACTTCACTGGGGCTGAGCCAACGGCTGAAACTGCTTCGATCAGTACCCGAACTTCGCTGGGGCTGAGCCAATAGCTGAAACTACTTCGGTCAGTAACCAAACTTCGCTGGGGCTGAGCCAACGACTGAAACTACTTCGGTCAGTACCCGAACTTCGCTGGGGCTGAGCCAATGGCTGAAACTACTTCGGTCAGTACCCTGAACTTTTTGGGGCTGAGCCAATGACTGAAACTACTTTGGTCAGTACCCGAACTTCGCTGGGGCTGAGCCAGCGGCTGAAACTGCTTCGGTTAGCACCCGAACTTCGTTGGGGCTAAGCCAACGGCTGAAACTGCTTCGGTCAGTACCCAAACTTCGCTGGGGCTGAGCCAACGGCTAAAACTACTTCGGTTAATACCCGAACTTCGTTGGGGCTGAGCCAACAGCTGAAACTGCTTTGGTCAGTACCCGAACTTCCAAAAATGACAGTTTTTGGCAATTTTGCGTAATTCTTGCGCAGTTTTTCTGCAGTTTGATTTGTTGATCCCCGGACAAGGCTCTGGGATGAATACCAAGGGTCTTCGTGGAATTTTCCTATTTGTTAGGATTACGCTGGTTAAACGCAGGATTTCTGGCCAAACTGCTCAATCGCGTAGCGATTTCTCTTCAAATTTGACTTGGTAGCCCGTTTAACTCCATTTTGACTAGAATCGAACCGGGCCCAGGGGAAGTGAATCCCATCTGGGATGCCGCAGGTGGAGGTGCGGCAGCTGCAGGTGGAGGTGCAACAGTCGCAGATGGAGGTGCGACAGCCGCAGGTAGAGGTGCGACAGCCGCAGGTGGAGGTGCTGCTACCTGGCCTATTTAATATGCTGCGGGATTTTCATTTTGCAAGTTTCCTGTTTTGAGTTTCGAAAGGATTTCGATCTTTTTTTCAGATCTACGGAGCTTGGACAGCTATTTTCTGAATCCGTCAGTTCCTACGCTTTCAGCGCAGCGCATGTAACGTTTTACATGCTTTTTTCGCAGTTTTTGACCGTTAAAAGCATGTGAACCGCCTAGGGTGCTTTTAGATGCAATGTATGAAAAATGTATGCCTATATGACCTATAAAAAATTTTCTGACTACATATGTATGCATATCTTACTGTAATGCACGTTTGTATGTAAAAAAATTCAGGTTCTAAAATAGTCAATTTTTGTACTTTTTGATCAGTTTAGTCATCCTTTTTGAGGCCTAGTGAGCCTGGATTTTCAACTAAAAATGTCCATGGTAATTTGGCTACCATGTGAGTTTGATTTTTGATTTTTTTTCAGTAAATATGAACTGTTTCTATTTTTGGGTAGGTGTGCTACTGAATGGCCACCTAGACATGCCTGTGTGTATGTGGACAGTCCATTTTACAGAGGAGACTCTGGCGAAATTTTTCCAAAATCTTAGGCTTTGAAAAAACATGCATTTTTGACTCTGTGGGGAATTTTTTTACTGACCCATACAGGTTTTGAGTTGATAGGTTTTGAAAACATGCACTTTTAACTTTATTGGGTATTTTTTACTGACCCATGCATGTATTAGGACCTAGAGATATATGTTGGACTAATTTAAAATGATAAGCCACAGGTTTTAGGCTTACCGCACCCTTTCTGAGGTGATTTGGGGACTTGTTGCCGTAGATGGATCGTGATAGACCCGGCAGTTCCACTAAGGTCTCCTCGAGTATTAGACGTAGGAGGGCTTCTGATGTGCCACAGCCATGTCCGGCTAGGACGCCTCGTAGACTGGTAGAAGGCAGGATTCGTCCAGTATAGGACGAACAGCCACTTGATATTGTCGATGAGGCTCCTTTTGTTGCTCTTGTTCCCACTTAGGCTCCACGTGTGGAGGTCCCAGGCATTGCTGTGCCTACTCAAGAGCTACTGGGCGACTTGAGTCGCCATCCTTTGAGATATCTTCACTCCAACGAGGTGACTTGAAGTCTTTCTTCTCTCTGGATTCGTTTCTTCCTTCTTGCCATTTTTGGGGCTCAGGTTTTTGACTCAGGTTTATTTTTTATGCAGGTTCCCGGCTTTATGCAGCCTCGAGGGAACTGGTTTAGCGTGCACTCCCTGTATCACACTTTGCATGAGGATTACAGGGAGATTGTAGATGGCTGGGGATTTTAGGCCTTTTTTTAGATCCTTCCCCGCCGTTGTCCCTGGGGGTATATGAGGGCTTTGTCTGAGTGTTGGTTCCACCAGACTCAGTCCCTTTATTTGCTGGATTGCGAGGTGATGATGACTCCTATGGACTGGAGATTTATCATCGGCATTGAGTTTGAGGGCGAGTTAGTGCCTGTCATGACTGACATTTCTGCCCGCTATCGTTCAGTTCCTGTTGGGATTCCCGACGATGGAATTCAAGGGTCGGGCAGTTCGATCTGGTCCCTTGAGTAGAGATGCCCAGGATGGGACTTTGCAGTTACCTCCGCCAATGACCAGAGGGCTAGAGATCGCATTCTGAGGCGATTATTTTTGTCGATCATCAGGGGTTGTTTCGTGGCGGACAACTCGTCTACTGTGTCCTTCGCTTTTATCAGCGCCACTCGACAGGTAGAGCGCCTCAGTGACTATGATTGGGGCTCCTATACCTTTGCCTATTTTCTCCAGGGCATGCACATACTTTCGGAGGGTACGACGGAGGCTTGGTTAGGATTTTACCCATTTCTGCTGGTGAGTACATCATTCTGTACCTTTTTGATTTTAGCATTTTGTCAGTCTTGATCACTGAGGACTTTTGGTATTTGCATGGTCAGCTTTGGGCATTTGAGAGGCTTCCTTGCCTACGGCCCGCTACTGCTTTAGGTCTGGAGATCTATCCTTGAGGATAGAGATGGCATCACTCCACTTTGACGGAGGTCCCTGTGCCTGAGAGATTCACTCATGCCCATCTACAGTTGGAGCTTTTGATGGCAGATTTGATCACCTGGACGCCGTACACATCCGAGCACTTGACCGTCAGAATTCGAGGGAGGACTCCCTACTGGCCGGGAGTTTAACTTATCGACCCGCAGGGTACCGTTGTTGATGGAGAAAGGCTGAGAGCTCTATCTTGGAGAGCGTGCTATTAGGAGTATCACAGGAGAGATCCGCATTCCCATTATTCCTCCAGCTTGGCATAATTGGCCATTGACTGTGCCTTTAATAGACCTCCCTTTGGAGGGCATTGATGGCTTCACCCTATCAGAGGGTCCGTATAGCCGGAGGCATTTGGCAGATGGTGGAGCTCTCGTACTATTGGAGCTCAGACTCGGGCTACCCAGTTTATGGCAGACATGGTGCCAGGATCCGTGATGATGACGGATTGGATAGCTTGCTTAAGGGAGCCAACTCATGCAGACAAGATAGCAGATCTGACCAGGGAGTTGGAGCAGGCTGATTTATTTATCAGGCACCTTGGCCGAGATCCATCAGAGGCATCTTCTTTTGACCCATCCAGCTCAGGAGCAGGTCCCTCTTCAGGTCCATTTAGCAGCAGCTATACAGGGGCAGATCCTCCCTTATATCTCCCAGATATGCCTGATCCTAGCAGTTTTGTGCCGACAGAGGAGATGGAGCAGGTTGATAGATTCGACACTGATGTCTACGACTTCCTCTGATAGCTATTGGAGCTATACTTTTTGGTCAGCCACTGTTTTGGCTATTCGGCATTTGTGTCATCATTTTTGATATACCACTGTAGTAGTTGGGTGGTGGTGCCCCATTTTTCCTGTATTTTTCCTTTCACTTTGTATCAGGATACAGGGATGTTTTATGCAGTAGATAGCTTTTTATAGATATTCCTGCCATATATTATCTTCTGCATCATGTTTATATTACTGTCATCATGCATGTATTATATCATGTGTATGCATTCAGACATGTGTGTTTTGACTTGACCTCTGGACGGTCTTGTGATACGGTGCTACAGATGACGTCGTCTACAGTCAGCCGTATTGAGCATTTACCACCATCTACGATGGCAGCATTATTGAGGTCCTGGTATGATAGTCTGCCCTTTCTTGCTAGGGGGACTGTGGACTAGATGTTGGGGCATTCATTGGCCCTTGCAAATTTTTAGGTTTCGGTCTGATTTGTTGAGGGCCTTCTACCCTGCTGGATTACCGACAGGAAGGTGTTCTGCTTCGGGTGGCATGAGCTGACGCCGACTCTGGAGGAGTACCAGAGATTTACTGGCTTAGATTTAGAGTTGTCGTGTGCTCGGACGACTGATTAGTGATATGAGGAGGCCGTTTATCAAGCTGTCCGGTCTCCGTCAGAGTGTAGTCATGGATGAGATCGTTTCGGGGCACTTGATCTCTATGGACTTCTTGATTGAGCACTTTAGCGAGCTTGACAGTTATGGTCAGAGATTTCGTTTGTTCAGTAGAAATATGGCATGCAGCCAGGATAGACATCCTACTGATGTGTGTTGTGGCATATGTCTACATGCCATTGTGATTGGATCATCTAGATATGGGATTGGTTGTAGTGGTTAGATTCCTTAGACAGGGTAGCACCATCATCCCGATGATATTGGCTGAGACATTTAGATCCGCCACGTATTATAGTACCCATCCAGAGGGGTTCTTTAGGGGCATCTTGGTCTTGCTGTATATATGGCTGATGTCCCATATACGACCAATTGGATCCTTTAGGCCTAGGGGTTTTTTCTTTACTCATGAAACATCCAGAGCTTTCTCTTTTCAGCCTGCGGAGTGCATTGATGCAGAGTCTTGGTCGGCATTTCTATCAGATATTGAGCATTCGTTTGTGATCTTGTCATAATCAGGGCTAGCATCCCCATATAGTTTTATCACTCATGCATGTGGTCTAGATTATTTACCCCTAGCAGGTTTGAGAGGAGTGACTACCTATCATCCTTTGGCAGTCATGTGTCAATTTGATCAGCTGCAGAGTTTGCACCATTTCGAGGGGTCTGCTGATCATAGGATGTCGGCTTCTTCCATGTCATCTGCCGACTTGGTCAGAGTATATGAGTGTTGGACTCATCGGGAGAGGGCTGATTTCTCCAGTAGCCATTCGGGCTATTCTCCGGAGTATCCTGATTGGTTGGAGGCAGAGACATGAGTGGTAGTAGAGGCTTTTTCATCTCTTAGTGTGGACTCTGACGAGGAGGAGCCCATGGAGGATCCAGATTCTCCTACCGAGGATGAGCTGTTCATGGGTTTGATCACTGCTCTTGTTAGTGATTCCCCAACCATTCCTGTGGGGATAGATCTTACTTTAGCAGACTCACTATTCAGGATGACCTTTGAGCGAGACTCGTCTAAAGCACAGATGTTGGCTGCCTTATCTGGCAGAGATTTAGCTTTTGCTGAGAGGGATGGTCTCAGGGCTGCTTTGGATGCTAGATTGATTGTGCGGGACGAGCTTCAGCTCTGCTCTGGATACTGCAGTTGTAGAGCGAGACGAGATTCGCTCGGCTAGGGATGCAACATTTGTTGAGATCGAGGAGACTTTGATTGCTCGAGACACAGCTTTTGCAGAGAGAGATGAGGCTATAGCTTCCCGTGATTTCCAATTGCTGATAGTACTGCTCTTTGATCTTACACTCATGGTTTGGTCACCGAGATGAGTGCTCATATTGATGACCACTGTGCCACCTTGCAGATGACTGTGGATGTTCTGAGCCGTATGGAGGCTGAGTGGACTGCATTTACGGCTGCTCCACCATCTTCAGAGTTAGATGTCATGCTAACATTGCTGACCCGCTTATCCTTGGTTCTATAGACTAGCTTTATTTTTCCTGCACTGACTAGATCAGTCATTTTGTCATGTACAGGGCATTATGTATATAAAGCAGTTTTTCTATATCAGAGAAATATATTTTTGATGCGCTTCCCTGACTGGAGATGTATTGTCATTGCTGAGTGATTACCACTTCTTTCATGACTCGCAGTTGTTGATGTATCTTGAGTTTCTCCTTGATGGACTGACAGTTGAGATGTCAGGGAGTATCTCAGATAGGCCTGTTGACCAGGGTAGTTTGATAGAATTTAGCTTCTATTTGTCTTTGGTGTCTTGGAACTGGTCTTTTATTAATTTTTTTTCTTGAAGGTCAAACCGCGCCATAGGGGGCTGCCTACGTACTCCCGGGTTATACTTGCCTTGTGGATAGCACAACAAACTCGTATTAAATATTTAATACTTTATTAATTTATCATGCTAGAAGGCGACGTTCGATATTCCAAATATCATTGAATGCTTTAGACTTAATATAATTTTTTTGAGGGGTTTGTTATTATTTGTCTCAACTTGTTTAGCGGGCATGCACACACACACACACACACACACACACACACATATATATATATATATATATATAAATACGCGTCATTTTATTAAACATGTGAAGCATGTCTGTATAAAATATAATATATATAATACTTAGTACGCATATATAGAATATTATATTCTATCCGGATTGATTATGGACTGTTATTCTAGTTTGATTCACTAGAGCCACCAAGTGAACCAAAAGGTCAAACCTAGGAGTGCAAGAATTTAAATTTAAATGTAACTATTACATTTAAACCCGGGCTCCATATAAACGGGTCTTCATGCGCTCCTTTCTCCTTGGTCTCCAATTTCTTTAAGATAATTCTAACTATTTCTATTACATTAAACTATTTAAATTAAATAGAAACCTTGATCAGCAGTCAAGTGGAAGTACATAGGAGGGAGATAAAATTTTACATCAATAAAAAACCCAGAGAAAATGAGGTACGCAGATCTCATTTAATAAAACACATTCATTTAAACATTTAACTAAAATAAAATCCAATTATATTGGTCAATAGTCCCATAATCAATCCCATTTATTTTCATACATATCACCATATGCATCAATAAATAAACATTTATCTCATGAATTAAAACATTCCATATATATATGAGTATCATTAAATGGATAATTTTAAATTGCATGAAATCCAATTTAAAGATTAAAATAAACTCTTTATTTTAATTATAAAATAATTAAAAATATTATATATATATATATATATATATAATATAACCCGAATCATTATAATGATTCACATTATATATGATACCAATGTGAATCATTATTATGATTCAGGCACCCTTTTGTAAAGCCTGAAGCTACGGTTACTTTTTTTTTTTTTTTTTGCAAAACGTGCCTTGTAACAAGATAACACTATTACTTTTTGAAATCCCTTTGTAGAAACACGGATGCAGGTTCGCAGCGAACCAAAAAAAAAATCGTTCATTTTTTTTTCTTTCTTCTTATACAATTAATTATGCCCAATAAATTATTCTAAATACATACCCATACATATATGAAATTAAAATAATTAATAATTGCATAAAAGTTTGGCTCTAATGCCATTGTTGGGTTTGTTCGAAATTGTGGTTTAATCAAATTACAAAAATTAGCGGAAGCATAGTATATAAGAGTTTAAAATTTTCTACAAAACCATTACCCGGATCATCTTTTATGCATATTATTAATTTAAAATGATAAATAAGAAGTTATGGAATCATACCCTTATAGAACGAAGCTTCCATATGTGTGATAGTTCAACTCCTTATTCTTCGTGATCTCCTTGAATTTCCGGGTTAGATTCCTTTCATTGATCAATGTTAGCCACCCAAGTGTTTGGCCTCTAGAGGTGATCCACCAAGGAATAGGAATTATTCAAAAAGGAGGGTGGTTGGCTAAATCCTATTTTTCTATCCTCTATAGAAAAGGAGTACTCTCCAACAATTAAAATTACATCAACTGATATCTAACATAAGACTCCTCTTATATAGATATTGGTCAAACCTTCTAATCCTATTAGACATAAGGTTTTATTTAATTAATTAAACTCTTTTAATTAATTAGGCTTCCCAACATATTGGGATTAATTAATTAAACTCCTTTAATTAATTTGCCTCCTAATCTTATTAGGAATAAATGAGAGTACTAATATTAAATTAATTCCTAAACTCCTTTAGAAATTAAAATAATAATTATTATAATAATATTAATAAGACTCCTCTTATTAATTTATATTTAATATTTCTAAAATATTAAATAATAAATATTAAGTTATTTAATTTATTCTATCACCATAGATTAAATTAATTATATTTAATGCATTATTACGATTATGCCATTACTTTTTTAATAATTAATCTTTCTTTTATGATGTGACCCTTTAGGTTCTTCATATTAAACCGGTTGTGAATAAATCAATTAGAACAATTCTAATCTTATTTAAATAAATAAATTAAACGAATAATTTATTTAAATAAATAATATTTATTCTACAATAGGGATAAGCCTCCCTAGCGATCAACGACTTTTCAGATAATATAGATTTCAACATCAATCATAAAAAAACCTGTGAGTAAATAGTTACCGTACAATTCAATCCTTCCACCATACAATGTACTAATTAAATATAAGACATGGAATTATTGTCAAGTCTTATTTTATTTTATTATATGTGTTTCGATTAGAAAATGCACAACTCCAAATAATACAAATTAGAAACTTCTTTCTAATTTTATTCTGCCTTGGCTAAGGACTATTGGGTTGTCATTTATCGAATCACATAGGACATATCTCTTCTTTTACTAGAAGTGGTAGATTCTTTATTGACTATTCATTATCTCTATATGTAACTTATTATACCCAAGCATACCCTTTGATATACCCTAAAGGTCTTAAGGAATAAGTCAAAGTATAATTCATTACACGCAAGATACTATGATGATCTCAAGTCCAAAGATCACTTGTACTACTATTACATTAGTAATTCCTATTGACAAACAAATAAAACTCCATTAGGTATTCCATAGCGAGTCACGTTCAGTGAACTTTTCTCTAATAAGCACCTACATACTTGCTTTAGTGTCTCCACACAAATGATCATGAGATCGATCATCCTCATCCAATGAGCAAGCAACATATGTACCATTCTATCTGGATTTACTAATCCTCTCTTTAGTAATTCAACGATTGGGAACTATTTTAGTTTTAAGCTTTCTAAGAATTTAGATCTTATTAGCATGATCAACATCATGATTCTAAAAACATTGCTTAAAGCTATGGGTTATTTATATATTATAAAAATAGCATCATGTAGATAATTAAATGCCTTTAATAAATGAATACTTTTATTAATAAATAAAAAAGATTGTCTCCAAAGTATATGCTTTATCATTATATATGATTGGCTTGTATGCATACTACTTTCAATCTCCCACTTGTACTAAAGCCAACCGCCATGGTATCTTATACTCATCTTCTCTAAGTGACGATCAAACTGTTGTTGTGTTAAAGCTTTAGTAAATGGATCTGCAATGTTGTCTTGAGAGTCTACACGCTCCACTTTCAATGATTTCTTTAATCAAAGTGCCGCAATACATGTTTGGATTCAAGATGAGACTTAGGAACTATTCCTAGTTCTGTAATGAACTTTTCATTCGAAATATCAACTTACAGCTTCACTTACAGTTATATACTTTGTCTTTATCACTAACCCAGTAACCTTTTGCTGTTTGGAACCTTTCCAATTCACTGCACCACCTTTCAAGGAAATAACTTACCCTAAAGTGGATCTGCTGTCGTCTTGGTCAGTCTGGAAACTTGAGTCTGTTTAGCCCTCTAGTTTAATTCAGACT
Source organism: Panax stipuleanatus (assembly GCA_020205555.1). Lineage (NCBI taxonomy): Eukaryota > Viridiplantae > Streptophyta > Magnoliopsida > Apiales > Araliaceae > Panax > Panax stipuleanatus. The sequence goes on from CM035120.1 coordinate 38,140,229, forward strand.
CATCGTGTGATATGATGATATCCTTAGTGTCAGTTAAGTACTTTAAGATGTTTATCACTGTCTTATAGTGATCTTCTCCAGAATATAACTGATCAACTTCAAGTCTCATATATTTCATTGCATACATGATAGTAACTCATGCGATCTCTCTTTTATTGAGGACAATTTTAAAGAGATTCACTCTATAGCTCATCATGATGAGACACCTTTTGGAGTTTATCATGCTAAACGTCTTTAGCATCTAATGAATATATGTTCCTTGGGTTAAGCCGAACATCCTTTTAAATCTATCTATACATATTTATATCCCCAATATGGGATGTTCTACCCAAATCATTCATGGATGAATGTTTAGACAACTTTATTTTGATCGATTATAGCATAGAAATGTTATTCCCTATTAGTAATATATCATCAACATATAATACACGGAATGAAATAGCACTCCCACTAACCTTCTTGTACACACATGGTTCATCCTCAATTTTGATAAAATCAAACTCTTTGATTGTTTTATCAAAACGAATGTTCCATCTATGAGAAGCTTGCTTCAATCCATAAAAGGATTATTATAGCTCATATACATGAATTGCTTCAACCATTGAAAAAAATCCATCTGGCTGTATCATTAATATATTATCCTCTAATAATTTATATTTGAGGAAGGGCGTCTCCACGTCCATTTTTCCAGATCTAGTAATAATAAGCTGCAATTGCTATTAAAATCCAAATGGTCTTGTGCATTACTTCAAAGATCTATTTTAGATTTTATAGTCGTCTACCATTTTCGTGAGTATTTATTACTCATAGCATATTCGTAATTCAATGGATCATCGTCATCCATGATATATACCTCATTGTCATCCTCAATTCATACCTCTCAAGTATCTTCGGTACTCTTCTAGATTTACGAATAGGGTGTTGTACAGTAGGTGTCTCTACTTGGACAGGTTCATCCAATTGATCTGCAGTGTTTTGTGGTTCTTGAATTTCTTCAAGATCTATTTTTCTCCCACTAGCCCCTTCAAGGGTAAACTCCTTTTTCCAAGAAGGCAGCGTGTTTCGCAACAAACACCTTTTGCTCAGTAGGATTGTAGAAATAGTATTCCAAACTCTCTTTAGGATATCCCACAAATGTGCACATATCAGATATTGTCCCAAGATTATCATTTTGAAACTTTTTCATATAAGCTGGACATCCCCAAATCTTAAAATTCTTAATACCAGTTTTCCTCCCTGTCCACATCTCATATGGAATCTTGGGCACAGATTTTGAGTGGACCTTATTTAGTAGATATGCAGCCGCTTCTAGGGCATAACCCCATAATGAAATTGGAAGATCGGTAAAACTCATCATGGAACGAACCATGTCCAACAATGTTCAATTTTTCAGTTCAGATACTCCAATTAATTGTGGTGTACCTGGTGGAGTCCATTGTGAGATTATACCATTATCTTTGAGACAATTGAGAAACTCACTGCTTAAGTATTCTCCACCTCGATCTGATCAACAAATTTTAATACTCTTTCCCGTTTGTTTCTCTACTTCACTTCTAAACACTTTGAACTTTTCAAATGATTCAGATTTGTATTTCATTAAATACATATATCAAAATCTTGAGTGATCATCAGTAAAATAAGAATACCCTCCTCTTGTATTCGTTCTCATAGGTCAACAAATGTCTATGTGAACCAACGCTAACAACTCTGTAACTCTTTCTCCTTTTCCACTAAAAAGAGATTTAGTCATTTTACCCATGAGACAAGATTCACAAGTTGGATATGATTCATAATCGGATAGCTTTAAAAGCCCATCCTTATGCAACTTGGAAAATCTTGTTTCATTGATCTGATCGAGTCTACACTGCAACGTATAAGTATAATTAACATCATCTCTTTTACTTTTCTAAGTTTATTCTATTTGAAATATATTTTCATGCAAGTCAAGTATGTAAAGTCCATTTCGCAAATTACCAACACCATATAAAACATTGTTATTATAAATAGAACAACTATTTTTCTTTATTATAATTTCAAATCCATCCATATCTAATACAGGAATAGAAATAATGTTTCTAATGATGTTCGAAACAAAATAACAATTATTTAAATAAATGGACTTGCTCGTAGGCAGTGCTAAACAATAAGTGCTTACAGCTAATGCAGCAACCTTTGCTCCATTTTCTACTCGTAGACAACTTCATCCAAGCTTCTTCTCTGCTAGAAACTTCTTGCAGTTTCTCTTCCAATGACCGACTCGTTGTAATGGAAGCACATTCCTTTGCTAGCTGGATCAGGTTTCTTTTGATCCTTACCACTCACTTTGCCCTTAGCCTTTTTAGATTTCTTTTTATCAGAAGATACCTTGGGCCTCTTCCTTTCTTGGACGAATCTACCATTAAGAAATGGTTCTTCATGGATGGGAAGTGACCTTCTGCAGTTTTCAACATGTTAAGTAATTCAGGAAAGCTAACATCTAAGTTATTCATGTGGAAATTAACAACGAACTGCGAGAAGGTCTTAAGGAGTGACTGCAAGACCAAGTCTTAACTCAACTCCCCATCCATGACGAACCCAAGCTATCCTATGCGTTCAATCAGATTGATCACCCTTAGGACATTAGTCACTACGGCAGTGCCCTCGGTCATCCGAGATAAGAAGAACTCCTTAGATATCTCATATCTAGCGGTCCTACTTTGTTCACCATATAACTCCTTGAGGTGAAGCAATATAGTCGGAGCATCCATGTTTTCATGCTGACGCTGAAGCTCGTTATTCATGGATGCGAGAATGATGCAATGAGCCCAAGATACATCATTTTTCTGACAACCCAAAAATTTATAAGATTTTAAATGATTAAAATAAAGGTTAAAAGAATAAACCTAGATGAGAATTTGAGGAATAATTTAAAATTTTAAGTAGAACCTCTACGGTTTACTATTTGAATGAGAATAGAGAAAATATGATTTATAAAATTTATAAACCCTAAAAATGAATCTATATGTAGTTGAAGGAATATTAAGGTAAGGTACTACGATACCTATAAAGATTTGTGACTTAATATATAAATTAGGTATTTGATTTAAATAACTTCAAGTGTTATTTTTATTTAATTGTCCTAATATTTTAATTAAATACTAGTAACCTAATCTAATGGATTTATAAAATATGTCTCAACCTATTAGATTATCTTGTATGATTATGTGAGTGCTTATAACGTACTAAGCCAAATAGGGTTATTAAGTTAATACACTTAGTGGAGTATGTTATGACTTATGTGAATTATATGTATGATTAAATAAATATATATTATATAATGTGTATACATTTATTTTGTATATTAAGATAATTAAGAATATGTAAATATCAAAAATATTGAGCATTAGTTCTAGTGATAATAGATTTAATGGACTAAGGAGGATAAGTAATTTAAGTAGCCAATTTGTAGCCCAATTGTTTATTGAAGCATTTGAATTGTATCTAATTTGATTTAATAGCAATTAAGTTATTAAACTAGACCAAAATATCATGTATGAGGCAAATATTATGATGACCCAATTTATTTATGGGTGGAAGCCCAAGTGCATTTTAGTTAGTAAGCTAAATAATAAAATTAGCAAGCTCAAAATAATTAATTACAAGCCCAAGTTAAGCCCACATAAGGGAGGGGTATTATAGTCATTAGAGGAAGCTTTTAATAAAACCAATTTGGAGATAAAGGAGGCACATGGTCGGACAAGGAAGAGAGGGGAAAGGGGAGAAAAATTTGATGATGATATACACTTTAGTTGGTAGGTTACTTTTAAGGTGTCATTTAATTGGTGGAGCCAACACCTTTATTCTTTCTTGCAAGCAAACCTTTACTTAATGATGAGAGAGAGATGGAAGCAAGATAGTGGAGATAAAATATAGATATATATTATATATCTATACTTATCATTTAATTAAATTAAATATACCAATTTCATCTCATCTTTATTTCTTAAAGCTAAACTAGAAAGAGAAATAGAAAGAACAAAAGAGAAATAAGAGAGAGAAAGGAGAGTTCGGACATGTAGAGAGGAGAGAGAAGGAGAGTTTTAGTAGTTTCATAAATTCCTAAATCAATCTTAGGAAGAAGAAGAGGAGAATCAAGCTAAGGTATAAAAAAGTTCCTACTTATTATAGTTTAATTTCTCTTTGTTGATTTAAGTTTTGATCTTTGTACAGTTATAATTTTGAGGCTTAAAAACCTTAGATATATGTGATTAATAGTGTTTCATGTTTAGATCTATACCTTTTGATGATCAAAAGTTAGATCTAAAGTATGAAATAGGAAATAAGTTTTTCAAAAGTAAGAAAACTTAATTTTTCTTAGCCTTGGTTGTGTTTAATCTTATGTTTGGTCATTTTTATTGAAATAGATCATGGATCATGGTAGATTCATGAGTATATGAGGTATTGGTATGTATTATGATGATTGATGATGGGTTATGTTGGGTAATATATAAGGATATGGAAGATTTCTTAAAAATCACTAAGTATTGAAAAATTAGATTTTTAAAAAACACAACATGAAATTCAAACGACCATATCTCTCATTCTATTTTGAATTTTTGAGTGTGGTAACTTTCTAGAGTTAGATCTATAAGTCTTTTAACTTTCCAAGTGTAATCATTGAAAAATTTCATGTAGATTTTCGTGTGGACTGATTTTAGCAAAGGAGGTCAAATCTGAAATAGTCAAAAAAGCTTGCTGTCCAAAATTTGTAGGGGCTGTTTCGGGCACTTAAATTATGAAATAAATTCCAATCTTTTGAGACATAAAAATATATGAGATAAAGTAGCTTGTGTCCAAAAATGAGCTCATTCCAACGTAAATTGACCAAGTTATGACCATTTCAATATTTGCATTGTTTTGACAAAAATCGCTATAACCGGAGTTGTATAACTCTGATGGCCACGAAATTTAAACTAGATGTCCACGTTAACATGTGTAAGATCTTGCCAAGAGTTGGTAATTTTTGGAGTTAGGCATTATGTAGCTAATTTCTTAAGGAATTAACTAGAAATGAATTTTTGAAAAATACTTAAAGGAGTTGAAAAATTCCAGAAAAAATATTTTTGTGTATAGATTATATGTATATATGTATGGCCCAAGGATAGATAAATAATACACTAATTTGGTATTTTCGTAAAAAGCGTATTTTAGCTTCCTGAAATGAACAGTTCAGGGTGCTGAATTGGAAACTGAAAATGTTAGGAAGACTATTTTGTTTCAGCTTGCTGAAATAGAAACTGAAAAGGTTAGGAAGGGAAGACAGTTTGATTTCAGTTTGCTGAAATAGTAAACAGTTTACCGAGTTATAATAGTAACTTATAAATGAACGAGTAAGTGTTTAGTCTAAGGTAGTGCAATCGTACCCTTTAATGGTTGATGTATCGTAGCTGGGCTAAACAATTTCTTCAGGGAGCGGAGGTATATACAAATTAGTAACCGATCTAACTCGCTGTGAAACAGTGTAAATGAGACGAAAACTAATTTGTTGGTTGTTTATGGGAAACGACTCTGTATACTATATTGACTACTATTAAAGACTCGATCTGTGCTAGGTTTAGACTTGTTAATATGTATAGTGTTAAGGATATCTAATATTTGACGATGTGGTTAAGTGTTAGATGGTTTATTTTTAAAGTAATAGTATTACGAGATAAGTATGTTATACTAATTGAAATATCAATCTTATAACTGATAGGTCTTTTCAATAAAGCGATTAAATTATATTGCGTAACAGTAATCAACGGTACAAACAAATTTTCTCTAACTCAACCTTGAGTTATATTTTCAAAGCATGGTAGTAGATAATTATTGCTGATTATTCACATCTATACTAATTATTGATTCGCACTTAGTGCATGTTGCATATGTTCATCAAGTGTAAAAGGTTGATCATCTTTATTATCATTTGGTTAAGTTAAAATTTGTTCATGTTCATTGTTGGCCATTCATCATTATTGACTCTGTCATTCAGTTATGAAAATTAATTTATATTCTTTCACAATTATTATATTGTTAAAATTTGTCAGCTTATTATTCTTTTCACTCATGATATATATCTTCATTTGAACTTAAACTTGCTGGGCAAACTTATTGCTCATCCTTGCTATATCATGATAAAACTTTCAGATTAAGACGAAACTTCGAAAACAGGCAAAGACAAAGACAAATACCAGAATTGAATTGTGTTGCAGTTAAAATTGTAATAGTATTGGTGGCAGATGACATTGTAAGTCATGTAGAATATGAATATGTGTATTAAGTTAAGGTTACCGATCATAGGAGTTATGTGTAAAGGTTATTGTATAAACAATTTATGTTTATATCTTACGCAATATTAATAGAATTGATGTACCATGTCCGAGGTTCTTGGGACCTGAATTTGGGGGCGTCACAGTTGGTATCAAAGTTGTAGGTTATAAACCTTAGGTAGGGTTACCTTAGGCTATAACCGCAGGGATGAGGATAAGGAATAAACTCAAATAGAGTTTAAGTTTAAGCGATGAATTTGGGCAAGGTATTAATAAGTCAATAAGATTCAAAGAAGAATTATGGCAATTAATAAAGATCCAGAGTTACCTAACTCTGATAATAAAGATGAGCAGTAGTAATGAATAGATAGAGTCTAAAAGGCTTATAGTATAAAGGAAAAGAAGATCGTAAAACAAAACGATCATAACATAGAAAAGAATCGTAATATAACACGATTATAAGAAAAGATCACAACGTGATCTGATAAGGTCATAGAAGTATAGATGATCAATCTCTTGATTGAAAACTTTATAGTAAAATTGATGTATGACAGTGGTACTATGAAATTGAACTATGAAAACTCAGGAAAAAGTTGTAGAATTGTAGATACGGATTAAATGAAATTCGTATTGAGTAAACAGAATTTAGGATTATGTGGAATTTCAATTGGGGACTCATGTGATAGATGAGTTGTACAAACCTTTGTATGGGCGGGGGTTTTATGCTTGGTCTAACGACTACTTAGTTTATCACATTGATAATCATTGAAATGTTGGTGTCGCGCTATTTTCTATATGTATGTTGAGAAGGTGATTCTTTTCTCATGTGTATAACGGATAGGTAGATAATATAAGATTAGGTGCGAGTTCTTAAAACTCATGCTTATGGTAAGTTTGTGACTCACAATCGTATGGTATATTTTGAACCCCTAAGCGTATGGACAGTTCCTGATTGGTTTCTTGAACTACGTATTGCTAGGATAAGTTTCTAAACTCATATTATTGTAGAAAGTTTGTGAACTCATAACGTGTGGTATGTTTGATGAACTATATTGGGTATAGGAAAGTTGTGGAAGAAGAATTGAGGATTTTTAGTGTAGTAAGTTTTAAGTATGATAGAATAGACATAATTATTAAGCAATTGATCTATAAAAGAATTGAAGTTGATGGTGGAGGCATAGGTATTCCAAATCTTCTAGCTATGCTAGACTTCAAAAAAAAATTATATCAAGCTAAATTCGCACTGATGTGCCTTTAAAAATATAAATGAATTTTTGTTATCAGCAACACATGGTTACAATTGTGTAGAAGTGGGCTTCGTACCACTAACACATCGTTACCTGTTGCGGCATGATAACACCAAAAATGAATTTTTGTTATCCTCAAAACATGGTGAAAAATGTGTATGTGTGGACTTCGGGACCCTAACACATCGTTACCTGTTGAGGTATGATAACACTAAAACAGATTTTCAAAGATTTTTGAACAGTTTAAAAGAAAAGTCTATGCTAATTGTTTCGGCTAGACAAAAATTATTTAAAATATCAAAATATATTTTATATATCATCAATGCATCATGGAACCTGGTGCAAAGATGATAAAAATGATAGAGTCATTAATGCAGTTTTACCTAGTGTTGGATGTGATCTAAAGATCGTCAGCCCATTATGATATATTGTTGTATAACAAAGTCAAAAAAATGACAGAATCTTCAACGAACTGTAAATACAGTGCGGTATAATGACGTCATAAAATAATTTTTAGAATTTTAAAGAAAAGTCAAGTGCAAATTAAATTTGTCCACATACATATTTCGATTAATGTTCAAATTATTGGTATATGTCTAAGCTATTTGATTCAGCTAGACAAAGGTTTATGAAAATTCAAATATCTCTTTGAGAATTTATCTCAAACCATATTATTTTGGTTCAGACTCCAGCCTGAGTATGAACATCTCTAAATTAGGAAATCTTTTTGCGCCAAAGGCGGATTTGATGAACGCGAATGTCGTTCCAGCATGTAGCATCTGATCAATGCAGGGTATAACGGGCTGATCACCCACAATGCCCATAAGTATGACGGTTTACAGATAAATTTCTGTTTAAACCTTTTCGAAATTGAAAAATGAAAGTTCAGGGTCTATATGACTCCTCAGCATAATTTGAAAAGTTTTTAACTCCTTAGAGAGAAGTCTGGGTAGAATGTGATGATAGAATAGTTTCTCATAGAAGAAATCTGTATGTACTCATTAAATAAGAATGAAATCAGATAAAAGTTAAGCTGGAAACTTAATTTTGAGGAATAAAAGGAGTAGGAATTAGTAGGCTGTAATTTTGAGGACGAAATTCTTAGAAGAAGGGGTGAATGTGACAACCCAAAAATTTATAAGATTTTAAATGATTAAAATAAAGGTTAAAAGAATAAACCTAGATGAGAATTTGAGGAATAATTTAAATTTTTTAAGTAGAACCTATACGGTTTACTATCTGAATGAGAATAGAGAAAATATGGTTTACAAAATTTCTAAACCCTAGAAATGAATCTATATGTAGTTGAAGGAATATTAAGGATAAGGTACTACGATACCTATAAAGTTTTGTGACCTAATATATAAATTAGGTATTTGATTTAAATAACTTCAAGTGTTATTTTTATTTAATTGTCCTAGTATTTTAATTAAATACTAGTAACCTAATCTAATGGATTTATGAAATATGTCTCAACCTATGAGATTATCTTGTATGATTATGTGAGTGCTTATAATTTACTAAGACAAATAGGGTTACTAAGTTAATACACTTAGTGGAGTATGTTATGACTTATGTGAATTATGTGTATGATTAAATAAATATACATTATATATTGTGTATACATTTATTTTATATATTAAGATAATTAAGAATATGTAAATATCAAAAATGTTGAGCATTAGTTTTAGTGATAATAGATTTAATGGACCAAGGAGGGTAAGTAATTTAAGTAGCCAATTTGTAGCCCAATTATTTATTTAAGCATTTGAATTGTATCTAATTTGATTTAAAAGCAATTAAGTTTTTAAACTAGACCAATATATCATGTATGAGAAAAATATTATGATAGCCCAATTTATTTATGGGTGGAAGCTCAAGTGCATTTTAGTTAGTAAGCTACATAATAAAATTAGCAAGCCCAAAAGAATTAATTACAAGCCCAAGTTAAGCCCACATAAGGGAGGGGTATTATAGTTATTAGAGAAAGCCTTTAATAAAACCAATTTGGAGATAAAGGAGGCACATGGCCGGACAAGGAAGAGAGGAGAAAGGGGAGAAGAATTTGATGATGACATACACTTTAGTTGGTAGGTTACTTTTGAGGTGTTATTTAATTGGTGGAGCCAACACCTTTATTTTTTTTTTCAAGCAAATCTTTACTTAATGATGAGAGAGAGATGGAAGGAAGATATTTGAGATAAAATATAGATATATATTATATATCTATACTTAACATTTAAGTAAATTAAATATACCAATTTCATCTCATCTTTATTTCTTAAAGTTAAACTAGAAAGAGAAATAGAAAGAACAAAAGAGAAACAAGAGAGAGAAAGGAGAGTTTGGACATATAGAGAGGAGAGAGGAGGAGAGTTTTAATAGTTTCATAAATTCCTAAATCAATCTTAGGAAGAAGAAGAGGAGAATCAAGCTAAGGTATAAAGAAGTTCCTACTTATTATAGTTTAATTTCTCTTTGTTGATTTAAGTATTGATCTTTGTACAGGTATAATTTTGAGGCTCAAAAACCTTAGATACATGTGATTAATAGTGTTTCATGTTTAGATCTAAACCTTTTGATGATTAAAAGTTAGATCTAAAGTATGAAATAGGAAATAAGTTTTCAAAAGTATGAAAACTTTATTTTTCTTAGCCTTGGTTGTGTTTAATCTTATGTTTGGTCATTTTTGTTGAAATAGATCATGGATCATGGTAGATCCATGAGTATATGAGGTATTGGTATATATTATGATGATTGATGATGGGTTATGTTTGGAATTATATAAGGATATGGAAGATTTATTAAAAATCACTAAGTATTGAAAAATTAGATTTTTAGAAAACACAACATGAAATTCAATCGACCATATCTCTCATTTTGTTTTGAATTTTTGAGTGTGGTTAATTTCTAGAGTTAGATCTATACGTCTTCTAGCTTTTCCAAGTAGAATCACTAAAAAATTCTATGTAAATTTTCGTGTGAACTGATTTTAGCAAAGGAGGTCAAATTTGAAATAGTCAAAAAAGCTTGCTGTCCAAAATTTGCAGGGGCTGTTTCGGCCACTTAAATTATTAATTAAATTCCAATATTTTGGGACATGAAAATATATGAGATAAAGTAGCTTGTGTCCAAACATGAGCTCATTCCGACTTAAATTGACCAAGTTATGACCATTTTAATATTTATATTTTTCCAACAAAAATCGCTATAACCGGAGTTGTATAACTCTGATGGCCACGAAATTTAAACTAGATGTCCATGTTAACATGTGTAAGATCCCGCCAAGAGTTGGTAATTTCTAGAGTTAGGCATTATGTAGCTAATTTCTTAAGGAATTAACTAGAAATGAATTTTTGAAAAATACTTAAAGAGTTGAACAATTTCAGAAAAATTATTTTTGTGTATAGATTATATGTATATATGTATGGCCCAAGGATAGAAAAATAATACATTGATTTGGTATTTTCGTAAAAAGCGTATTTTAGCTTCCTGAAATGAACAGTTCAGGGTCCTGAAATGGAAGTTGAAAATGTTAGGAAGACTGTTTTGTTTTAGCTTGCTGAAATGGAAACTGAAAAGGTTAGGAAGGGAAGACAGTTTGATATCAGTTAGCTAAAATAGTAAATAGTTTACCAAGTTATAATAATAACTTATAAATAAAAGAGTAAGTGTTAAGTCTAAGGTAGTGCAATCGTACCCTTTAATGGTTGATGTATCGTAGCTGGGCTAAACAATTCCTTAAGGGAGCGGAGGTATATACGAATTAGTAACAGATCTAACTCACTGTGAAAATAGTGTAGACGAGACGGAAACTAATTTATTGGTTGTTTGTGGGAAATCACTCAGTATACTATATTGACTACTATTAAAGACTCGATGTGTGCTAGGTTTAGACTTGTTAATATGTATAGTGTTAAGGATATCTAATATTTGACTATGTGGTTAACTGTTAGATGGTTTACTTTTAAAGTAATAGTATTATGAGATAAGTATGTTATACTAATTGAAAGATCAATCTTATAACTGATAGGTCTTTTCAATAAAGCGATTAAATTATATTGCGTAACAGTAATCAACGGTACAGGCAAGTTTTCTCTAACTCAACCTTGAGTTATATTTTCAAAGCATGGTAGTGGATAATTATTGTTGATTATTTACATCTATACTGATTATTGATTCGCACTTAGTGCATGTTGCATATGTTCACATGTTCATCAGGTGTGAAAGTCTGATCACCTTCATTATCATTTGGTTCAGTTAAAATTTGTTCATGTTCATTGTTGGCCATTCATCATTATTGACTCGGTCATTCAGTTATGAAAATTGATTTATATTCTTTCACAATTATTATATTATTGAAATTTGTCAGCTTATTATTCTTTTCACTCATGATATATATCTTCATTTGAACTTAAACTTGTTGGGCAAACTTGTTGCTCATCCTTGTTATATCATGATAAAACTTTCAGATTAAGACGAAACTTCGGATACAGGCAAAGACAATGACGAATACCAGAATTGGATTGTGTTGCAGTTAAAATTGTAATAGTATTGGTGGCAGATGACATTGTAAGTCATGTAGAATATGAATATGTGTATTAAGTTAAGGTTACCGACCATGGGAGTTATGTGTAAAGGTTATTATATAAACAATTTATGTTTATATCTTTCGCAATAGTAATAGAATTGATGTACCATGTCCAAGATTTTTGGGACCCGAATTTGGAGGCGTCACAATTTTGCCACTTTACAATGGTGGCAATCTCTTTCTCAGAGGCTGTTTCTGGAACAGTTCCAAGGACAGGTGAATTTAGGACATAAGAAATCTTTTCAGCAGTGAGAACTATCCTCAGATTTCTTAATCAGTCCGTGTAATTCGTCCCATATAGTTTATTAGCATCAAGTATGCTACGCAGTGAGATTAGTGATTTTGACATTTTTAAATTTCTGTATGTGAAAAGATAACATTTTAGGAAACATTAATTTAATTAATTTTTTATACCAAAATAAATTAGGTCCTATTTTAAATTGGTATCTCTCACTATTTTCTTCAAACTATATTACCCTTACTTATATAGTTCGGCAACATCTAATTAAAGATTTGCTAGTGAGAATAAGGATCCCATATCAAATGTTTATAGCCTTGTGGATAGCACAACAAACGATATATAAATAAATAGGTAGACAACTCTTTGTCAGTTACATCAACATGTAACTCCTTTTAATTTTGCCTCTTAAATCATAATAATCAAGTGTGTGAATATCCGAACTAAAATAATTTAAGTTAAGTCCAACCTAGCACTTTCATAAATTCAAAAAAATATTATTTTCCTTGTGGATAGCACAATAAAACAATATTGTTCATTTTTCTTGATAAGTATCAAATGTGATTAAATTAATATCTTAAATACGCAATACTTGCCTTGTGGATAGCACAACAAACTCGTATTAAATATTTAATACTCTATTAATTTATCATGCTAGAAGACAACGTTCGATATTCCAAATATCATTGAATGTTTTAGACTTAATATAATTTCTTTGAGAGGTTTGTTATTATTTGTCTCATCTTGTTTAGCCCGCATGCTCACTTATATATAAAATACGCGTTATTTTATTAAACATGCGAAGCATGTCTGCATAAAATATAATATATATAATACTTAACATGCACATATAGAATACTATATTCTATCCGGATTGATTATGGACTTTTATTCTAGTTTGGTTCACTGGAGACACCAAGTGAACCAAAAGGTCAAACCTAGGAGTGCAAGAATTTAAATTTAAACCTAACTATTATATTTAAACCAGAGCTCCATACAAACGGGTCTTCACGCGCTTCTTGCTCCTTGCTCCTTGCTCCTTGGTCTCCAATTTCTTCAAGATAATTCTAACTATTTTTATTACATTAAACTATTTAAATTAAATAGAAACCTTGATCATCAGTCAAGGGAAAGTACATAGGAGGGAGATAGAATTTTACATCAAGAAAAAACCAGAGAAGACGAGGTACGCAGACCCCATTTAAAAAAACTCATTCATTCAACTATTCAACTAAAATAAAATTCAATCACATTGGTCAATAGTCCCATAATCAATCCCATTTATTTTCATACATATCGTCATATGCATCAATAAATAAACATTTATCTCATGAATTAAAATATTTCATATATATATGAGTATCATTTAATGGACAATTTTAAATTGCATGAAAACCAATTTAAAGATTAAAATAAATTATTTATTTTAATTATAATAACTTTATATATATGTATATATATATATATATATATATATAATATAACCTGAATCATTATAATGATTCACATTATATATGATACCAATGTGGATTATTATTATGATTCAGGCACCCTTTTTAAAAGCCTGAAGCTGTTACATTCCTTCATTTTTTTAGCAGAACGTGCCTTGTAACGAGATAACACTTTTACTTTTTGAAATCCCCTTGCAGAAACACGGATGCAGGTTCGCAACGAACCAAAAAAAATTAGTTCATTTTTTTTCTTTCTTCCATAAAAAATAATTTTATTCAATTAATTATGGCCAATAAATTATTCTAAAGACATACCCATACATATATGGAATTAAAACAATTAATAATTGCATAAAGGTTTGGCCCTGATGCCACAGTTGGGTTTGTTCGAAATTGTGGCACAATAAAATTATAAAAATTAGTAGAAGCATGATATATCAGAGTTTAAAATTTTCTACAAAACCATTATCTGGATCATTCTTTATGTATATTATTAATTTAAAACGATAAATTAGAACTTATGGAATCATACCCTTGTTCAACTCCTTGTTCTTCGTGATCTCCTTGAATTTTTGAGTTAGATTCCTTTCTTTGATCAATGTTAGCCACCTAAATGTTTGGCCTCTAGAGGTGATCCACCAAAGAATAGGAATTATTCAAGAAGGAGGGTGGTTGGCTAAACCCTAGTTTTCTGTCCTCTATAAAAAAATGAGTACTCTCCAACAATTGGAATTGCATCAACTGATATCTAACAAAAGACTCCTCTTATATAGATATTGTTCAACCTTTCTAATCCTATTAGACATAATGTAACGACCCCAAAATTCTTACAATATAATTCTCATTCTCGATCATTAACAATACAACTTTAATCTATCTTTACATCATTATTCGATATTAAAATCTCTAAAAATGCGGAATATTTAAAACTTTTATACAATCTTTCTTTATTGTCCTGAATCGCAACATTTACATTACAAATATTTGATTCAATTCTATTATATGAATCGCTTCTTCTAAGTTACTATACAAAGTATTACATCACAAGCAATATCCACTATACATCGGATAACTCAACTTTACAACTTTAGCAACTATAATACATCCAAAACAAACACATTAATCATCTAGAACAAATAATTTCTTGCATCGCTATTGATCTTAGCATTCAATTAGCACGCATCATTACCTTGCATCCTTGACCTGCAAAAGTGGTTATTTGCAAGAGTGAGCTCGACAGCTCAGCAAGACCTAACAGTTTTCATGCATCACATAGCACATAATAACATGCTCAATATACATCTCATAATCATCAAAGTAACATGGCATACATGCTTTAATTCACATAACAAATATAAAGATTGAGTTCCTTACTCAATCAAGATTTTTTTAATCAATCAATGTAGTCATAAATTGACTTTAATATTTCATGCTTGCAACATATATAACATATCATGCTGTGACGCCCCCAAATTCGGAACCGCCACTTGCTCACTCGAATTCGATTCGTCACGTGCTCATGGTAATACAATAATAACTAAAATCACACATTCACAGCGGAATATCTAATTTAGAATAATATACAATGATTTATTATAATTATTCCCCCAAGTCTCGCAACCTACAGTACTTAATAGATTACATAATAATATCAATTAACGACTTATTACATAATCTAACTTAAGCTTAAACATAATCAAATCTAGTCTTACTACATCATCTTAATACAACATTAAAATATTTAAAAACATAAAAGACACAGGCTAGTTGGTAGCCTTGCCCTTGCCCTTATCAACGCCTGAAGGTTCACCATGCTCTGCCTTAACTGAAATATTTTAGGGAAAGCAAGAATGAGCACAAATTGCCCAGCAAGTAATATAAAATAAGGGTGAGTAATAAAATTCTCAATTCTCAAAAGGGTATAGCAAGGTTTGATAGTTTAAGGATAACATGAATATCAACAGCTTTCAATAACAGTCGCTAAGGACAGAATAATATCAATGTGATTCAATAATAAAGCAATTCAAGATTTCAAGATAACTGAATACTGAGCAGTCACTAAGGACTATGAACTTCCACAAGAATTGACAGTAATAAACTAAAAATCTAACAAAAATATGTACAACAGGTGATCAGCCTAAAGTACCATCGTTATGCATAACAATCAATCATACTCAAGTGCGCGCGTCGATTCTCCGACAGTTATATTTTGTTCTTCTCAGTCATATACAAGATCCCGCACCAATCAATTGGTTTGGGTCGCTTTTCAATAATATAAGTCTAGCCGAATCAAATGGCATAGACACTTTCACAATATTCAAGAACAATACTAAGTTCATCATGAATAATAGCTTGAATGAAATAAGATTTCAAGTATGATAATTCAATTCAAACGATTAAGTAAAGAAACTAGTTCGCAATATACAAGAATAGAATACTTGCACCGTAAAAGAGTGTAAGTTAGGAAACTTGCACTTTAAAAGAGTGTACGTTAGAGAACTTGCCTTAAGCGTAGTCTATCCACGTAAAGTTAGCCAACACTTTCGAATTTCTATCATAATATAGTTACGTATATATATGATATTCATTAATCATAAAATTAAACTTCACATTTTATCTTCGAATATATGGTCAACATATAAGCTAAGTTTTAACCTAGCTCCACAGTTATATAGAATAAAATTTCTATCCTTAACGTTCCTCCTTTCGAGTTTAAACACATTCTCATATCTTATAAGATCGCAACAATTAGCAAACATGCTCTCATATTATTAATATCACATAAAACTACAAGCAATACTAAAATATATTTTATTTTAGCAAGTTATGGCATTCCCATAAGTTAACCGTCAAAATCGGATTCACATATATCACATAGTATATATATACATGTTAAAGAGTCTTTTTATATTCGTATAACCTTCCCTTGTTCCAAACATATGTGATATAGATTCTATGTCTACACTTACGGTCATTTAAGGTCATGAAATTTACAAAGCCTATCATGCTTGCTTTCAAAACACTTAAGATAATCATATAACTCATTTTTAGGCATGCTTATGAGTATTCACATTTCATACAGGTAACTATCATAGTTATTAGTTTGAAGACATGCTTCACTTAGGCCTATCTTGATTTCACGATATCTAGCATGGTAGGCATACATGTATGATACATTAGTGAGTCTGAGATTACCATCAAACACGTTCAAAATTATCAGATTCTAACTCTCGACATAACATATCAAAGTTCACGTTCAAAGCTCATATTTTTATTAGTAAAGCTTGCTAATAAGGCCTAACATGTTCATGCTATCTACATACATATGTTATTATGTCCGACATGCATTTCACGGCCATATAAACATGCTTATAAGATCAGAATATCAACATGGTCATAGCATGTCAAAGTTTCTTTTCAAAACTTATATTTTTGTTATGAATGTGCATTAGTAAGGTTCACATGTTCACATTTTATTATGGAACCTATATATGCGAGTTAGCATGCTTTTCATACATCCTTAAATCATACTAATATGCTTGCAAGGTTAGAATGTTAACATGGCAAGTATACATATCGAGTTTGTTTTCAAATTCAAAGTTTGTTTATAAAACGCTAAGTTTATCTCAAACTATAAGTATGCGTGTAACTCTTAGTAAAACATGCTTACATTGCCTTAGTATACCCATATATATGTACCACTCATGCTAGCATGCTTGTTCTAATTTATCTCAATAATTTACACTTAGAAGAATCAAGCAGGAAATCAAAAACTGCAGACAGTGTCCTGCGCAGATACGCAGCATGCCAAGGTTAAACCGGAGCAGCTGCGCCACCACTGGTTCTGGCCGGACTGCAGTCTGCTTTGGCAGTTATCAGCCCAATTCACAAAATTACTTCACCGATTCGATTTTTAAACATGCTACATTATATACTAACATGTTACTAGGTCTATATAACAACTAATAACCATTCTATAATTCAATTAACATTCCTTGCAACCAAAATCAAGAAATGGAATTTTGACAAAAAACTGAAAATGAAGAACATGAAGCAATCTTATACCTTTGCTATATGAAATGAACTTGCTAAAATTAAAATTTCTCCCTCTGTGACTATCTTGTTAACAAACTCACAGCACTCTCAATCCAACACTTAGCAAAATTCTCATCAAATCAAATTGAAGAAACATGGCTACTATTTATAGAACTTCAAATATACAGACAATGTGATTGTCCTTCAATTTAAACCAACGAGAATGTTAGATTACATGGTGGTTAAGAGGGAGTTGGTAAATGGTTGGTAAATCTCATCATCAAAACCACTCCCCATTGATCATTGCTAGCTAAGCTTGGGAGAAGAATGGGGAGAATAGGCCTTAGCCTTTTTTCCATACACGTGAAGGAGAAGGAGAGTGACTATTATATTGGGACAAGGAATTATCAGCATTTGCAACACTGATATATATATACAATACTTGTTTTACTATGCACATTTCATATATATATATATATATATATATATATGTCTATGAATATATATATATATATATATATATATATATATATCCAAGTTGTATTTGTATAATACATTCTTAGGTTATAATTAAAATGTCACAATGTAATTCACATACTATAATAAGTGTAATTTCACACATATGATCCATGTACATTATATTACACCGGTATAATTTAATCGTATACTATCACATTATTAAATTCTACAATCAACAATTGATTACAATATATTCATATTATGTTAATGTATACTTACATACATATTGCCATATACACATAATTCATGTAGCTCACATAGTTTAGTTGATCATAACATATAGTTTATGTATACTTGCATGGTCACACTTAAGTGTTTCTCTACACTATATTATATAGTTATATTCCATATACCTTATATATTCAAGTATTGCACATTTGCACATATCAATTAATATAATCTTATTATATTAATAGCTTACTTATTTGTCAAATAAATAAATTATTTATCTCATTGATTAATTAATGATAATATTAATTAATCCATTCCTCATTGATTATTAATTTCCATAATAATCGATTAACACTTATACGATTAATTATCACATTAACAACTATAAATCTCAACACAGTTATAAACAAGTGATTTATTATTATTATATTTATTGCAATAATAATAATCACATATTATTAATTAATCACAGTTAATATTCCATAACCATTAATTAATATTCTACAATAGCAATTAACAACTAATATAGATTAATTATTTACTTAATAATTTATTCGTTAATTAATATAATCATTAATAAGCCTCATCACTGTGCCACACAAGGCTATCAATGAGTTTATCGCAAACTCCATAAATTTCTCAATTATTATAATTATT
This sequence comes from Panax stipuleanatus, assembly GCA_020205555.1. Classification (NCBI taxonomy): domain Eukaryota; kingdom Viridiplantae; phylum Streptophyta; class Magnoliopsida; order Apiales; family Araliaceae; genus Panax; species Panax stipuleanatus. Next base: position 38,159,425 of record CM035120.1, read on the forward strand.
CAATTTTTATATAATTGAATTAATTCATCTCATAACACAAAATCATTTATATATGAATAAATATTCACTTCCATTAATATATTCATTTATTAATATATGGAAATTCTCGGGTATTACATCCTCCCCCCCTATAAAAATTCCGTCTCGGAATTGCTACGAGGTTACACAAATAGATGGGGATAATCCCTCATCATCCTATCTGTTAATTCCCATGTAGCCTCCTCGACATCGTGGTTACGCCAAAGTACTTTTATAGATGATATAATTTTATTTCTCAAAGTTTGTTCTTTCCTATCTAATATCTGGACAGGAATTTCTTCATACGTCAAGTTCTTCTCCACTTGAATGAGTTCATAAGAAATCGCGTGCTTGTAGTCGGCCTTGTACGGTCGCAACACAGAAATGTGAAACACATTGTGGATGTGCTCCAACTCGGGTGGTAACGCAACTTGTATGCCACTTTGCCCACTCGCTTCAGTATCTCGAATGGTCCTATGAATCTTGGACTCAATTTTCCTTTCTTGCCGAATCGGATTTTCCCTTCCATGGAGATACTTTCAAGAAAATAAAACTGCCGACTTTAAAGTCTCGGTCCTGCCGATGCAAATCTGCATACTTTTTCTGGCGGTCTTGAGCTGCTACTAATCTGGCTCTTATCACTGTCACCACGTCTGCGGTTTGTTGTACTAGCTCTAGTCCGAGTATTCGTCGCTCCCCGACTTCGTCCCAACACAATGGCGTTCTGCACTTTCTCCCGTAAAGAGCTTCGTATGGTGGCATGCCGATACTCGCATGGTAACTATTATTATACGCAAATTCGACTAAGGGTAGGTGGTCGTCCCAATTTCCCTTAAAATCCATCACGCAAGTCCTAAGCATGTCCTCCAGCGTTTGTATTGTTCGCTCACTCTGTCCGTCTGTCTGAGGATGATAAGCTGTACTCAACCTCAACTGCGTTCCCATTCTCTCTTGCAAACTCTTCCAAAAATTGGACGTGAAGCGCGGATCTCGATCAGAGGCAATTGACACCGGCACTCCATGTCGTGAGACAATTTCTTTTACGTATAGGCTCGCTAACTGATTCAAACTGTATCGGAATCTTGATTGGTAGAAAATGTGCTATCTTCGTTAGTCTATCTACGATAACCCAAATGGCATTATAACCTTTCTGTGTAACTGGAAGTCCTACCACGAAGTCCATCGTAATATGCTCCCATTTTCACTCTGGTATTTCCAACGGTTGTAGTAAACCACTCGGCCGTTGATGCTTTGCTTTAACGCGTTGGCAAGTCAAACATCTACTGACGCACTCTGCGACTTCCCGTTTCAAATTGGGCCACCAAAAATGTTGCCTTAGATCTCGGTACATCTTCGTGCCTCCCGGATGAACGAAATATGTCGTATTGTGTGCCTCGTGTAAAATCTCTTCCCTTAGCTCGGTTACCGCTGGTACCCATACTCTTTCTTCAAATCTCAAAATACCGTCTTTATCCATTCAAAATTTTTCTTCCTCATTTTCTGTGATCCTCTTTCAGATTTTCTCACACTCTTCATCCTTTTCCTGGGCTTCCTTTACTCTATCCAACAATGTCGGATGAGCTTCCACCACAAACAACCTTTCTTCAGACCTCTCGGGTCCCTTTACTTCTATTTCCAATTTCTCCATCTCTCTTATCAACTCTTCCTGAGTCGTCAAATTAAACAATTTCTCCCTTCCTTTCCTGCTCAGAGCGTCGGCAACGACGTTTGCCTTCCCCGGGTGATAAAGAATATCGCAGTCATAGTCTTTAATTAATTCTAACCACCTTCTCTGTCGCATATTCAACTCCTTCTGTGTGAAGATATATTTCAGACTTTTGTGGTCTGTGTATATCTCACATTTTTCCCCATACAAATAATGCCTCCATATCTTTAGCGCAAAAAATACTGCCGCTAACTCTAAGTCGTGAGTAGGGTATCATTTTTCGTAATCCTTTAATTGTCGTGATGCATATGAAATGACTTTGCCGTGCTGCATAAGTACACAGCCAAGTCCCTTGTGCGATGCATCACTATACACCACAAAATTTCCCGCATCATCTGGTAATGATAACACAGGTGCTTCGCTCAATCTCCTTTTCAGTTCTTAAAAACTTTCTTCGCATTTGTCGGTCCATACAAATTTCACCGTCTTTCTAGTCAAATTGGTCAACGGGGTTGCTATCTTAGAAAAATCTTGGATGAATCTTCGATAGTACCCAGCTAACCCTAAAAAACTTCTTACCTCCGTCAGTGTTCTCGGTTGTTCCCAATTACTTACTGCTTCTACCTTCGAAGGGTCTACAGAGATTCCATTCCTATCCACCATGTGGCCTAAGAATTGAACCTTTTCCATCCAAAATTCGCACTTAGAAAATTTCGCATACATCTTTTCCTTCCTTAGTGCCTCCAAAACAATCTTCAGATGTTCGGCGTGTTCTTCCTCTGTCTTCGAGTAGATCAAAATGTCGTCGATAAAAACCACTACAAATTTATCCAAGTATGGCTTGAAAACTCTGTTCATCAAGTCCATAAATGCTGCCAGAGCATTAGTCAATCCAAATGACATTACCAAAAACTCGTAGTGTCCATAACGGGTTCGAAACACAGTCTTTGGTATGTCCTCATCCCTCACTTTCAGTTGATGATATCCTGTTCGCAGGTTAATTTTCGAGAAACACTTTGCTCCCTTCAGTTGATCAAATAGGTCGTCTATCCTCGGTAGCGGATATCGATTCTTGATCGTTACTCTATTCAATTCTCGATAATCGATACAGAGCCTCATCGATCCGTCCTTTTTCTTAACGAATAGCACTGGTGCTCCCCAAGGAGAAACACTCGATCGAATGTAACCCTTATCCAACAACCCTTGCAATTGTATCATCAATTCCTTTATTTCTACTGGCGCCATACGATATGGAGCTTTCAAAATCGGTGTCTTTCCCGGTGCTAAGTCTATTACGAATTCAATTTCTCTGTCTGGCGGAAGACCAGGCAGATCGTCCGAAAACACATCTTGAAATTCATTAACTACGAATATATCCTTAATTTTTACTCCCTTTTTTCGAGTATCAACGATGTAAGCTAGATAACCTACACATCCTTTCCTTGACAATTTCTTGGCCTGCATCATCGTAACGCAACACGATTGCTTAAGCGATGAGCTACCATAAAACACTACCTTAGACTTACTCGGAGTCTGAAGGTTCACACATTTATTCTGACAATCAATTATCGTTGCATGGTTATACAACCAATCCATTCCCAGTATCACATCAAATTCTCCCAGTCTAATAGGAATCAAGTCTACTTTCAGTTCATGTTCTCTAATATTTGCGCGATAATTTCGATAAACATATTCTGTAGGGATTATTTCTTTATTCGCAACTTCTATGTTCAAAGGATTTTCTAAGGGTTCTCGGGGTGGACTAAGTTTACTAGCAAATTCTTCAGATATAAAAGAACAGGTGGCACCCGAATCAAATAATACATAAGCATTTATATCATTGATTGGGATTATACCTGACACCACGTCCTTCGCAGCCATGGCGTCCTGGACGGTCATGTTAAAAGTTCTGGCGGTTGAGCGGTTGGATTGTGCCGGCCCGCTGATCATCAGCTTGTTGCCTCCTTGCTTATTGCTACCCCCGCCACTTCCCTTCTTTGGGCAGTCCTTAATTCGGTGCTCCATCGAGCCACACGCAAAGCATCTTTGTATCTTCTTTGGCTTCGGACAATTGGGCGAGATGTGCCCTTCCTGTCCGCAGTTGTAGCAAGTGCCACGTCCCTTCCAGCACTCGCCCTGGTGATTCTTCCCACACTTTGGGCATCCTTTAGCCCTCTTCTTGAAACCTCCACGAAAATTCCCTGATTGATTATTGTTGTTTTTGTTGTTGTTGTTGTTGTTGTTATTCTCCCATTTTCTCTTTCCCAAGTTGCTTCCTCCGCTACTGCTTCCTCCCGTATGGTTCTCTCCTCCAGTATTCTTTCCTTTCTTCTCCTTGTTATACAGACTTAAGGCCTCACTTCCACCTTCCGCAATGATTGCCTTCTCCAATAATGTTGCAAAGGAATCAATTTGAAGAACTGATACCTTATTGAACAGCCACGGTTTCAACCCTTGTTCGAAGTGTCTAGCCTTCCTTTCTTCATCAAAAACTTGGTGCTCCGTAAATCGCGCTAGTTCATTAAACTTAGCTACGTATTGCGCCACCGTCATCCCACCTTGTTTTATCTCTAAGAATTTCACCTCCATCCGATTCTTCATACTCTTTGGGAAGTAATTCTCAAAGAACAGCGTCTTAAACTTATCCCAAGCTATTATCCCTTCTCCTGCTCTTTGTTGATTAGCCTCCCACCAGTAGTTCGCTTCTCCCCTCATCATGTATGTGACAAATATCATCTTCTGATCTTCGCCTACGCGAGCTATAGTGAAAGCTTTTTTGATCTCCTTGATCCACGTTTGTGCGACGATTGGGTCGGTAGTTCCCTCGAACTCCGGGGGTCCTATACTCTTAAAGTCTTTAAAGGTTGTTACTGGCACAGTCTGAGGGTTTGGGCGAACGGGTTCATTGTTCCTTCCCCTTAAGGCTTCTCCTAACAAGTCTACCAGTTTCTGGATCGGGTCAACTTGTTCCCTCTCGTTATTAACAAATTCTTCGGGTGCAGTCAATCTACGTCTGGGCGGCATTATCTGCATCACAAGTTTTCATTTTATTATTATTCAAGTATATTACTTAAGTATTTATTTTAATACTAAAGGAATAAATTTATAACACATTTTTGAAATAAACCTCATTTATATTCATATGCCAAATCGTTTTATTACATGATTTCCCTAGCATACTGCTATAAATGTTATCACATATATCCCTTAATATCACAAAAGATAGGGAATATACCAACCTACTACCATACTACCCCTCTAACAAAAGCTTACACGGGGTTTACATCACTATCCCACATCTTACACAAAAGATAGGGATTACAACATAGAATGTACAACACGTAAAGATAAATTCTACTAAACTACCACTAGACCATCTAAGGAAATCTCATCACATCATCCCGCGCTCCACAGCGCTCTTGTACTCAATCTACGCTATATACGCAACCAGCTCTCGACTCAAGGTATGTAGAGTCTGTCCCTGCTCTGCCGGGTAGTGGTACACACCATCAATCACCCTCTCAAAAGCTGAACGGAACACATACCCCATCTTGTTCATCTTCCTCTTCTTGCACCTGACCTCGTCCTCTAGGTCGTCAGCCCTCTCATTGGCCGCTTCCCACTTCTCCTCGAAGTGTATCCTATCCATCACCTCCAACTCTAGCTGAGTACGGAGTGCCTCTTTCTCAGTCTTCTCACTCAATTCTCTTGTTCTACTTCTTCCAGCTTCTCTGCTATATCTACATTTCTCGGTACTGACCTATAGAATAAAGTTCCCATCTGGATCCCTGCCTCCCTACGATAAGCAATCTCTACCTCTAACTCCTGCATGGCCAGCTTCCTCTAGTGGTCTTCGTCCCTCAGCTTTTGGAACTCAGACTCTCTCTCTTGGGCCTCGGCCTCTAGATCCTGGACCCTGCAATCTAACTCTAGGATCCGCTCCTCATACTCTCCTAGCATCTGCTCCTCTACAGTAGCCTCATCAGAGTCCTCTACTGGCTCATCCTCCATCGGCTCCTCCTCTAGATCAGACTCTATCTCAATCTCATCCTCGTCGTCAGACTCGAACGGTGCAATAGCCTGCACTGGTGTAGCCTCTAGAGGTGCCTCGTATACTATATGTATATCCCTGGGCTCCTCCTCTGCCACTCTACTAGGTACACCTGTGTCTGTCATCCTACAATCACAAACACAAGACAAACAAACAGCAACTCCATTAGAATGTTAAATAAAATATAAGTTCATTGTATAGAATGAAGTTACATTTCATAACATGCTAAGTCTCGCTCTAGGAAAAACTCTATGTGAGTTTTATCTCCTTTCCAAATTCTAAGTTCGCCTAAGTTATGGTCTAAGGACACTCATTCCTAAGGGTTATAACTACAGCTCTGATACCAACCTGTGACGCCCCCAAATCCGGGACCCCCACTTGGTCACTCGAATTCGGTTCGTCACGTGCTCATGGTAATACAATAATAACTAAAATCACACATTCACAGCGGAATATCTAATTTAGAATAATATACAATGATTTATTATAATTATTCCCCCAAGTCTCGTAACCTACAGTACTTAATAGATTACATAATAATATCAATTAACGACTTATTACATAATCTAACTTAAGCTTAAATATAATCAAATCTAGTCTTACTACATCATCTTAATACAACATTAAAATATTTAAAAACATAAAAGACACAGGCTAGTTGGTAGCCTTGCCCTTGCCCTTATCAACTCCTGAAGGTTCACCATGCTCTGCCTTAACTGAAATATTTTAGGGAAAGCAAGAATGAGCACAAATTGCCCAGCAAGTAATATAAAATAAGGGTGAGTAATAAAATTCTCAATTCTCGAAAGGGTATAGCAAGGTTTGATAGTTCAAGGATAACATGAGTATCAACAGCTTTCAATAATAGTCGCTAAGGACAGAATAATATCAATGTGATTCAATAATAAATCAATTCAAGATTTCAAGATAACTGAATACTGAGCAGTCACTAAGGACTATGAACTTCCACAGAAATTGACAGTAATAAACTGAAAATCCAATAAAAATATGTACAACAGGTGATCAGCCTAAAGTACCATCGTTATGCATAACAATCAATCATACTCAAGTGCGCGCGTCGATTCTCCGACAGTTATATTTTGTTCTTCTCAGTCAAATACAAGATCCCGCACCAGTCAATTGGTTTGGGTCGCTTTTCAATAATATAAGTCTAGCCGAATCAAATGGCATAGACACTTTCACAATATTCAAGAACAATACTAAGTTCATCATGAATAATAGCTTTAATGAAATAAGAGTTCAAGTATGCTAATTCAATTCAAACGATTAAGTAAAGAAACTAGTTCGCAATATACAAGGATAGAATACTTGCATCGTAAAAGAGTGTAAGTTAGGAAACATGCACTTTAAAAGAGTGTACGTTAGAGAACTTGCCTTAAGCGTAGTCTATCCACGTAAAGTTAGCCAACACTTTCAAATTCTTATCGTAATATAGTTACGTATATATATGATATTCATTAGTCATATAATTAAACTTCACATTTTGTCTTCGAATATACGGTCAACACATAAGCTAAGTTTTAACCTAGCTCCACAATTATATAGAATAAAATTTCTATCCTTAACGTTCCTCCTTTCGAGTTTAAACACATTCTCATATCTTATAAGATCGCAACAATTAGCAAACATGCTCTCATATTATTAATATCACATAAAACTACAAGCAATACTAAAATATATTTTATTTTAGCAAGTTATGGCATTCCCATAAGTTAACCGTCAAAATCGGATTCACATATATCACATAGTATATATATACATGTTAAAGAGTCTTTTTATATTCGTATAACCTTCCCTTGTTCCAAACATATGTGATATAGATTCTATGTCTACACTTACGGTCATTTAAGGTCATGAAATTTACAAAGCCTATCATGCTTGCTTTCAAAACACTTAAGATAATCATATAACTCATTTTTAGGCATGCTTATGAGTATTCACATTTCATACAGGTAACTATCATAGTTATTAGTTTGAAGACATGCTTCACTTAGGCCTATCTTGATTTCACGATATCTAGCATGGTAGGCATACATGTATGATACATTAGTGAGTCTGAGATTACCATCAAACACGTTCAAAATTATCAGATTCTAACTCTCGACATAACATATCAAAGTTCACGTTCAAAGCTCATATTTTTATTAGTAAAGCTTGCTAATAAGGCCTAACATGTTCATGCTATCTACATACATATGTTATTATGTCCGACATGCATTTCACGACCATATAAACATGCTTATAAGATCAGAATATCAACATGGTCATAGCATGTCAAAGTTTCTTTTCAAAACTTATATTTTTGTTATGAATGTGCATTAGTAAGGTTCACATGTTCACATTTTATTATGGAACCTATATATGTGAGTTAGCATGCTTTTCATACATCCTTAAATCATACTAATATGCTTGCAAGGTTAGAATGTTAACATGGCAAGTATACATATCGAGTTTGTTTTCAAATTCGAAGTTTGTTTATAAAACGCTAAGTTTATCTCAAACTATAAGTATGCGTGTAACTCTTAGTAAAACATGCTTACATTACCTTAGTATACCCATATATATGTACCACGCATGCTAGCATGCTTGTTCTAATTTACCTCAACAATTTACACTTAGCAGAATCAAGCAAGAAATCAAAAACTGCAGACAGTGTCTTGCGCAGCTGCGCAGCATGCCAATGTCAAACCGGCGCAGCTGCACCACCACTGGTTCTTGCCGGACTGCAGTCTGCTTTGGCAGTTATCAGCCCAATTCACAAAATTATTTCATCGATTCGATTTTTAAACATGCTACATTATATACTAACATGTTACTAGGTCTATATAACAACTAATAACCATTCTATAATTCAATTAACATTCCTTGCAACCAAAATCAAGAAATGGAATTTTGACAGAAACTGAAAATGAAGAACATGAAGCAATCTTATACCTTTGCTATATGAAATGAACTTGCTGAAATTGAAATTTCTCCCTCTGTGACTATCTTGTTAACAAACTCACAACACTCTCAATCCAACACTTAGCAAAATTCTCAGCAAATCAAATTGAAGAAACATGGCTACTATTTATAGAACTTCAAATATACAGACAATGTGATTGTCCTTCAATTTAAACCAATGAGAATGTTAGATTACATGGTGGTTAAGAGGGAGTTGGTAAATGGTTGGTAAATCTCATCATTAAAACCACACTCCATTGATCATTGCTAGCTAAGCTTGGGAGAAGAATGGGGAGAATAGGCCTTAGCCTTTTTGCCATACACGTGAAGGAGAAGGAGAGTGACTATTATATTGGAACAAGGAATTATCAGCATTTGCAACACTGATATATATATATATACAATACTTGTTTTACTATGCATATTTCATATATATATATATATATATATATATATGTATATGAATATATATATATATATATATATATATATATATCCAAGTTGTATTTGTATAATACATTCTTAGGTTGTAATTAAAATGTCACAATGTAATTCACATACTGTAATAAGTGTAATTTAATACATATGATCCATGTACATTATATTACACTGGTATAATTTAATCGTATACTATCACATTATTAAATTCTACAATCAACAATTAATTACATTATATTCATATTATGTTAATGTATACTTACATACATATTGCCATATACACATAATTCATGTAGCTCACATAGTTTAGTTGATCATAACATATAGTTTATGTATACTTGCATGGTCACACTTAAGTGTTTCTCTACACTATATTATATAGTTATATTCCATATACCTTATATATTCAAGTATTGCACATTTGCACATATCAATTAATATAATCTTATTATATTAATAACTTACTTATTTGTCAAATAAATAAATTATTTATCTCATTGATTAATTAATGATAATATTAATTAATCCATTCCTCATTGATTATTAATTTCCATAATAATTGATTAACACTTATACGATTAATTATCACATTAACAACTATAAATCTCAGCATAGTTATAAATAAGTGGTTTATTATTATTATATTTCTTGCAATAATAATAATCACATATTATTAATTAATCACAGTTAATATTCCATAACCATTAATTAATATTCTACAATAGCAATTAACAACTAATATAGATTAATTGTTTACTTAATAATTCATTCGTTAATTAATATAATCATTAATAATCCTCATCATTGTGCCACACAAGGCTATCAACGAGTTTATCGCAAACTCCATAAATTTCTCAATTATTATAATTATTTAATTTTTATATAATTGAATTAATTCATCTCATAACACAAAATTATTTATATATGAATAAATATTCATTTCCATTATTCTATTATATAGTTATATTCATTTATTAATTATTATAATATATGTAAATTCTCGAGTATTACACATGCTCTTTGCAAAATAAGTTAAAATAGTTCATCATCAAGTTCACGTAGAAAATAGGAACTGAAAGACTTGCCTTGATCGTTGTTTACCAATAACAGATTAATAGCTTACAGCTATCTGCACTTCATGTGCCCTACACAATTATATAATCATGTACATCAATTATTAGTCACATAGCAATGCATAGTAGTTGTAATGTAATTTTACTCTACATCTCATAATCCTTCCTGTTAAATAATACACAATGTTCAATTAGATAGTGTTAACTTTCGACCTATATCTCACTATATTTTCTTTTTAGTAATATTCAAAATTTATTCAAGTGTTTAAGTCTTGCTAGGACTACTTATTGATTTTATATTAACCCAATTTCATATCTTATAATGTTCATTTCATTTGAATTGAAACACTTTTTACGTACATTAACACTTGTCACGGCGTTTCGACGTTCATTCGTCACACGCTCGATTCGTCTCCCTTGTGTATACTTAGTTTGCTTACATAACTTATCTAAAACATCATTTATTAATGTTAAGTATCATTATATTTATTAATATTCATGTTTTATAACTTAGAACAACATCTATTATCGTCAAAAGCACTATACTTGCGTATGTGCATGTCCGACCCCCTCCGATTACCTTCGAATACACATCAGTCCCAAAGATGACCATTTTGACCCCTGATAACGACCTCAAATAAAATAAGTTAAAGAACAAAAGTTGTAGGTCTACTCGTGATCGTTTCGGATCATCTTGAATCTCCTCAATCGGAGTTCGTATGAAAACGTTATGGCCGTTTTACTACAGGAGGTCAAAGCAGTTTTACATTACAACACTTGGACCACTCCGGACAGCATGTTACACCACTGGGGCAGTCCCCCAAGGCTAAAAGCCATGCTGGGGTGGGGCACCCTTGCTGTTGGGCTCCTCGGCTAGCGAACTTGCTGAGAAATAAGCCAATTTGGCTTATTTCTTCGCACCAAAGTCCAATTTTAACTAACACAATGTACATGAAACTTTATACAAACAAAATCCTACACTTCTAACATGATTTTAACATACAATAACACCACAACACATAATCAACGCACCTAATTTTCATGATTTTGAAGAAAACACCATTATTAAGCGTTCTTGACGAAAATTGACACTGTGAGTTCGTTTTTAACCCAAATCACATGATTCAAAGCATGTTTTGTTCGTTTCTTGATATATTATCGTAATTTAAACTTAATCTTCATAATCAACTCACAGAATTTAATTACAAAATCAAAATTAAAGGTTTTAAAAACCAATTTTACTAGTTTCATAAAATTCATACTTTTATCAAAATAATTCACCATAAATCCAATTTTCAACTAATTAAATTCACAATACATGTATTATTTTCATTATTGAAACTAGTATCATGAACATCTTTTAATTTTGCATATTAATACATATAACTAAATCATCAATTTACCATTCTAAAATCAACCAATTTAATAAAAACTCATAAGAACACAATTCTCCATGTAAAACTTGTTTTCATGGATTTGATTACTGAAAACTCACTTATAACCACATAGACCAAATTATTCATACTCACGAACCTATATTATAGATTCTTTAACAAAATAATCATAAAAATCCATTCTTTTATAAAGAACTCAAGAAATAATAAACTAGAGTTTCTAGGGCTAGATTATTACCTTTTGCTTTACTTATTGGAATGAAGGGGATGATGCTATCTCAAGCTTCCTTCCCACTTCTTCCTCTTTCTTCTTCTTCTTCCTTCTTCTTCTCTTTTCCTTTTCTTCTTTGTTTTGTTCTTTTCTCTTTTCTAACTGACTAACACTTAGCCATCTAACGTATATTGTAATATAGGTATAACTTACATATACATATATTACATAATTATACATATATAACTTATAACATAATGACCATAATTATAATAATTACAATTAATAATATAGGTTACACATTTAGAATTTAAAAAGCCCTAAGGCTTGTTTGGCAAAACAAGTTATTTTTAAAAAATAGATTTTTAGTAGTTAAGGCCTTGTTTGGGTAAAACAGGTTTAAAACAAAAGTAAGGGCCTTGTTTGGGAAAATGTTTTAAAAACTCTTTTAATTCTTTTTAATAAATCCTTTAACACATATTCTTGATGTTAAACTTTTAATTAATTAAATCTTGGCATTCTAATTTAATTAATTAAAAGTTAATATCAATTAATCACATAAAATTGTCACATAATTATAATTACTCTCTAATTATAATTTCACGTAACACTCATCACATAACTCATCTAATTTAATTATTCCAATTAAATTAGAATTATAATATCAAATTATTACGTCAATTAAATTAAATATTTATTTAATTAATATATTATACTTAATTACATTACTCCATAATAATCACATAATCTACATAAATAATTCAATTAAAATATTTATTTACTTCACTAAATATTAAAATTAATATATACAATTCTCTTCACACAAAATCACATATTTCATAATATATGACACATATACACATACTCAAACTCGAAACATCTCATAATAAGAATTTTATTTATTAAATTCTCATTTATAAATTCTTAAAAATCCGGGATGTCACATTCTTCCATCCTTATAAGGATTCCGTCCTCGGAATCAACGAAACCTCCCTTACTCGATTTTCACAAAAAATCTCTTTCACAATTTTATTGTTGAATAACTTCAATACGTTAACTTAGCAAAAAGTTTTACATACATACATATATATATATATATATATATATATATACTTCATTCATTTCTTCAACAACTATTAGGTTTTATTACATAACCTTCAATTAAACACAATTATATATCAAATATTATATATTCTTTAACTCGTTCGTTTCCTTTCTAAGGATCACTACTATATACTCTACTCGTAGAATTCATATACTTCATAACTCACCATCTATAATTATTCGGGTTATCACATTCACCCATTCTTCTAGGAATTTCGTCCTCGAAATTTTAATATTTTCATTCACTGGATTAAAGCGTTCTACCACTACTTCTTTCTAAGGAATATCCTTCTCGCTATATTCTCTTTCAGAATAATAAAAATCTTTCACAATTGCTCAATAATTGGGAAGCGATATAAATAACTCAGGAATTTAAAAGATTCCAAATTATGCTGAGTGGTCACAAGACCTTGAACTTCTTTCTAGGTTTAATAGTGCTTCACCCCCGGTACTTCACACTATAAAACTGCATTGGTACTCTAGGTGGCCAGCCTATCGTACCCCTACATCGGGCCCAAACGTAGTACATCGTAACTGACTATATACGTTACACTCGGAACTATTGTCTCCGATAACATGTCCCCTTTTATAGGGTTGTTCACCTCAGCTTCTTAACATCTAAATCCGCAACAAAATAATTTGATTTAGCATAGTTTGACCAAGAACGCTCGAATTTCATAAACATCTTTCAATATTTGTCTAGCTGAATCAAGTAGCATAGACTTCTAGCAACAGTTCGGACATCAATCGAAATACATATATATATATATATATATATATTTACCCAACAAAATAAATAATTATTTATTTATTTAAAAATGTTTTTTTTATATATAGTTTAAGAAAACTAAAAATAATAAGTAATTTTTTTCATAATACCCTGATACCGTACTGTAGTAATGACACGTTGAGGATTTTGTCATTGCATGACGTCGTCATACTACATCATACCATAGTGGGCTGACGATCATACGTTCACATCCAACACTAGGTTTAACTGCATTGATAACTTCCTCGATTATTGTTTCTACACCATATCAAATGATGCATATAAAATATATTTTGAAGATTTAAAATCATTTTTTTCTTTTTTTGTCTAGCTGAAGCAATTAGCACATACATGTGAATAATAGCACGTATTTTAAAATTTTATTAGTTCCATCATTTGATCCAATGTTTTTCAAGAAAAACAAAAGTGTAACATCAGCACGAAGTCAATAAATTTTGAAAATCTAGCAAAGCTAGGAGATTTAGAATATAAAAACTTTCTCCATCAATATAACTCTTTACTCCACCATTACTTAATCATTCTATCAATCTTAAACAACATCAATGTTTTCTATACCATAACCTTTCTATACCTAGTATAGTTCATCGAACTTACCACACTTTGGAAGTTCAGCAACTTGCCACAATAATATGAGTTTAAGAACTTGTCCTAGCAATACGTAGTCAAAGAACTGATCAGAGACTGTCCATATACTTAGAGGTTCAAAAATATACATACGACTATGAGTCACGAACTTACCATAAGTATGAGTTTTAAGAACTCGCCTAACCTTAAGATCATCTAATGTAATCTTAATATCATCTAATCTAGTCTCTATTGTTTCTAAATATCAAATATAAATATGAGAAAATAATCACCTTCTCGTCATATATATATCGATAGTGCGACACCAACCTTCCACCGATTATCAATATGATAAGCCAAGTGTAAGCACAAAACCCCTGCCCATACAAATATTTGTACAACTCGGCCACCACATGAGTTCTCAGTTGAAATCTCACTTAACTCTATCTTACACATAACTTCTCGCTCTATACTCGATACAGACTTCTGTATCTCATCATTTATAACTCCTCGTGAGTTTATCTCGTACTATATCATAGTACATTCTCGTTATAGCATCAAACTATAATTATTCAATCATTACAGACCATCTATCTTTTACAACTTTAAAAGATCACGCCGTGATCTTATTCTATAATCATCTTCTTATGATTCTTTTCTTATCTCATTATCGTTTTGTTTTAAAAACTTCTTATCTTACCTCTCATCATATCATACTATGATTTTATTTATGCTTTTAGTATTGTAGACTCTGTCTATTCATCGTTATTCGTCATCTTTATTATTGGAGTTAGGCAACTCCTGATTCTTATCTCTATATCTCTTCAAGATTCTTCTTTGAATCTTCTTGTTTATTTATTAACTCTTCCTTTAAGAACTTTCTAACTTCATTCATATTGCTCAATATTTTATTCGGGTTTTATTCATCGCCATTCTAATCTTCTTCTTATAACATCGCTAGGACTTCACACATCCTACACTTCTACGTATGTGAAAAGAATCACATTTTCGTTATACGTAACTTAAACTTAACTTCTTATTCTTTAAGGTCATAGCCTAAGGTACTCTTACCTAAGGTGTATAACCTACAGCTTTGATACCAACTGTAACGATCCCAAAATTCTTACAATATAATTCTCATTCTCTATCATTAACAATACAACTTTAATCTATCTTTACATCATTATTCGATATTAAAATCACTAAAAATGCGGAATATTTAAAACTTTTATACAATCTTTCTTTTTTGCCCTGAATCGTAACCTTTACATTATAAATATTTGATTCAATTCTATTACATAAATCGCTTCCTCTAAGTTACTATACAAAGTATTACATCACAAGCAATATCCATTATACATCGAATAGCTCAACTTTATAACTTTAGCAAGTATAATACATCCAAAACAAACACATTAATCATCTAGAACAAATAATTTCTTGCATCGCTATTGATCTTAACATTCAATTAGCACGTATCATTACCTTGCATCCTTGACCTGCAATAGTGGTTATTTGCAAGAGTGAGCTCGACAGCTCAGCAAGACCTAACAGTTTTCATGCATCACATATCACATAATAACATACTCAACATACATCTCATAATCATCAAAGTAATATGGCATACATGCTTTAATTCATATAAAAAATATAAAGATTGAATTCCTTACTTAATCAAGATTCTTTAATCAATCAATGTAGTCATAAATTGACTTTAACATTTCATGCTTGCAACATATATAACATATCATGCTCTTTGCAAAATAATTTAAAACAGTTCATCATCAAGTTCACGTTAAAAATAGGAACTGAAAGGCTTGCCTTGATCGTTGTTTACCAATAACAGATAAACAGCGTACAACTATCTGCACTTCACGTGCCCTACACAATTATATAATCATGCACATCAATTATTAGTTACATAGCAACGTATAGTAGTTGTAATATAATTTTACTCTACATCTCATAATCCTTCCTGTTAATTAATACACAATGTTCAATTAGATAGTGTTAACTTTCGACTTATATCTCACTATATTTCCTTTTTAGTAATATTCAAAAGTCATTCAAGTGTTTAAGTCTTGCTAGGACTACTTATTGGTTTTATATTAAACCAATTCCATATCTTATAATGTTCATTTCATTTGAATTCAAACACTTTTTACGTACATTAACACTTGTCACGGCGTTTCGACGTTCATTCGTCGCACGCCCGATTTATCTCCCTTGTGTATGCTTAGTGTGCTTACATAACTTATCTAAAACATCATTTATTAATGTTAAGTATCATTATATTTATTAATATACATGTTTTATAACTTAGAATAACATCTATTATCGTCGAAAGTACTATACTTGCGTATGTGCATGTCCGACGCCCTCTAATTGCCTCCGAATACACATCAGTCCCAAAGATGACCATTTTGACCCCTACTAACGACCTCAAATAAAAATAGTTAATGAACAAAAGTTGTAGGTCTACTCGTGGTCGTTCTGGATCATCTTGAATCTCCTCAATCGAAGTTCGTATGAAAAAGTTATGGCCGTTTTACTACAGGAGGTCAAAGCAGTTTTGCATTACAACACTTGGACCACTCCGGACAGCATGTTACCCCGCTGGGGCGGGTCCCCCAAGGCTAAAAGCCCTGCTGGGGTGGGGTACCCTGCTATTGGGCTCCTCAGCTCGCGAACTTGCTAAGAAATAAGCTAATTTGGCTTATTTCTTAGCACCAAAGTCCGATTTTAACTAACACAATGTACATGAAACTTTATACAAACAAAATCATACACTTCTAACATGATTTTAATATACAATAACACCACAACACATAATCAACACACCTAATTTTCATGATTTTGAAGAAAACACCATTATTAAGCGTTCTTGACGAAAATTGACACTGTGAGTTCGTTTTTAACCCAAATCACATGATTCAAAGCATGTTTTGTTCGTTTCTTGATATATTATAGTAATTTAAACTTAATCTTCATAATCAACTCACAGAATTCAATTACGAAATCAAAATTAAAGGTTTTAAAAACCAATTTTACTAGTTTCATAAAATTCATACTTTTATCAAAACAATTCACCATAAATCCAATTCTCAACCAATTAAATTCACAATACATGTATTATTTTTATTATTGAAACTAGTATCATGAACATCTTTCAATTTTGCATATTAATACATATAACTAAATCATTAATTTACCATTCTAAAATCAACCAATTTAATAAAAACTCATAAGAATACAATTCTCCATGTAAAACTTGTTTTCATAGATTTGATTACTGAAAACTCACTTATAACCACATAAACCAAATTATTCATACTCACGAACCTATATTATAGATTCCTTAACAAAATAATCATAAAAATCCATTCTTTTATGAAGAACTCAAGAAATAATAAACTAGAGTTTCTAGAGCTAGATTATTACCTTTTGCTTTGCTTATTGGAACGAAGGGGATGATGCTATCTCAAGCTTCCTTTCTTCTTCTTCCTCTTTCTTCTTCTTCTTCTTCTTCCTTCTTCTTCTCTTTTCCTTCTCTTCTTTGTTTTGTTCTTTTCTCTTTTCTAACTGACTAACACTTAACCATCTAACGTATATTGTAATATAGGTATAACTTACATATACATATATTACATAATTATACATATATAACTTATAACATAATGACCATAATTATAATAATTACAATTAATAATATAGGTTACACATTTAGAATTTAAAAAGCCCTAAGGCTTGTTTGGCAAAACAAGTTATTTTTAAAAAATAGATTTTTAGTAGTTAAGGCCTTGTTTGGGTAAAACAAGTCTAAAACAAAAGTAAGGGCCTTGTTTGGGAAAAGGTTTTAAAAACTTTTTTAATTCTTTTTAATAAATCCTTTAACACATATTCTTGATGTTACACTTTTAATTAATTAAATCTTAACATTCTAATTTAATTAATTAAAAGTTAACATCAATTAATCACATAAAATTGTCACATAATTATAATTACTCGCTAATTATAATTTTACGTAACACTCATCACATAACTCATCTAATTTAATTATCCCAATTAAATTAGAACTATAACATAAAATCATTACGTCAATTAAAATAAATATTAAATATTTATTTAATTAATATATTACACTTAATTATATTACTCCATAATAATCACATAATCTAAATAAATAATTCAATTAAAATATTTATTTAATTTAATAAATATTAAAATTAATATATACAATTCTCTTCACACAAAATAACATCTTTCACAATATATGACACGTATACACATACTCAAACTCGAAACATCTCATAATAAGAATTTTATTTATTAAATTTTTATTTATAAATTCTTAAAAATTCGGGATGTCACACATAAGATTTAATTTAATTAATTAAACTCTTTTAATTAATTAAGCTTCCCAACATATTGGGATTAATTAATTAAACTCATTTAATTAATTTGTCTCCTAATCTTATTAGGAATAAATGATAGTACTAATATTAAATTAATTCCTAAACTCTTTTAGAAATTAAAATAATGATAATTATAATAATATTAATAAGACTCCTCTTATTAATTTATATTTAATATTTCCAAAATATTAAATAATAAACATTAAGCTATTTAATTTATTTTATCACCATAGATTAAATTAATTACACTTAATGCATTATTATGATTATGTCTTTACCTTCTTAAATAATTATTCTTTCTTTTATGGTGTGACCCTTTAGGTTCTCCATATTAAACCAGTTGTGAATAAATCAATTAGAACAATTCTAATCTTATTTAAATAAATAAATTAAACTAATAATTTATTTAAATAAATAATATTTATTCTATAATAGGGATAAGCCTCCCTAGCGATCAACGACTTTTCAAAAAATATAGATTTCAACATCAATCATGAAAGAACCTGTGAGTAAATAGTTACCGTACAATTCAATCATTCCACGATACAATGTCTTAATTAAATATAAGACATGGAATTACTGTCACGTCTTATTTTATTTAATTATATGTATTTCGATTAGAAAATGCACAACTCCAAATAATACAAATTAGAAACTCTTTTTTAGTTTCATTCTGCCTTGGCCAAGGACTACTGGGTTGTCATTTAACGAATCATATAGGGCATATCTCTTCTTTTACTAGAAGTGCTAGATTCTTTATTGACCATTCATTATCTCCATATGTAACTTATTATACCCAAGCATACCCTTTGATATACCCTAAGGGTCATAAAGAATAAGTCAAATTATAATTCATTACACACAAGATACTATGATGATCTCAGGTCCAAGGATCACTTGTACTACTATCACATTAGGAATTCCTATTGACACGCAAATAAAACTCCTGTAGACACTCAAAATTTCCTTTTCCTATTACTAATACTGTAGGAAGGCAAAGCGGGACATCATATCAACCCCAATCTTCAATTGGGCCGTTAGATCAACCCCGATCCCAATATAGGGCCATCAAATCAACTCTGATCTCCAATTGGACCATCAAATCAACCCCGATCTCAATATTGGGCCATCAAATCAACTTTGATCTCCAATCGGACCTTCAGATTAGCCCCGATCTCAATATCGGGCCATCAAATCAACTCTGATCTTCAATCGGACAGTCATATCAACCCCGATCTCAATATCGGGCCAACAAATCAACTCTGATCTCTAATCGGATCGTCAGATCAACCCCGATCTCAATATCGGGCCATCAAATCAACTCCGATCTCTAATCGGACTGTCAGATCAACCCTGATCTCAATATCGGGCCATCAAATCAACTCCGATCTCTAATCGGACTGTCAGATCAACCCTGATCTCAATATCGGGCCATCAAATCAACTTCGATCTCCAATCGAACAATCAGATCAACCCCGATCTCAATATTGAGCCATCAAATCAACTCCGATCTCCAATCGAACCGTCAGATAAGCCCTGATCTCAATATAGGGCCATCAAATCAACTCCGATCTCCAATCGGACCATCAGATCAGCCCCGATCTCCATAACGGGCTATCAAATCAACTCTGATCTCTAATCGAACCATCTGATCAATCCTGATCTCAATATCAGGCCATCAAATCAAATCTAATCTCCAATCGAACCGTCAAATCAACCCCGATCTCAATATCGGGCCATCAAATTAACTTTTATCTCCAATCGGACCGTCAGATCAACCCCGATCTCAATATCGGGCCATCAAATCAACCTCAATCTCCAATCGGGCCGTCAGATCAACCCCAATCTCAATATCGGGCCATCAAATCAATCCTGATCTCCAATCGGACCGTCAGTTCAAACTTGATCTCAATATCGGGTTATTAGGCCAGCCCCGGTCTCAACCCAGGAAGTGCAGTTCATCCCCGGTCTCAACCTGGGAAGTCAAGGAAACTTCAGGAACAAACCTGAAGCTCCACAACACGTTCAGGAGAAAACCTAGAACAACCAACTCAACCTCAGAGATAACCCTGGGGACAAACAGACTTGAATGCGATCCAAGTCTTGGAAACGACTCTCGAAAGTTAACTGAAGGCCATGCCGACACTAAGGGCAACCCCGAGAGGGGCAAAATGGTCATTTTATCAACCCTAAATTGATTCAGTCAAACTCAAGTCGAATTGATGCCACCAAGGTCAGAACGAACCTTAACGACGATCCAGAGTGCAAACAGTGCAAGATAGCTCAACGGATAAACTGTGGGGAATCGAAGACCTGGTTATGAAACCATCTTCTAGGACCTGAAAATTTTTTTATCCCATGTCATTGTGACACTCTCAGCGAGGGCTTTCTGAAAAGGTATAGCACGCCTCAAACGGACGCTCCGGTCAAAAGTTAAAAAGTTTTGACTTCGACCTCGCGTTGCTCGGAGTTCACATACTTCGAGACGACTCAGCCGGACATGTGGGCCCCACCAGGGGAGCCGCACCTCTACATGTGGTAGCAGCAGGTAGAGCTGAGGCTCCCTGGCCTATAAATAAACGTGTCCCCACTCATTTTTAAGAATCCCGAAACGCAGCGAACCTCTGTCCGTTTGATTTTCTAAAATTTTCACCTCTTCTAAACCCAAATTTTTTCACTATAACACGTAGATATACCCACATACTACCACATATCAGAAAATAAACGGTAGATTTGGACGTATAGAGCCTATGATTTGGAAAAAAGCACGTGTAGCAGTCCATTGTGAGTATTTTTACGATCAGCAAGTTTATATTACTTCTTCGTACTTTTATACACTTGCACGTTAAGTTTCGTTTTCTAAATATGCCCGGAACTTAGTTTCGTGACCGTTTTCGTCAAATTTTGGTACATTTTTGTACATAAACTCAATTTCTAGCATTTCTACAACTCGGATTGACGATCTGTCAGCTCTAACAGCTTCAATACATTAGCATCTTCATTTTGGCAACTATGCCGGACTGTGTTATCTTCTCAGTCCGGGTTTGGATGTTTTTTGTGTTTATTTAACTGTTTATATACTAACTTTTCAATTCTGTCAAGCCCGGATGTCAAATTCGAGGTAGTTTAAGAACTATAAATGCCAAGATCTTTCTAGCTTATCTCTTCAAGGCTATGACTGATTGACTGAAGGACAACTGGAGCAACAAGCTGTCAGAAATAAATGTTAAGATATGCACATCAATACCTAACCTCATTCTAGTAAGGTAAATGACTGTCAAGAAACTGACAGTGTAAAGGTACGGTTCCTCATTAATATAAATGTGTACATCATGTTGCATCACCTTATGTACTATAATAGTATTCTATCAAGAGACCATACTCTACCCAAAAAAGGGGGATAGAGAAAGTACATTGAGGTTGGAAACTTAATTGCTAACAAACTTTCTCTTCACCCAAGTTTTAGGTTGAAGATAACATCTTGAAAGAAGTCTAAAATAGGTCATAAGCATATCTAGATCTAATTAAGATTAAGTGGAGTAATCCTTGCTGAAAGGTTGGTATGTATGTACAAACCTATGGTCTAAGTTTTTGATAATACGTAGAGTATGATCAGTTCTGGAGGAGTATCTTGAAGATTCTTAGAAACTGATCATCTCCATGAATCAACCAAATACAACTAAGTAATAGAGTTGATTCCTACTCTGCAAACCTTCAAAACCTGTGAACATAACCAAGCAAAGGATGAAACCATCAAAGAAAAAGAGTGTCTTATTAAAATGACTAATTTTGCACTCACTCACAATTATGCATGACAAATGTCATATCTAAATCTGATTCATGCATAGATATGTTCATTGATGCTAAAATGGATGTAAAATCTATTATATGAGGAATAGGGGTTTTTGAGAAACTGACCTAGCAGGATCCAATCAAAATTGGATACCAAAATAGAAATTATCTAAACATGCAGGTAAAGCTTCACTCAACAAGGATGAGAATGCCACTGAAGATGGCAGCCAAGCTGAGAGCCGAGAAGGCCAAGAAGATAGCATTCAGGAAGGTGGCTGAGCATAAAGAAGATCAGAAGAGCTACTCTACGGATCACCATGAAGAACCAGAAGCTGAACAAGAAAAGATGCAGAACCATGTCTGCATATCATTCAAGAAGGGTTCAAGGGATGCTAAGGGTCAGAAGAAGGTGACCCACAATGAAAAGCCTTAGCAGTCCTATGTGGTGATGGTGCACAGCTGACAGCAAGTGAAGATGATCTGAACAGACTGAAGATCAGCTGCACCATAGAAGAAGTCCAGACTCGAAGCAGAATGCTGAGGACCAAGCCTAGCTGCTAAGTACCAAGATGATCAAGCTTCAAGACATCTTAGCAGCAAAGCACAAACAACAACAACAATAACTACAACTACAAGTAGCCAGGGCCAAAGGGTCCTTGTCCGGAGGGACTAAATGAGTTCCAAGACGGAGGGCTTGAAGAGTTCTTAGTGAACTAGAGTTCCAAGCCAAAGGGCTTTAAGAGTTCTTAGTGAACTAAAGGAGTTCCAAGCCAAAGGTCTTGAAGAGTTCAAAAGTGAACTGAAGTTCCAGGGCTGCTGGCCTTGAAGGAATCTTAGTGATTCAGGGTGCTGCCCATTCCTTAGTGGATTTCCTGCGAGAGTGCAGAAGAGTGGATTAGGAGTCGAGTTGGCTCTGAACCACTTAAAACCCTTTTGTGTCTTTTACATTTTGTCATTTACTTTATGTCTTTACACTATGTACTTAACTGCTATAACTGCTATATATGTACTAACTACTTATAACTAAACTAACTTCAAGAACAATGTATCAATATTTATCAATATATTAATGAAGGGGAGATTTAACTTATTCCGTTGTGCTTGAAATGATTCTTATGTTTGTCATATGTTAACTTCTTAGCTATCCAAAATAAAATGGAAAAGAGTTTAAAAATTCAAAGGATTTATTCAACCCCCCCCCTTCTAGATCTATTGTGTGCCTACTAGGAACTAACAAATGGTATCAGAGCAGGTTCTCATGCTATTCAAAAGCTAATCGCTTTGAGTCTGATCCTAGGCACAAATATTGTTTTAAACTTAGTTTAGTAGTAAGTAACTTGTAAATGCAGATGAGCTCACACGCTGGACATAATGTGTACAGGTAGATGTGTATATACACATGAAGCTGCTCAAATTGGTCCAGTTCTTAAATGCCATAGCATCAAGACCAATCCGTGTCCATAGTCATTCTTGTAGTCTGAAGAGCAGAGTTGGGAAGTCAAGAAGTATCTACAACAAAGAATCAAGCATCCTCTATTCTGAAAGATGAAAGACCATATACGCCAAGAAGTGCTTATACAGAGAAGAAAGAAAATTCTCTCAATTATGTTTTGGCCAACCAGTAGTTGGATGTGAACCTTGAGGTCCAAGAGAGTTGCATGATAGTAATAATGCATTAAGTGTAATTAATTTAATTTATGGTGATAGAATAAATTAAATAGCTTAATATTTATTATTTAATATTTTAGAAATACTAAATATAAATTAATAAGAGGAGTCTTATTAATATTAATATTATTATTATTATTATTATTTTAATTCTAAAGGAGTTTAGGAATTAATATAAAATCAGTACTCTCTCTCAATCCTAATAAGATTAGGATATAAATTAATTAAAAGTGTTTAATTAATTAATTAAATAAAACCATATTCTAATTGGATTAGGAGGGTTAACCTAATATCTATATAAGAGAGTATTATATAAGAAATAAGGTACATGAATTTTTCCAAGGGTTGGGAGTACACATATTCTATAGAGATAGAAACAAGGGTTAAGCCAATAACCCATCTTCCTGAGTTCTTCATCTTCCTTGGTGGATCACCGTTAGAGGCCAAACATTTGGGTGGCTGACATTTATCAAGGGAAGGAGCCACTACAGAGGAATCAAAGGAATCAAAGGAGTAGAACTTGTACCTGAGGAAGCTTGGATCTTCAAAGGTATAATTCCATCTTCTCCTTCTATGTATTGACTGATAATTGATGCACAAGAAAGATCATGGTTAAGGGTTTGTAAGTAAATTTTAAAATCTGATTTTTCATCCCTTCCACTGCGTTTATGTAATTTGATTGCACGCTTATGTTTCTAGCAAACATAACAGTGGTATCAGAGCCAATCTTGTGCTAATTATCAATCTATATGATTCAATACATGTATACTATGTGATTGGATCGAGTTCTTGGGCAACAGAAAATTTTTGTTTCTGCGATGCTGCGCAGCTGCGCCGGTGTCGAATCCCAATTTTTTGTGTTGCGCAGCTACGCCGGTTCCCTATGTTTTCAGGGCGCAGCTGCGCCCCTGGACAGATACAGAAATATTTTTTGTTTTCTTTAAGTACATAAATGGTTTATTTAATTATTAAAGGTATAAAATAAAGATACTTATTTTATATGAAATATGATTTCAGAATTGCTAAAATTAAAGAGTTTAATTTGGATTTATTTTTTGAATGAAATAAAGGAGTTTATTTTTCCAAAAATAAAGTTTAGCGAACTTTTGCCTATTAACTGATATTAACACATATATGGAATGAATTTACTTTCATGAGATGAATAAGTTTTATTGATACGTATGATGATATGTATGTTAATAAAAGGGATTGATTATGGACTATGACCAATGTGATTGGATTTTATTTTAAATGAATGCTTGAATGTATGAGTTTTATAAAATGGGGTCTGCGTACCTCGTCTTTTCTGATTTTCTTCTTATTGTAAATTCAATCTCTCTCCTATGTACTTCCCCTTGACTATTGATCAAGGTTTCTATTTGAATGAAATAGTTTATGTAGTAGGATTAGTTAGAAATTTTGAAGAACTGGAGATCAAGGAGCAAGGAGCGCTTGAAGACCCATTTGTATGGAGCCCGGGTTTAAATATAATAGTTACGTTTAAATTTAAATTCTTGCACTCATAGGTTTGACCTTTTGGTTCACTTGGTGGCTCTAGTGAACCAAACTAGAATAAAAGTCTATAATAAATCCGGGTAGAATATAGTATTCTATATTGCATGCTAAATATTATATATATTATATTTTATGCCAACATGCTTCGCATGTTTAATAAAATAACGCGTATTTTATATATATATATATATATATATATATATGTGTGTGTGTGTGTGTGTGTGTGTGTGTGTGTGTGTGTGTGTGTGTGCGCGCATGCGCGCTAAACAAGATGAGACAAATAATAACAAACTCCTTAAAGAAACAAGATTAAGTCTGAAGCGTTCAAAGATATTTGGAATATCGAACGGCGCCTTTTAGCATGATAAATTAATAGAGTATTAAATATTTATTATGAGCTTGTTGTGCTATCCACAAGGCGAGTATTGAGTATTTAAGATGTTAATTAATCACATTTGATGCTTATCAAGAAAATTGAACGATCTAGTCTTGTTGTGCTATCCACAAGGACGAACATTTTTCTTTTTTGAATTTATGGAAGTGCTAGGGTGGACTTAACTTAAATTATTTTAGTTCGGATGTGCACACACTTGACCATTATGATTTAAGAGGCAAAATAAAAAAAAGTTACGTGGTGATATAATTGACAAGAGTTGTCTACGTATTTATTTGTATATCGCTTGTTGTGCTATCCACAAGGTTATATACATTTGAAATGGAATTCTTATTCTCACTAGCAAATCTTTAATTAGATGTTGCCGAACTATATAAGTGAGGGTAATATAGTTTGATAAAAATAGTGGGAGATACCAATTTAAAATAAAGACCTAAATTTATTTTGGTATGCAAAGTTAATAAAATGAATGTTTGCTAAAATGTTGTCTTTTCACATGCAGAATTTTAAAAATGTTAAAATCACTAATCTCACTACGAAGCATACTTAATGCAAATAAGCTTACTGGGCCGAATTATGAGGACTGGCTAAGAAATCTGAGAATTGTTCTCACTGCTGAAAAAATTTCTTATGTCCTAAATTCAACTGTTCCTGAATCTGTTTCAGAAACATCCTCTGAGGAAGATTTTGCCACTTTCAATTAGTGGCAAGATGATGCATCTGTGGCTCAATGCATCTGTGGCTCAATGCATCATGCTCGCATCCATGAATAACGAGCTTCAGCGTCAGCACGAAAAAATGGATGCTTCTGCTATGCTGCTTCACCTCAAGGAGTTGTATGGTGAACAGAGTAGGACTGCTAGATATGAGATATATAAGGAGCTCTTCCGATCTCGAATGACCGAGGGTACTGCCGTCGAGACGCATGTCCTGAAAGTGATCAATTTGATTGAACGCCTTGGACAGCTTGGGTTCGTAATGGATGGGGAGTTAAGTCAAGACTAGGTCTTTGTGACGCCCCCAAATCCACGTTCCTTCGAAACCTCGGATTCGGTGCAGTCACGATACTACTATCGTCAAACTATTACATCTTTTATTCATTACTAAAAAATACATCTTTACTTATTATAATTTAGAATATAAATTCTATTTATATCCAAGATCTCATCTTTACATCATGTTCGATGTTACTAAAATGCGGAATAATTTAAACTTTTTTAATCCTCCTTGAATAAAATCTTTTATTGATTTCATAACTTGAATCAATTACAACCCTTGAATCAATTATAAAATATGATTCATTATATTTGAGTTATCGTATAAAGTTTACAACTCGACTTGATATCCTCTATGTATTAACTAATACATTCTTACAATACAACAAGTATTAAACAGTGTAAGCAACTATCGAGTACATCATCTAGAATCTAAACATGGTCCAGACAATAATCTAAGTAATATTCTTCAATGCGATACTATCTATCTTTATCAATCAAGAAGCATGAAATCTTTACCGTGAATCCTTAACCTGCAAAAGTGGTTATTTGCAAGAGTGAGCTCGACAGCTCAGCAATTCTAACAGTCCTCATGCATCACATAGCATATAACATCATACTCAGTTCATACATTTATAAACAGTTTATATTTACTACGCATGTTACTTTTCACATAACAAGTATATCATCAAAGATCAACTTTCAATCTCATTTATATCTCAAATACAGTTCATATATAAGTTCACATTATCACAACATAATATAATTCAACTAACAGTTATTGAATTCATATATCAAATAGGAACTGAAAGACTTGCATGATTCGTAGTTTAATAACTACGACTTAACTACTTAAGAATCTCTGCACTTTGTGTAATCCTACACAGTTATATTAACCATAGAGATCACACTCATCTGTTATATGCATCCACACATTCTCAATGTAATAATAAAGGTTACATTGTTGTCTAACTTGTTTCTTAGAACCTTGTTTCACTTTCTTATCATACGTTTAGTATAGCTAGGTACGCATAGGTATACCTTAACCATACTCAATTAATATCATCTTTCATATACACATGTCCGCCTACAACTAATCTATTTACCTATAGTTAGTGTAGTACATCTTCAAAACATGCTCGCACAGTGCATATCACGGTTAACTAGCGGGGTGCACATACCAATCACGACTAGAGGCATATAAGTCCTATCATGCATGTTCATAAAGTTAGAATGCCAGTAACTCTATGTTCAACCATTCTACTTTCAAAACTTCATAAGTTTTATTCTCCAAAAATCAATGTCATGCTTAACTAATCATGCAAGGCTACTTTGAATCATTTTATATCTACTTATGCCATGTACGTATGTTATCATATTTAGAACTTTAAGTACACAAGTTCCTTTAAGTTTAATTTCAAGGCTTCAAGTTTTCTCTAGAACCGCACACTAAAGTGACCAAGAGGTTCATGGTATTCAAAGGGGTTTGAAACCACATGACATACCTATTTCCATGTATAACTAGGTCATACAATCATCCTTAAAAATCAGAACATACATCATATGTATATGTCAAGGTTCGTTTATAAAACTTTAAGTCTATTTTCAAATCACAAGTCTTTTCTATCAATAATGTATGGTAGTGTGATTAACACCTTAAACATGTATTTCATGTCAATATAAACCATACTATCGGGTTCACAAAATCAGAATACACATAATGTGTATATGTCAAAGTTTATTTTAACAAGTCTAAGTTTATTTGTAAACTTTAAATCCTTTCATCCCATAACACATACTATCATGGCCATTACATATATGTAGTACCAGGAAGCTTATAATATGGGTTAATACTAATTTCCATGCTTGACCAAAGGGTACCAACAAGTTATCACATTGCAGGTTGTAGCAGAAAGCAAAAGTCAGCATCTGGTACCGGTGCAGCTGCGCAAGGCCTTGGCAACTCAAGTCTGGTACCGGCGCAGCTGCGCCGCTGGCCAGTACAAAACTGGCGCAGCTGCGCAGGTGGCCGGCCAGAAACAGAGTAGCTTTCTGCTCGGCAGTTCACAGACCCATCTCAGAAATTTCCTACGAAATTTATTCCAGATATATTCTAACACAGTTCTAACATACTAGTAAGCTAACATAGCAACTAATAACATTACTCCAATCAAGTTATCAAATAATCTATGCTTAATTAAGATTTTAGAAGTTAAAGAAATTAAGAACTACTATGGAAGTTATACCTCTGTTACAGAAATGAAATGGTTGCTATAACAATTCTTCCTTACTGATATCTCTCCCAGTGACTTACTATCACTTATACACTTATATGAAAATCTCAGCAAGCATAATGAGAAGAAGAGAAGGCTCTATATATAGGCAATTCATTATACGGTTCATGTATTTGTTCACCAATTAAAAACAATGGAAATTGCAAGAATCTAATGGTTAACAAATAGTTGGTGAGGAGTTGGTGGATTCATCATTATCTCCACTCCCCCATGATCAATTGCTAGAAATTGCTGAGTTTGATGCATAGGAATAGACTAGCTTTCATGAGTTATGCACGTGAGAGGAATTGGGCCATTTATTTAGGGACAAGGAAAGAACTCAGCAAAAGCAAATGTATATAATGTATGCCAACACTTAGGTTATATATACATTCTATATACATTTAAGTCACAATGTAATTCTAATAATAATACTATCATGTAGAAACTTTAACTTGCACATATATAAATTCATGTACATTTCATCCTACCGGATATAATTCTATCGGGTATTACTCATTATTATAACGGTTATTAATACAGTTATAATATCCTATAGAAACCATTATCAATAACAATTGCTATATGTTAATAGGGTATTCCTTAAGGTCTACCCACACATATCATGTTACATAAGCAATAATATTATGTAACTCTCTTAATGCAACCAATCATACTATATAATATATACATATAATATAGCTATATTAAAGCGTCACACTACATTATATACATATTTCATGTAACTCTATCACCTTACTATATAGCTTATATAGTCACGTCGCACTTTACACTTCGTACAACACATAGTTAACTATCATACGTTATATATTTTAATATCGCATGCTTGCACATTAATAAATTACTTATTTTATTAATTAATAATAATATTAATTAATCTATTTTTCATTAATCAATGGAATTATAATTTCCATAACAATTAATTAACATTTATATAGTTAATTATCACAATAAATAAATATAAATCTTCTTATATTTATAACAAATATACTTATTATCATGCTATTACTCG
Organism: Panax stipuleanatus; assembly: GCA_020205555.1. Classification (NCBI taxonomy): domain Eukaryota; kingdom Viridiplantae; phylum Streptophyta; class Magnoliopsida; order Apiales; family Araliaceae; genus Panax; species Panax stipuleanatus. The sequence goes on from CM035120.1 coordinate 38,189,783, forward strand.
CAATAATAATAATTCAACATATTATTATAATAACAATTAATATAGATTAATTGTTTAATTAATAATTCTTCCATCTTCGAATTAATCAATTCATTACCGAATCTATTATCGTGCCACACAAGACATTTCTCACAAGCTTAATCTCAAGCTTATTATTATTCCCATCACTTACTACTTATAACATGTTCAATATAATTAGAACTATTAAGTCACAAGGTTCACATATATAAATATATCGTGAATGGAAATACTCTAATATTCTATATAACCTTTACGGTAATATAATAACTCAAGCTATTAAAATGCTAAACTACTTCAATTAATTATACTTATAATAAGTATAACTTTTACGCTTATAATAATTAATATATACTCTATTAATTATTCCAATAATAATATTCACGATCAAATAATAACTTAAGTTATTTAATATATTAAAAATAACTTAGTTTCCTTTCATTAATTAAACTCCCTTGAAAAATACATTAGAAATTATGTATTTAACCATATCATAAAATATTATGTTTTCTCCAAATAAGCACATTCGTTATTAGAAAATAATTTAATTATTGTCTCAAGATATTATTGAAAGTAGTATGCATACAAGCCAATCATGTATGATGATAAAGCATATACTTTGGAGGCAATCTTATTTATTTATTAATAAAAATATTCATTTATTAAAGGCATTTAATTATCTACATGGTGCTATTTTTATAATATATAAATAACTCATAGTTTTAAGCAATGCTTTTAGAATCATGATGATGATCATGCCAATGAGATCTAAATTCTTAGAAAGCTCTAAAACTAAAATAGTTCCTAATCATGGGATTACTAAAAAGGGGATTAGTAAATCCGGATAGATTAGTACATATGTTGCTTGCTCATTAGATGAGGATGATTGATCTCATAATCATTTGTGTGGAGACACTAAAGCAAGTATGTAGGTGCTTATTGGAGAATAAGTTCACTGAACGTGACTCACTATGGAATACCTAAAAAAGTTTTACTCGCCTGTCAATAGGAATTCCTAATGTGATAGTAGTACAAGTGATCCTTGGACTTGAGATCATCATAGTATCTTGTATGTAATGAATTATACTTTGACTTATTCCTTAAAGCCCTTTAGGGTATATAAAAGGGTATGCTTGGTATAATGAGTTACATATGGAGACAATGAATGATCAATAAAGAATCTACCACCTCTAGTAAAGGAGGAGATATGTCCTATGTGATTCGTTAAATGACAACCCAGGAATCCTTGGCCAAGGTAAAATAAAATTAGAAAGGAGTTTCTAATTTACATTATTTGGAGTTGTGCATTTTCTAATCGAAATACATATAATTAAATAAAATAAGACTTGACAGTAAATTCATGTCTTATATTTAATTGGGACATTGTACGGTGGAAGGATTGAATTGTATGGTAACTATTTACTCACAGGTTCTTTTATGATTAATGTTGAAATCTATATTATCTGGAAAGTCGTTGATCGCTAGGGAGGCTTATCCCTATTGTAGAATAAATATTATTTATTTAAATAGATTATTAGTTTAATTTATTTATTTAAATAAGATTAGAATTGTTTTAATTGATTTATTCAGAACCGGTTTAATATGGAGAACCTAAAGGGTCACACCATAAAAGGAAGAATAATTATTTAAGAAGGTAATGGCATAATCGTAATAATGCATTAAGTGAAATTAATTTAATCTATGGTGATAGAATAAATTAAATAGCTTAATATTTATTATTTAATATTTTAGAAATATTAAATATAAATTAATAAGAGGAGTCTTATTAATATTATTATTATTATTATTATTTTAATTTCTAAAGGAGTTTAGTAATTAATTTAATATTAGTACTCTCATTTATTCCTAATAAGATTAGGAGACAAATTAATTAAATGAATTTAATTAATTATTTCCCATGTGGTGGGAAGCCTAAATTAATTAAAGGAGTTTAATTAATTAAAAGAAATCCCATGTCTAATAGGATTAGAAGGGTTGACCAATATCTATATAAGAGGATTCTTATAATAGATATTACTTGATGCAATTCCAATTGTTGGAGAGTACTCCTTTTCTATAGAGGATAGAAAACTAAGCCAACCACCCTCCTTCTTGATAATTCATCTTCCTTGGTGGATCACCTCTAGAGGCCAAACACTTGGGTGGCTAACGTTGATCAAAGGAAGGAATCTAATCCGGAAATTCAAGAAGATCACGAAGAACAAGGAGTTGAACTAGTACCTGTGGAAGCTTCGTTCTACAAGGGTATGATTCCATAACTTCTTATTTATCGTTTTAAATTAATAATTTGCATAAAGGATGATCCGGGTAATGGTTTTGTAGAAATTTTTTTAAACTCTGATATACCATGCTTCCGCTAATTTTTGCAATTTGATTGCATCACGATTTCGTACAAACCCAACAGTGGCATCAGAGCCAAACCTTTATGCAATTATTAATTTATTTTGATTTCATATACATATGGGTATATATTTAAAATAATTTATTGGGCATAATTTTATTGTATAAAATTATTTTTTTTAAGAAAAATAAATGACTTTTTTTTGGGACGAATCACAATTTTTTTTGGGTGCTAATCTTGAATTCTGCAAAGAAAATGTGTTGTCTCTTTCTTACTCCAAAAAGAATGTGACCCATCAGGAAAGGACTCTTTTAATAAACCTGCAGGACTCTTTTAATAAAAGAAGGTGACTTCTTTTTAAAAAAATAAATATGATATATTTATATATTATATTCTAAATAATTTTATAATTAAAATAAAGAGTTTATTTTAATCTTGAAATTGGATTTCATGCAATTTAAAATTGCCCATTAAATGGTACTCATATATATATGGAATGTTTTAATTCATGAGATGAATATTTATTTATTGATATATATGGTGATATGTATGATAATAAATGGGGATTGAGTATGGACTATTTGACCAATGTGATTGGATTTTATTTTAGTTGAATGCTTGAATGAATGAGTTTTATTAAATGGGGTCTGTGTACCTCGTCTTCTCTAAAAATTTTTTTTCGTGATGTAAAATTCTATCTCCCTCCTATGTACTTCCCCTTGACTGCTGATCAAGGTTTCTATTTAAATTAAATAGTTTAATGTAATAGAAATAGTTAGAATTATCTTGAAAAAATTGGAGACCAAGAAGCAAGGAGCGCGTGAAGACCCGTTTGTTTGGAGCCCGGGTTTAAATGTAATAGTTATATTTAAATTTAAATTCTTGCACTCCTAGGTTTGACCTTTTGGTTCACTTGGTGGCTCTAGTGAACCAAACTAGAATAAAAGTCCATAATCAATCCGGGTAGAATATAATATTCTATATTGCATGCTAAATATTATATATATATTATATTTTATGCAAACATGCTTCGCATGTTTAATAAAATGACGCGTATTTTATATATATATATGTGCATGCGCGCTAAACAAGATGAGACAAATAATAACAAACCCCTCAAAGAAATAATATTAAGTCCGAAGCGTTCAAATGATATTTGGAATATCGAACGTCGCCTTCTAGCATGATAAATTAATAGAGTATTAAATATTTAATATGAGCTTGTTGTGCTATCCACAAGGCGAGTATTGCGTATTTAAAATGTTAATTAATCACATTTGATGCTTATCAAGAAAATTGAACAATCTAGTCTTGTTGTGCTATCCACAAGGACGAACATTTTTCTTTTTTGAATTTATGGAAGTGCTAGGCTGGACTTAACTTAAACCATTTTAGTTCGAATGTGCACACACTTGACCATTATGATTTAAGAGGCAAAATAAAAGGAGTTATATAGTGATGTAATTGACAAGAGTTGTCTACCTATTTATTTGTATATCGCTTGTTGTGCTATCCACAAGGTTATATACATTTGAAATGGGATCCTTATTCTCACTAGCAAATCTTTAATTAGATGTTGCCGAACTATATAAGTGAGGGTAATATAGTTTGATAAAAATAGTGGGAGATACCAATTTAAAATAAAGACCTAAATTTATTTTGGTATGCAAAATTAATAAAATGAATGTTTGCTAAAATGTTGTTTTTCACATGCAAAATTTTAAAAATGTCAAAATCACTAATTTCACTGCGAAGCATACTTGATGCTAATAAGCTTACCGGGCCGAATTATACGGACTGGCTAAGAAATCTGAGAATAGTTCTCACTGCTGAAAAGATTTCTTATGTCCTAAACTCACCTGTCCCTGGAACTGTTCCAGAAACAGCCTCTGAGGAAGAGATTGCCACCATTGTAAAGTGGCAAGATGATGCATCTGTGGCTCAATGCATCATGCTCGCATCCATGAATAACGAGTTTCAGCGTCAGCACAAAAACATGGATGCTCCTACTATGTTGATTCACCTCAAGGAGTTGTATGGTGAACAAAGTAGGACTACTAGATATGAGATATCTAAGGAGCTCTTCCGATCTCGGATGACCAAGGGCAAAGTGAACATAAAGGAACAAAAGAAATCTGATCCAGCTAGCAAAGGAATGTGCTTCCATTGCAACTAGCCGGGTCATTGGAAGAGGAACTGCAAGAAGTTTCTGGCAAAGAAGAAGCTTGAGAAGCTTCGACTTCCAATCAAGGTTTGTTCATGATTGAAATTAATTTTTCAGAAAGTCAAAATTCTACTTGGGTATTGGATATCGGCTGTGGTTCTCACATATGTAATAATGTGAAGGGACTGGTCAGAAATAGAAAGCTGAGCAATGATGAGGTCATCCTACGAGTGGGGAATGGAGCAAAGGTTGCTGCATTAGCTGTAGGGACTTATTGTTTAGTAATGCCTTCGGGCAAGTCCATTTTTCTTAATAATTGTTATTATGTTCCGAATATTATTAAAAATATTATTTCAATTTCTGTATTGGATATGGAAGGATTTAACGTTGTTATAAAGAACAATAGTTGTTCTATTTATAAAGACGATGTTTTATATGGTATTGGAAATTTGCGAAATGGACTTTATACACTTGACTTACAAGAAAATATTTTTCAAATTGAACAAACTAAGAAAAGGAAAAGAGATGATATTAATTATACTTACATGTGGCACTGTAGACTCGGTCATATCAATGAAACAAGATTATCCAAGTTGCATAAAGATGGGCTCCTCGAGCTATCCGATTATGAATCATATCCAACTTGTGAATCTTGTCTCATGGGTAAAATGACTAAATCTCCTTTTAGTGGAAAAGGAGAAAGAGTTACAGAGTTGTTGGCATTGATTCACACAGACGTTTGTGGGCCTATGACAACAAGTGCACGGGGTGGGTATTCTTATTTTATTACTTTCACTGATGATCACTCAAGATTTGGATATGTGTATTTAATGAAATACAAGTCAGAATCATTTGAAAAGTTTAAAGAGTTCAGAAGTGAAGTAGAGAAACAAACGGGCAAGAGTATAAAGATACTTCGATCAGATCGAGGTGGAGAATACTTAAGCGGTGAGTTTCTCAATTGTCTCAAAGAAAATGGTATAATCTCACAATGGACTCCTCCAGGTACACCACAGTTAAATGGAGTATCTGAAAGGAGAAATCGAACACTGTTAGACATGGTTCGATCCATGATGAGTTTTACCGACCTTCCAATTTCCTTCTGGGGATATGCCCTAGAAACGGCTGCATACCTACTTAACAAGGTACCTACCAAATCCGCCCCAAAGACTCCATATGAGATGTGGAAAGGGAGGAAACCAAATCTTAAGCATGTTAAGACTTGGGGTTGTCCAGCTTATGTCAAAAAGTTTGAACATGATAAGCTACAGACTAAATCCGATAAGTGTAGATTTGTGGGATACCCTAAAGAAACTTTAGGGTATTATTTCTATCATCCAACTGATCAATAGGTGTTTGTTGCGAAACATGCTGCCTTCTTGGAAAAGGAGTTTATCCATGAAAGGGTCAGTGGGAGTAAGATATATCTTGAAGAAGTTCAAGAACCACAAATTACCACGGATCAAAGTCAGGTACCTGACCAAGTAGAAGAACCTACTATACCACACCCTGTTCATAAATCTGGAAGAGTACCGAAGATACCTGAGAGGTATGGATTCGTTATAGAGGATGACGATGAGGTACACATCATGAATGATGATGATCCATTGAATTACGAACAGGCTATGAGTAATAAATACTCAGGAAAATGGCTTGAAGCTATGAAATCCAAAATGGACTCCATGTATGAAAACAAAGTATGGACTTTGGTTTCACCACCTGAAGGCATTAAGCCTATTGGCTGTAAATGGGTCTTTAAAAGAAAGACTGGAGCGGACGGCAAGGTAGAGACCTATAAGGCCCGAATGGTTGCAAAAGGTTTCAAACAAAGACAAGGAGTTGACTATGATGAAACCTTTTCACCAATAGCTATGCTCAAGTCCATTCGGATTTTGCTTGCGATTGCAGCTTATAACGACTATGAGATCTGGAAGATGGACGTGAAAACGGCCTTCCTCAATGGGAAACTTGAGGAGGATGTGTATATGACACAGCCAGAGGGATTTGTTTCAAAGGTTGGAACAAATCAAGTCTATAAGCTGCAACGATCCATTTATGGATTGAAGCAAGCTTCTTGTAGATGGAACATTCGTTTTGATGAGACAATCAAAGAGTTTGATTTTATCAAAAACGACGATGAACCATGTGTGTACAAGATGGTTAGTGGGAGCGCAGTTTCATTCCTTGTATTATATGTTGATGATATATTACTGATAGGGAATGACATTCCTATGCTACAATCGATTAAAATCTGGTTATCTAAACACTTCTCCATGAAGGACTTGGGAGAAGCATCCTATATTTTGGGGATAAAGATCTATAGAGATAGATCTAAAAGGATGCTTGGTTTATCCCAAGGAACGTACATTGATGCAATGCTAAAGAGGTTTAGCATGGAAGATTCCAAAAGAGGTCTCATGCCGATGAGCCATGGAATACATCTCTCCAAGAAACAGGCCCCAAAGACACCTGAGGAGAGAGACCGTATGAGTAAGATCCCTTATGCTTCTGCAATAAGATCTATCATGTACGGTATGATATGTACTAGACCGGATGTTGCTCATGCACTTAGTGTAATGAGCAGATACCAGTCAAACCCTGGAGAAGAGCACTGGAAGGCAGTGAAGAATATCCTAAAGTACTTGAGAAGGACTAAAGATATTTTTCTTGTCTACGGTGGGTCTGAATTAAAACTCAAGGGATTCACAGACTCAAGTTTTCAAACAGACCAAGATGACAGTAAATCTGTTTCAGGGTATGTGTTTACCTTGAAAGATGGTGCAGTGAATTGAAAAGGTTCCAAACAACAAAAGGTTGTTGATTTAGTGACAAAGACAAAGTATATAACTGTAAGTGAAGCTGCAAGTTGATGTTTTAGATGAAAAGTTCATTACAGAACTAGGAATAGGTCCTAAGTCTCATCTTGAATCTAAACACGTGTTGCGGCACTTTGATTAAAGAAATCATTGAAAGATGAGAGTGTAGACTCTCAAGACAACATTCCAGATCCATTAACTAAAGCTTTAACACAACAGCAGTTTGATCGACACTTAGAGAAGTTGGGTATGAGATACCATGGCGATTGGCTTTAGTGCAAGTGGGAGATTGAAAGTAGTATGCATACAAGCCAATCATGTATGATGATAAAGCATATACTTTGGAGGCAATCTTATTTATTTATTAATAAAAATATTCATTTATTAAAGTCATTTAATTATCTACATGGTGCTGTTTTTATAATATGTAAATAACCCATAGTTTTAAGCAATGCTTTTAGAATCATGATGATGATCATGCCAATGAGATCTAAATTCTTAGAAAGCTCTAAAACTAAAATAGTTCCTAATCATGGGATTACTAAAAAGGGGATTAGTAAATCCGGATAGATTAGTACATATGTTGCTTGCTCATTAGATGAGGATGATTGATCTCATAATCATTTGTGTGGAGACACTAAAGCAAGTATGTAGGTGCTTATTGAAGAATAAGTTCACTGAGCGTGACTCGCTATGGAATACCTAATGGAGTTTTACTCGCCTGTCAATAGGAATTCCTAATGTGATAGTAGTACAAGTGATCCTTGGACTTGAGATTATCATAGTATCTTGTATGTAATGAATTATACTTTGACTTATTCCTTAAAGCCCTTTAGGGTATAAAAAGGGTATGCTTGGGTATAATGAGTTACATATGGAGACAATGAATGATCAATAAAGAATCTACCACCTCTAGTAAAGGAGGAGATATGTCCTATGTGATTCGTTAAATGACAACCCAGGAATCCTTGGCCAAGGTAAAATAAAATTAGAAAGGAGTTTCTAATTTACATTATTTGGAGTTGTGCATTTTCTAATCAAAAAACATAAAATTAAATAAAATAAGACTTGACAGTAAATTCATGTCTTATATTTAATTGGGACATTGTATGGTGGAAGGATTGAATTGTATGGTAACTATTTACTCACAGGTTCTTTTATGATTAATGTTGAAATCTATATTATCTGGAAAGTCGTTGATCGCTAGGGAGGCTTATCCCTATTATAGAATAAATATTATTTATTTAAATAGATTATTAGTTTAATTTATTTATTTAAATAAGATTAGAATTGTTCTAATTGATTTATTCACAACCGGTTTAATATGGAGAACCTAAAGGGTCACACCATAAAAGGAAGAATAATTATTTAAGAAGGTAATGGCATAATCGTAATAATGCATTAAGTGAAATTAATTTAATCTATGGTGATAGAATAAATTAAATAGCTTAATATTTATTATTTAATATTTTAGAAATATTAAATATAAATTAATAAGAGGAGTCTTATTAATATTATTATAATTATTATTATTTTAATTTCTAAAGGAGTTTAGTAATTAATTTAATATTAGTACTCTCATTTATTCCTAATAAGATTAGTAGACAAATTAATTAAATGAATTTAATTAATTATTTCTCATGTGGTGGGAAGCCTAAATTAATTAAAGGAGTTTAATTAATTAAAAGAAATCCCATGTCTAATAGGATTAGAAGGGTTGACCAATATCTATATAAGAGGATTCTTATAATAGATATTACTTGATGCAATTCCAATTGTTGGAGAGTACTCCTTTTCTATAGAGGATAGAAAACTAAGCCAACCACCCTCCTTCTTGATAATTCATCTTCCTTGGTGGATCACCTCTAGAGGCCAAACACTTGGGTGGCTAACGTTGATCAAAGGAAGGAATCTAATCCGGAAATTCAAGGAGATCACGAAGAACAAGGAGTTGAACTAGTACCTGTGGAAGCTTCGTTCTACAAGGGTATGATTCCATAACTTCTTATTTATCGTTTTAAATTAATAATTTGCATAAAGGATGATCCGGGTAATGGTTTTGTAGAAATTTTTTTAAACTCTGATATACCATGCTTCCGCTAATTTTTGCAATTTGATTGCATCACGATTTCGTACAAACCCAACAATTATAATTAATATAATATCTATTAGAAATAATCACATGCACGGCACATGTACATTATATATAGAAAATAGATAATAAATTTATTTTCTATTATGATAAATTATTTCAATCAATTTATTTACATATAGCAAATATATTTTACCATATTAATTAATCATACCTATTACCTCATACAAAAACATATAAGGTAATATTATTACTCAAAAATAACATTTCCTCCTTTATTAAAATAATTCAATATTAAAATTTATTTTAATATCCTTTATTAGAAATATATAATAATTATTTCTCTTTCTTTTCTATAAACTGTTTCCAAAATAATTTCTTCAAATATTCATTTAAAGATATAATGATTTCCATCTCCCTTTAATAACGGTATATATATATATATATATATATATATATATATATATATATATATATATATATATATATTAACGTTATTCGTACATTAGACTTTCTCACATATTACTATTCTAAGTAATATATATAAAAGTACCAACTATAATTACATATTCAACACACATATTAATTCACTCCTTTACTTAAGTAAATTAAATACTGTACTATATCATCATAGTTAATTAAGGTTCAATACTCTCATTATATTATTCCATAATATAACTCCCAACTTAAATTAACTAATATTTATTCTTATTAGTTAATTCCTTAACTAACTCATGCTTCACTATCCAAACCTATTCATGGATAGCTTAAGTGCTATTAATAACCTATATTATAAACATACTAGTTATTAATACATACACAAGAATATGGTGATTATACATTAAGGATATTTAATGTCACCAACTTACTATGATAAAATAATTCTATAAATTATTTAATATCGATAGGAATTTATCCACTCCCTTTATCTCAACTGAAACGTCTCTACGCTAAGTAACAAATATATATTAATAATATATTTATAAAATACATATTACATAGTCCATATTACCCTATGTAATATAATACCACATACCTTATATCACATAAAAAAATACTCTTATTCGAACTCATCTCACAGTTTAAGAATTTTATTTATTAAATCCTTATTTAATAATATCTAAAAATTCGGGTTCTTACATCCCCTCCCCCTTATAAGGATTCCGTCCTCGGAATCACCGAAACTTCCTCTACTCGGTGCTATTCCGATTATTACATATTCTCTTGAATAATTTTATTCATTCTCTTTTCAGAAGTTTTATTACTATAACTTTCTCAATCTCATTCTACCACTTTCTCCTTTCTAAGGAACATTCTACTTACTACATTCATCCTTTAGAAGAATAAGAATCTTCCACGATTTTTCAACAATCGGGAAATAGTATGAATAACTCGGATTCCAAATTTATGCTGAGGGGTCACAAGACCGTGAACTTTTCTCCAGGTTTACTAATGCTTCAACACCATTCTTCACACCGCAAACCAGAGTGTTTATCAATCACAAAGGCTAAAAACACTCTCCACGCGTACTCTAGGTGGCCAGCCTATTGTACCACTATGTTGGGCCGCAATGTAGTGTTTTGTAACTACTATATGCGTTACGTTCGGAACCATTGTCCCCGAAAACATGTCCCCTTTATAGGGTTGTTCACCTCAGCTTTTCAACATCAAAATCCGCACCAGAGCAATCTAGTTTGGCATAAATACACAAGAATGCTTGAATTCTATGATCTCTTTTCAACAGTCGCCTAGCCGAATCAAATAGCTTAGACTCTTATTAACAATTCGGACATCAATCGAAATGATTTAGTCAACTTTTCATAATTCGAAAGAAAACCAAAAATCATTTTATGACGTCATGATGCCGCACCATTTAGTAGTACGTTGAGGATTCCGTCATTTTGTGACTTTGCCATAATACATCTTACCATAATGGGCTGACGATCTTACGATCACTTCCGACACTAGGTTCGATTGCATTAATGACTCCATCGTTTTACCATCCTACACCATATCAAATGATGCACATGGTCGAAATACATTTTGAAAGATTTTCAAATCATTTTTGTCTTAGCCGAAACAAATAGCTTAGACATACGAGTAACGGTGTCATTTTTTTAAAACTCATTGGTCCAGTCATCTGACCCAATATTTTTCTCAAGAAAACCGAAGTGCAAACACTAGTACGAAGTCAATAAATTTTGAAAACCTAGCATAGCTAGAAGATTTAGAAAAATCCAAATTTCTCCATCACTTCAATCTCTTACCACCATCAATGCTTACTATTCCAAAACTCTTATATAATATATCTATTCTCAGTACAGTTCACCAACTTACCACACCATGGAAGTTCAGGAACTTACCACAATCATATGGGTGTAGGAACTTATCCTAGTCAGACCCGAGTCGTCCATTCGCTGAGGGGTCCCATCATACGATTATGAGTCACGAACTCGTCATAGGCATGAGTCTTAAGAACTCGCACCTAATCTTAGTATTATCTAATTATATCTTAGAAATCTCTATCTATCAAAATAAATATGAGAAAAGAATCACCTTTCCGCCATATGTATAATGATACCGCGACACTAACATTCCAACGATTATCAATGTGACGTACTCAGTGCAAGCACAAAACTTCTGCCCATACAAAAGTTTGTACAACTAAGCCGTTACATGAGTCCTCAATGGAAGTCCAACACTTAAATCTATCTTACTCTATCACTCGCTCGTTACGAGCTTTCTACGTTTCATCACATACAACTCCTCATGAGTTCTTCTCGTACTTTTTATAGTTCATTCCCTCATAGCATCAAGCTATACACACTTAGTCGTTACAGACTATTTATCATTTCACAGCTCAATCCGATCACGTCGTGATCATCGCTTTACCTTAGGGTTCTTTCCCTATTTTCAACCAAACTCCATTCGAGTTCATTCTCACTATCTCTGTCATATTCATCTTATAGACATCATCTTAACATTTATTATCGGAGTTAGGAAACTCTTGAATCTCATTCTCTAGATATTTCAAGATTCTTCTTTGAATCTTCACGTATATATTTTAATCTTTATCTTTTCCTTTCTCAGGTTATAGCCTAAGGTACTCTTACCTAAGTTTATAACCTACAGCTTTGATACCAACCTGTGACTCCCCCAAATCCACGTTCCTTCGAAACCTCAGATTCGGTGCAGTTACGATACTACTATCGTCAAACTATTACATCTTTTATTCATTACTAAAAAATACATCTTTACTTATTACAATTTAGAATATAAATTCTATTTATATCCAAGATCTCATCTTTACATCATGTTCGATGTTACTAAAATGCGAAATAATTTAAACTTTTTCAATCCTCCTTGAATAAAATCTTTTATTGATTTCATAACTTGAATCAATTACAACCCTTGAATCAATTATAAAATAGGATTCATTATATTTGAGTTATCGTATAACGTTTACAACTCGACTTGATATCCTCTATGTATTAACTAATACATTCTTACAATACAACAAGTATTAAACAGTGTAAGCAACTATCGAGTACATCATCTAGAATCTAAACATGGTCCAGACAATAATCTAAGTAATATTCTTCAATGCGATACTATCTATCTTTATCAATTAAGAAGCACGAAATCTTTACCGTGAATCCTTAACCTGCAAAAGTGGTTATTTGCAAGAGTGAGCTCGACAGCTCAGCAATTCTAACAGTCCTCATGCATCACATAGCATATAACATCATACTTAGTTCATGCATTTATAAACAGTTTATATTTACTATGCATGTTACTTTTCACATAACAAGTATATCATCAAAGATCAACTTTCAATCTCATTTATATCTCAAATACAGTTCATATATAAGTTCACATTATCACAACATAATATAATTCAACTAACAGTTATTGAATTCATATATCAAATAGGAACTGAAAGACTTGCCTGATTCGTAGTTTAATAACTACGACTTAACTTCTTAAGAATCTCTGCACTTTGTGTAATCCTACACAGTTATATTAACCATAGAGATCACACTCATCAGTTATATGCATCCACACATTCTCAATGTAATAATAAAGGTTACATTGTTGTCTAACTTGTTTCTTAGAACCTTGTTTCACTTTCTTATCATACGTTTAGTATAGCTAGGTACGCATAGGTATACCTTAACCATACTCAATTAATATCATCTTTCATATACACATGTCCGCCTACAACTAATCTATTTACCTATAGTTAGTGTAGTACATCTTCAAAACATGCTCGCACAGTGCAGATCACGGTTAACTAGCGGGGTGCACATACCAATCACGACTAGAGGCATATAAGTCCTATCATGCATGTTCATAAAGTTAGAATGCCAGTAACTCTATGTTCAACCATTCTACTTTCAAAACTTCATAAGTTTTATTCTCCAAAAATCAATGTCATGCTTAACTAATCATGCAAGGCTACTTTGAATCATTTTATATCTACTTATGCCATGTACGTATGTTATCATATTTAGAACTTTAAGTACACAAGTTCCTTTAAGTTTAATTTCAAGGCTTTAAGTTTTCTCTAGAACCGCACACTAAAGTGACCAAGAGGTTCATGGTATTCAAAGGGGTTTGAAACCACATGACATACCTATTTCCATGTATAACTAGGTCATACAATTATCCTTAAAAATCAGAACATACATCATATGTATATGTCAAGGTTCGTTTATAAAACTTTAAGTCTATTTTCAAACCACAAGTCTTTTCTATCAATAATGTATGGTAGTGTGATTAACACCTTAAACATGTATTTCATGTCAATATAAACCATACTATCGGGTTCACAAAATCAGAATACACATAATGTGTATATGTCAAAGTTTATTTTAACAAGTCTAAGTTTATTTGTAAACTTTAAATCCTTTCATCCCATAACACATACTATCATGGCCATTACATATATGTAGTACCAGGAAGCTTATAATATGGGTTAATACTAATTTCCATGCTTGACCAAAGGGTACCAACAAGTTATCACATTGCAGGTTGTAGCAGAAAGCAAAAGTCAGCATCTGGTACCGGCGCAGCTGCGCAAGGCCTTGGCAACTCAAGTCTGGTACCGGCGCAGCTGCGCTGCTGGCCAGTACAAAACTGGCGCAGCTGCGCAGGTGGCCGGCCAGAAACAGAGCAGCTTTCTGCTCGGCAGTTCACAGACCCATCTCAGAAATTTCCTACGAAATTCATTCCAGATATATTCTAACACAGTTCTAACATACTAGTAAGCTAACATAGCAACTAATAACATTACTCCAATCAAGTTATCAAATAATCTATGCTTAATTAAGATTTTAGAAGTTAGAGAAATTAAGAACTACTATGGAAGTTATACCTCTGTTACAGAAATGAAATGGTTGCTATAACAATTCTTCCTTACTGATATCTCTCCCAGTGACTTACTATCACTTATACACTTATATGAAAATCTCAGCAAGCATAATGAGAAGAAGAGAAGGCTCTATATATAGGCAATTCATTATACGGTTCATGTATTTGTTCACCAATTAAAAACAATGGAAATTGCAAGAATCTAATGGTTAACAAATAGTTGGTGAGGAGTTGGTGGATTCATCATTATCTCCACTCCCCCATGATCAATTGCTAGAAATTGATGAGTTTGATGCATAGGAATAGACTAGCTTTCATGAGTTATGCACGTGAGAGGAATTGGGCCATTTATTTAGGGACAAGGAAAGAACTCAGCAAAAGCAAATGTATATAATGTATGCCAACACTTAGGTTATATATACATTCTATATACATTTAAGTCACAATGTAATTCTAATAATAATACTATCATATAGAAATTTTAACTTGCACATATATAAATTCATGTACATTTCATCCTACCGGATATAATTCTATCGGGTATTACTCATTATTATAACTGTTATTAATACAGTTATAATATCCTATAGAAACCATTATCAATAACAATTGCTCTATGTTAATAGGGTATTCCTTAAGGTCTATCCACACATATCATGTTACATAAGCAATAATATTATGTAACTCTCTTAATGCAACCAATCATACTATATAATATATACATATAATATAGCTATATTAAAGCGTCACACTACATTATATATATATATTTCATGTAACTCTATCACCTAACTATATAGCTTATATAGTCACGTCGCACTTTACACTTCGTACAACATATATTTAACTATCATACGTTATATATTTTAATATCGCATGCTTGCACATTAATAAATTACTTATTTTATTAATTAATAATAATATTAGTTAATCTATTTTTCATTAATCAATGGAATTATAATTTCCATAACAATTAATTAACATTTATATAGTTAATTATCACAATAAATAAATATAAATCTTCTTATATTTATAACAAATATACTTATTATCATGCTATTACTCGCAATAATAATAATTCAACATATTATTATAATAACAATTAATATAGATTAATTATTTAATTAATAATTCTTCCATCTTCGAATTAATAAATTCATTACCGAATCTATTATCGTGCCACACAAGACATTTCTCACAAGCTTAATCTCAAGCTTATTATTATTCCCATCACTTACTACTTATAACATGTTCAATATAATTAGAACTATTAAGTCACAAGGTTCACATATATAAATATATCGTGAATGGAAATACTCTAATATTCTATATAACCTTTACGGTAATATAATAACTCAAGCTATTAAAATGCTAAACTACTTCAATTAATTATACTTATAATAAGTATAACTTTTACGCTTATAATAATTAATATATACTCTATTAATTATTCCAATAATAATATTCACGATCAAATAATAACTTAAGTTATTTAATATATTAAAAATAACTTAGTTTCCTTTCATTAACTAAACTCCCTTGAAAAATACATTAGAAATTATGTATTTAACCATATCATAAAATATTATGTTTTCTTCAAATAAGCACATTCGTTATTAGAAAATAATTTAATTATTGTCTCAAGATATTATAATTAATATAATATCTATTAGAAATAATCACATGCACGGCACATGTACATTATATATAGAAAATAGGTAATAAATTTATTTTCTATTATGATAAATTATTTCAATCAATTTATTTACATATAGCAAATATATTTTATCATATTAATTAATCATACCTATTACCTCATACAAAAATATATAAGGTAATATTATTATTCAAAAATAACATTTCCTCCTTTATTAAAATAATTCAATATTAGAATTTATTTTAATATCCTTTATTAGAAATATATAATAATTATTTCTCTTTCTTTTCTATAAACTGTTCCCAAAATAATTTCTTCAAATATTCATTTAAAGATATAATGATTTCCATCTCCCTTTAATAACGTATATATATATATATATATATATATATATATTTAACTTTATTCGTACATTAGACTTTCTCACATATTACTATTCTATGTAATATATATAAAAGTACCAACTATAATTACATATTCAACACACATATTAATTCACTCCTTTACTTAAGTAAATTAAATACTGTACTATATCATCATAGTTAATTAAGGTTCAATACTCTCATTATATTATTTCATAATATAACTCCCAACTTAAATTAACTAATATTTATTCTTATTAGTTAATTCCTTAACTAACGCATACTTCACTATCCAAACCTATTCATGGATAGCTTAAGTGCTATTAATAACCTATATTATAAACATACTAGTTATTAATACATACACAAGAATATGGTGATTATACATTAAGGATATTTAATGTCACCAACTTACTATGATAAAATAATTCTATAAATTATTTAATATCGATAGGAATTTATCCACTCCCTTTATCTCAACTGAAACGTCTCTACGCTAAGTAACAAATATATATTAATAATATATTTATAAAACACATATTACATAGTCCATATTACCCTATGTAATATAATACCACATACCATATATCACATAAAAAAATACTCTTATTCGAACTCATCTCACAGTTTAAGAATTTTATTTATTAAATCCTTATTTAATAATATCTAAAAATTCGGGTTCTTACAGTCTTGCAGTCACTCACTGAGACCTTCTGGCAGTTTGTGGTTAATTTTCACATGAATAAGCTAGATGTCAGCTTACCTGAGCTGCTTAACATGCTGAAAATTACAGAAGGTCACTTCTCATCCAAGAAGAACCATGTCTTGATGGTGGATTCTTCCATTAAAAGGAAGAGGCCCAAGGTGTCTTCTGAAAAGAAGAAATCCAAGAAGGCTAAGGGAAAGGGAAAAGAAAAGGAACAAAAGAAACCTGAACCAGCTAAAGAAATGTGCTTTCATTGCAACGAGCCGGGACATTAGAAGAGGAACTGCAAGAAGTTTCTAGCAGAGAAGAAGCTTGGAGAAGCTTCGGCTTCCAATCAAGGTTTATTTTTGATTGAAATTAATTTTTTTAAAAGTCATAATTCTACTTAGGTATTGGATACCGGCTGTGGGTCTCACATATGTAACACTGTGCAGGGACTGGTCAGAAGTAGAAAGCTGAACAATGAAGAGGTGATCCTACGAGTGGGGAAAGGTTGCTGCATTAGCTGTAGGAACTTATTGTTTAGCAATGCCTTCGGGCATGTCCATTTATCTTAATAACTGTTATTATGTTCTGAATATTATTAAAACCATTATTTCAATTTCTGTATTGGATATGGAAGGTTTTGACGTTATTATAAAGAACAATAGTTGTTCTATTTATAAAGACGATGTTTTATATAGTGTTGAAAAATTACAAAATGGGCTTTATATACTTGACTTGCAAGAAAATATATTTCAAATTGAACAAACTAAGAAAAGGAAAAAGGATGATATTAATTATACGTACATGTGGCACTGTAGACTCGGTCATATCAATGAAACAAGATTATCCAAGTTGCATAAGGATGGGCTCCTAGAGCTATCCAATTATGAATCATATCCAACTTGTGAATCTTGTCTCATAGGTAAAATGACTAAATCTCCTTTTAGTGGAAACGGAGAAAGAGTTACAGAGTTGTTGGCATTGATTCACACAGACGTTTGTGGACCTATGATGATCACTCAAGATTTGAATATGTGTATTTAATGAAATACAAGTCAGAATCATTTAAAAAGTTCAAAGAGTTCAGAAGTGAAGTAGAGAAACAAACGGGCAAGAGTATTAAGATACTTCAATCAGATCGAGGTGGAGAATACTAAGCGGTGAGTTTCTCAATTGTCTCAAAGAAAATGGTATAATCTCACAATGGACTCGTACACCACAGTTAAATGGAGTATTTGAAAGGAGAAATCGAACACTGTTGCACATGGTTCGATCCATAATGAGTTTTATCGACCTTCCAATTTCCTTCTGGGGATATTAGAAACGGCTGCATACCTACTTAATAAGGTACCTACCAAATCCGCCCCAAAGACTCCATATGAGATGTGGAAGGGGAGGAAACCAAATCTTAAGCATGTTAAGACTTGGGGTTGTCCAGTTTATGTCAAAAAGTTTGAAAATGATAAGCTACAGAGTAAATCTGATAAGTGTAGATTTGTGGGATACCCTAAAGAAAGTTTAGGGAATTATTTCTATCATCCAACTGATCAAAAGGTGTTTGTTGCGAAACATGCTGCCTTCTTGGAAAGGAAGTTTATCCATGAAGGGGTCAGTGGGAGTAAGATATATCTTGAAGAAGTTCAAGAACCATTAATTATCACTGATCAAAGTCAGGTATTTGACCAAGTAGAAGAACCTACTGTACCACACC
Source organism: Panax stipuleanatus (assembly GCA_020205555.1). Classification (NCBI taxonomy): domain Eukaryota; kingdom Viridiplantae; phylum Streptophyta; class Magnoliopsida; order Apiales; family Araliaceae; genus Panax; species Panax stipuleanatus. The sequence continues at coordinate 38,209,029 of CM035120.1, forward strand.
TTGTTCGTAAATCTAGAAGAGTACCGAAGATACCTGAGAGGTATGGATTCGTTATAGAGGATGACGATGAGGTACACATCATGAATGATGATGATCCATTGAATTACGAACAGGCTATGAGTAATAAGGACTCAGGGAAATGGCTTGAAGCCATGAAATTCGAAATGGACTCCATGTATGAAAACAAAGTATGGACTTTGGTTTCACCACCTGAAGGCATTAAGCCTATTGGGTGTAAATGGGTCTTTAAAAGAAAAACTGGAGCAGACGGGAAGGTAGAGACCTATAAAGCTCGACTGGTTGCAAAAGATTTCAAACAAAGACAAGGAGTTGACTATGATGAAACCTTCTCACCAGTAGCTATGCTTAAGTCCATTAGGATTTTTCTTGCGATTGCGGCTTATATCGACTATGAAATTTGGCAAATGGACGTGAAAACGGCCTTCCTCAATGGAAAACTTGAGCAGGATGTGTATATGACACAGCCAGAGGGATTTGTTTCAAAGGTTGGAACAAATCAAGTCTGTAAGCTACAACGATCCATTTATTGGTTGAAGCAAGCTTCTCGTAGATGGAACATTCGTTTTGATGAGACAATCAAAGAGTTTGATTTTATCAAAAACGAAGATGAACCATGTGTTTACAAGAAGGTTAGTGGGAGCGCAGTATCATTCCTTGTATTATATGTTGATGATATATTACTGATAGGGAATGACATTCCTATGTTACAATCAATTAAAATCTGGTTATCTAAAAACTTCTCCATGAAGGACTTGGGTGAAGCATCCTATATTTTGGGGATAAAGATCTATAGAGATAGATCTAAAAGGATGCTCGGATTATCCCAAGGAACGTACATTTCTACGATGCTAAAGAGGTTTAGCATGGAAGATTCCAAAAGAGGTCTCATGCCGATGAGCCATGGAATACATCTCTCCAATAAACAGGCCCCAAAGACACCTGAGGAGAGAGACCGTATAAGTAAGATCCCTTATGCTTCTGCAATAGGATCTATCATGTACGGTATGATATGTACTAGACCGGATGTTGCTCATGCACTTAGTGTAACGAGCAGATACCAGTCGAATCCTGGAGAAGAGCACTGAAAGGCAATGAAGAATATCTTAAAGTACTTGAGAAGGACTAAAGATATTTTTCTTGTCTACGGTGGGTCTGAATTAAAACTCGAGGGATTCACGGACTCAAGTTTTCAAACAGACCAAGCTAACAATAAATCTATTTCAGGGTATGTGTTTACCTTGAACGGAGGTGCAGTGAGTTGGAAGAGTTCCAAACAGCAAATAGTTGTTGATTCAGTGACAGAGGCAGAGTATATAGCTGCAAGTGAAGCTGCAAATGAAGATGTTTGGATGAAGAAGTTCATAACTGAACTTGATGTGGTTCCTAGCATTGGAGAAGCAGTTCCCGTTTACTATGACAACACCAGAGCGGTTGCACAGGCTAAGAAACCCAGGTCTCATCAGAAATCCAAACACGTGTTGCGGCGATTTTACTTGATCAGGAAGATCATTAAAAGAGGAGACGTCACCTTGGAGTGTGTGGACTCTCAAGACTACATTGCAGATCCATTTACTAAAGCTCTAACACAACAACAGTTTGATCGTCACTTAGAGAAGATGGGTATGAGATACCATGGCGATTGGCTTTAGTGCAAGTGGGAGATTGATAGTAGTGTGCATACAAGCCAATCATGTATGATGATAAAGCACATACTTTGTAAACAATCTTATTTATTTATTAATAAAATATTCATTTAAGGCATTTAATTATCTACATGGTACTATTTTTTATAAAATGTAAATAACCCATAGTTTTAAGCAATACTTTTAGAATCATGATGAGATCATGCTAATGAGATCTAAATTCTTAGAAAGCTTAAAAACTAAAATAGTTACCAATCGTGGGATTACTAAAATGGGGATTAATAAATTCGGATAGATTGGTACATATGTTGCTTGCTCATTGGATGAGGATGACTGATCTCATGGTCATTTGTGTGGAGACACTAAAGCAAGTATATAGGTGCTTATTGGAGAATAAGTTCACTGAACGTGACTCGCTATGGAATACCTACTGGAGTTTTACTCGCCTGTCAATAGGAATTCCTAATGTGATAGTAGTACAAGTGATCTTTGAACTTGAGATCATCATAGTATCTTGTATGTAACAAATTATACTTTGACTTATTTCTTAAGGCCTTTTAAGGTATATATAAGGTATGCTTGGGTATAATGAGTTACATATGGAGATAATGTATGATCAATAAAGAATCTACCACCTCTAGTAAAAGAGGAGATATGTCCTATGTGATTCGGTAAATGACAACCCAAGAATCCTTGGCCAAGGTGGAATGAAATTAAAAAATAGTTTCTAATTTGCATTAAATGGAGTTGTGCATTTTTTTAATCGAAATACATATAATTAAATAAAATAAGACTTGACAGTAATTCCATGTCTTATATTTAATTGGGACATTGTATGGTGGAAGGATTGAATTGTACGGTAATTATTAACTCACGGGTTCTTTTATGATTAATGTTGAAATCTATATTATCTAGAAAGTCGTTGATCACTAGGGAGGCTTATCCCTATTGTAGAATAAATGTTATTTATTTAAATAGATTATTAGTTTAATTTATTTATTTAAATAAGATTAGAATTATTCTAATTAATTTATTCACAACCGGTTTAATATGGAGAACCTAAAGGGTCACACCATAAAAGGAAGAAGAATTATTTAAGAAGAAAATGCCATGATAGTAATAATGCATTAAGTGTAATTAATTTAATCTATGGTGATAGAATAAATTAAATAGCATAATGTTTATTATTTAATATTTTAGAAATATTAAATATAAATTAATAAGAGGAGTTTTATTAATATTGTTATTATTATTATTATTTTAATTCTAAAGGAGTTTAGGAATTAATATAATATCAGTACTCTCTCTCAATCCTAATAAGATTAGGATATAAATTAATTAAAAGTATTTAATTAATTAATTAAATAAAACCCTATTCTAATTGGATTAGGAGGGTTAACCTAATATCTATATAAGAGAGTCTTATATAAGAAATAAGGTACGTGAATTTTTCCAAGGGTTAGGAGTTCACATATTCTATAGAGATAGAAACAAGGGTTAAGCCAATAACCTATCTTCCTGAGTTCTTCATCTTCCTTGGTGGATCACCGTTAGAGGCCAAACATTTGGGTGGCTGACATTTATCAAGGGAAGGAGCCACTACAGAGGAATCAAAGGAATCAAAGGAGTAGAACTTGTACCTGAGGAAGCTTGGATCTTCAAAGGTATAATTCCATCTTCTCCTTCTATGTATTGACTGATAATTGATGCACAAGAAAGATCATGGTTAAGGGTTTGTAAGAAAATTTTAAAATCTGATTTTTCATCCCTTCCGCTGCGTTTATGTAATTTGATTGCACGCTTATGTTTCTAGCAAACCCAACAATATCTCCTGAAGTGATGGCAGCTGGCCAAGAGATGCTTTCCCGAGGACATCGACTAAGCAGAGGATTGGGGAAAAATGGCCAAGGAATCAGGAACCCAATCCGTATAACCACGAAGTTGGGAAAGGCTGGACTCGGATATTCTGGTGGATCCAGACATCAGAATCCTCACAAGCCACAAGCTAGCTAATCATCTGATTCACCTCAAGCTAAACCTCAATGAAGTACGATTTAAAGAACCATTAAATAAGATCCCCGTCGTTATCTCAAGTCTTTTGATTCCTAAAGTCAATCAGAGCGGACAACAGCAGGTTGGGGATGAAAAGCCTCTCAAGGATGCGGCCCAGAAGGCCAAAGACAAGAAGTTTCTAGAGGGGATTCAGTTGCAATTCATGAGCAATTTTTGCCTTTCTGAAGAGGACCTGAAGAAGTCCAGCGGGGCAGATTTGTCAAGTGATCAACCCATCCTCCTGGTCCTTAACTGGGGAAATGTAAACATCCCGAACAAGGATCCAGGGACCAGGTTCAAACCTGTTATGGCCATCTTGAAAGATGACGACTCCAGTAGCGCGTCTATCTCCGCGACTCCCCAGGATCTCGTGACCAGCAATTGGATGATCACCAGACAGATAGTCTGAAAAGGGTAAAAACCAGGAAGTGAAAGCTGACAGGGAGCTCTACCTTTATCTATATTTATGCCTATTTTATTTCATCTATAGCTTGTTCTTGCTAGTTGTCATATTAACTGATGAATCTTTTTGTAATTGACAACTACTTGTATATATTTAGCAATCAAATTTTTGTCTCAGGTTTCCAAATTTGCGTAGTCCTAGACATGTCCATGACTTGCCGAATTCGAGTAATGATTACTATTTCGATATAGAATTGGACTTTGACTTGATGGGAATCGAGCAAAAGGAAGGGGATGATGACGAGGTTCCTGAGGAAATCAAAGCATGGGTCGAAGATAAACCTAAACCCAACCTCGATCAATCCACCACCATAAATATCGGAACCCCTGACAATCCTAAGGAAATACATATAGGGACCAACCTTCCCTCTAACCGGGAAAAAGAACTAATACAACTCTTAACCCAATTCAAGGATGTTTTTGCCTGGTCTCATGAAGACATGATAGGTCTATCCACAGATATTGTTGTCCATCGACTCCCAATTAAAGAAGGGTTCAAACCAGTCAAGTAGAAATTGAGACGGTTGAAACCGGAATGGAGCCTGAAGGTCAAAGAAGAAATTATCAAACAGTTCAAAGCGGGAATCATTATGGTGTCAACGTACCCTGAATGGTTGTCCAACGTAGTCCAAGTGCCAAAATCTGGGGGAAAGGTGCAAGTATGTGTAGATTATCGAGATCTTAACAAAGCCAGCCTTAAAGATGATTTCATAGTGCCGTTCATCCACGTATTAATCAACAACACTGCACAGTTCGAGATGTATTTTTTCGCTGATTGCTTTGTCGGATATCACTAGATCATGGTTGCTGAAGAAGACAGGGAAAAGACCGCCTTCATTACCCCTTGGGGAACCTTTTGTTATCTAAGACTAGCTTTTGGCCTTACCAATGCTGGTGCTACTTATCAAAGGGCCATGATGACCTTATTCCACGACATGATGCACAAAGAAATCGAAGTGTATGTGGATGATATCATCGTAAAGTCCCGACAGGCTGATGACCATTGCACCCATCTTCGGAGGTTATTTGAACAACTCCGCAAGTTCAATTTGAAGTTAAACCCAGCGAAATGTGCTTTTGGTGTGAAATCCGACAAACTGCTGGGATTTCTCATGAGTAACTGGGGCATTGAATTGGATCCTGCCAAAATCAAAGCCATCACAAAAATGCCTAAGCTAAAGACCGAGAAGGAAATACGAGGTTTTCTGGGGAGAATAAACTTCATCAGCCGGTTCATATCGCAGTTGATAGCAACCTGTGAACCCATTTTCAAACTGTTAAGGAAGAACTCTTCGGGAAAATGGAATGAAGACTGCCGGAAAGCTTTCCACACCATCCAGAAGAGGTTGATTGAAGCGCCTATCTTGGCACCCCCAAGGGATGGAATTCTGTTGTTCATATATATCTTAGTCAACTCCAATGCTATGGGTTGCCTACTGGGGCAGAAGGATGATATGGGGAAAGAAAGAGCAATCTATTACCTCAGTAAACGCTTCAGCAGCGGAGAACAGAAATATACCCTTATAGAAAGAACCTATTGTGCATTAGCTTGGGCAGCCACGAGGTTACAGCATTACCTACACGGCAATACCACTTATCTCATATCGAGGATGGATCCTTTGAAATACATCTTCAGCAAGCTGATTTTGAACTATCATTTATCCAAGTGGCAGTTAATCCTTCAACAGTTCGACATTATCTATGTAACCCAAAAGTCCATTAAAGGGCAAGGGATTCCGAATCACCTGTCGGCTGCACGAGCAGGGGGTTTTGAGCCTCTGGAAATATATTTCCTGGAGGAGGAAGTGTTTCCTGTTCAACTGATGGATAAAGAGGATCAAGGTCAATTCTGGAAAATGTATTTTGACGACGCATCAAACGCTGAAAGCGCTGGAGCCGGGGCAGTCCTGGTATCTATTACGGGAGATCAATACCCCGTGGCAACCAAGTTGCATTTCAACAACTCCAACAATATCGCAGAGGTATGAAGGGTGCATTGTGGGGTTAAAACTGGCGCAGTCCATGGGAGTAAAATGTTTAGCGGTGTTTAGAGATTTGGAGCTAGTTATCAGACAGTCTACCGAGGCATACACCACCAAGGAACTGCATCTACTACCGTATCATCGACATGTCCTTAGATTGGCAGGGGAATTTGAAGACATAGCCTTCATTCATATTCCCCCGAACTGAAATGATTTTGCCGATGCATTGGCCACATTAGCTTCACTAGTAAACCTATCAGCAAGAAGGGGAATGCCGATCATCACCTTCATTGTGCAGAATACACCATCATATGGAAATAATGTAGGGGAGATATCAGATGAAATAGCACCTGCTGGACCACCTTGGTACCATCATATAAAAAAACATTTACGAGATCAGTCAACCCCTGAAGGGATGAGTCCAGCCGCGAAGAAGCGAATACAGAAAATGGCCATGAATTTCTACCTAAGTGGAGATGCTCTCTACAAGAGAGACCCAGGTGTAGGACTACTGAGATGTCTCGGCAGAGATCAAGCCCAGTGACTTATGAATAAAGTACATGGTGGAGTATGTGGAGCACATATGAGTGGACCTCTGCTTGCCAAGAAGATTCTGAGGACAGGACACTACTGGACATCCCTCAAAGCGAATTACGATGATCATGTCAAGCGTTGCTATCAATGCCAGATCCACGCCAACATTATTCATTCCGCCTCTGAATCAGCTACATTGCATGACATCACCCTGGCCTTTTTCCATGAGGGGAATGGACGTAATAGGACCAGTTGAGCCTAAAGCCAGTAACGGTCATCGATTCATCTTCACTATGATTGACTACTTTACCAAGTGGGCGGAAGCAGCTTCTTTCCCCAGGGTCACCAAGGAGGTCATCGTTGGTTTCATTAGAAACAGCATCATCTGTCGGTATGGACAACCCGAGGTTATCATATCAGACAACGCGAGGAATCTGAATAACGAGATGATGAGGGAACTGTGCAGTAAGTTCAATATCAAACACCTCAATTCGGTTATTTATCGTCCAAAAATGAACGTCGTGGTGGAAGTGGCTAATAAAAACATCAAGAAGATAATGATGAAGATGTCAACAAATCACCGTGGATGGCTTGATCTATTGTCGTTAACCCTACTTGCATACCGAACGTCGACTCGAACCTCGACTAGGGCGACACCCTACTCACTGGTATATGGTATGGAGGCTGTACTTCCTGTCGAAGTGGAGATGGAATCACTGGGAGTGATGCTGGATGCCTAGATAGAGGAAAGTCAATGGATACAAGATCAATATGATCAGTTGTCCCTGATAGATGAAAGGAGAGTTGCTGCTATCTTTCATGGTCAACTCTATCAGCAGCGAATATCTCGATCTTATAACAAGAAGGTGCGACCTCGAGAATTTAAAGAGCATGATTTGGTGCTGAAGAAGATCATTCCGGGCTAAGATGCAGCTAAAGGAAAATTTGCCCCTAATTGGGAAGGACTCTTTCTTGTCAAAGCAATCCTATCTGGTGGAGCTTTAAAATTGGAAGAGATGGACGGTGAGGAATTTTTGTAATTGATTAATTTCGATTCGGTGAAACGGTATTATGTCTGAAACCCCTTTCGCTTTCAAACTGGACTACTATGTCTTGATAAAAAAAAGAAAAAAAGAAAAAAAATGAAAAAAAAAGAAAAAAAAAAGAAAAAGAAAAAAATATATATCAAGTCTAGTTTTTCAGGTCTGAGCCTGAACTACGAAAGACCTGATCTCCTATCTGTGGGAGTATGTTGGCAGCCATTTATGGTGCGGTCTGACCCTTGGAAAAACATCCAAATCCTATCAAATCAAACTCAAACCCAAATAAACCCCTTTTCAAACTTTTCAGGTCTGAGCCTGAACTACGAAAGACCTGATCTCCCATTTGTGGGGGTACGTAGGCAGCCATTTATGGTGCGGTCTAACCTTCAAAAAATCTAAACACTTTCCTATTATTCAAATCCTAACCTATACAGAAATCAAAACTGTATCCATAAAGCCCACCCAATCGAAGGCTCATGCGGAGAAGACCTAGCGACATCTCAGCATCACTCCAGCCGAATCTGATGCCATATGACGAGACCAGTTCTATGTCGACATAATAAATCATGAAGCGAAAATGGTAACAGTGGACATGGCTAGACATGCTCAAACAAGGGAAGTGAACTACACTTGTTTCTTTTTAATATATATAATTGTTTGGAATACAAAAGTTGATTCTAACATATGACAAGTGATAATAACAAAGTCTATACTGGGAAATAAAATAGAGCTATAAATCAGTGGTGAGATGAGCTAACATAGACAAATATCCAGCAGTCTCTGCAGTCAGGGGAGCATCTCTGAACTTGTGCTCCAGCATATCAACTCATCTCAGTATCTCTGCTGCCATACGAAAAACCTCATCTCAACTCTGCACTACACCATGTACGTGACCAATGAGTCCATCTGAGAAAGTCTAGGCCTCATCTCTGTCAACAAGGGCCTAGGTCTCAGGAAGCACGGGGCTGCATCTCTCTTAGTGATAGCAGCATCCCGACCAGCTGCGGTGGTCAACAGCAGAGCCCAAGCCTGATCCCTCTCAAAGGTCACCTGGCGAAGCTGCCTATCCATCGCCTCCATAGAAACTGAAGCCGAACGCGGGACAGGGCTCACTAAAGAAGCTGTCAACTCTGCAAATAAAGCATCCTCAGTCAGAGATATAGGATCCTCCATGGGCTACTCACCATCTGTGGATCCAACATCATCCCCGGATAAAGACCCTGGCTCAATCTGGTCTACCGTGTCTGGTGCCAAATTCGACTCGAGCCAAGCTGAATACTCTGCTGAACGGCCCGGATGGCGATCTCTAAACTCTGTTGTCTGTCGATGAGACCAGTACCTATAAACCCAGCCAAATCAGCCTCGATAATTGAGCAAATGGGGAAGCAATAATCCTCAATGTAATGACCGTGAAATTTTAAACTCCATTATTAATTAAATATAGATTTAATTTTAATGAGTTAGTTTTGTGAGCATATTTAAACCTTATGTGGTTATGTGATTATGTGAGTTGTGCCTATGCGAATGAATGCTAGGATTATATTAAATGGAGTCACTAATGGCCTAATTAAATTAGTGGACTAGCCCTAAGTTTTATATCAAAAGAATTGATAGGATGATTATTAATTAAATATTCAATTTGCCTGAATATAGTGAAAGGATTAAATTGCAGTGGATAAACGATTAACGAGTAATTAATTGATAATATATCAATTAACTATTATTGTGAATAAATAATATTTTAATGAGCAAAGGATTAATAAATATAATGAGATTATATTTACTTGATTAATTAGTTTGTGCAAGCATGCAATATATTAAACCTTTAATATATGGTAGTTAACTATATATTATATATAGTACAAAGTGACACATTAATATGTCTATATATTATATATATAGACTATATAGTAAGATTAATTGTATTAATTGCGTTACATCATAATATTGTTTATGTAACATGATGTGTGTGGATAGACATTAATGTATACCTTATTGACATATAGTAAATGGGATAAATAGAAAATGTACATGGATTATATGTTGGTATATATATGTACCTCTATTTGATACATTGTATTGTTAATGACTAATTTGAAATAACATTATAACACCCATTTAAATGTATATGGAATTAATACATATAGCTCAAGTATATACTATATGTATACATATATAACATTAGTAAGTTGACTTGCAAGTTGCTGAAGTTCATGTGTTGTCCCAATTTGAGTGCCCATTCCCAACTTCTTCTTCACATGTACACACATGGCTACACTACTCTACTCCTCTTCTCAATTTCAGCAAATGTAGCTTATGATTATGGGGGAGTGGAGATAATGATGGATTTCACCTACTATTCAACAACTCTTCATTAACCAACAAATTCTTGCTTCTTCCATTGGTTTGAATTGATGAGCAAAGTCATGGTCTGTGTAACCAATTGCCTATATAATGAGGCTTCTCTTCTTCTTATTTCAATTGCTGAGAATTCTTTCCAAATATAAGATATAGAGTAAATGCTTTGAATTAGTAAAGAGTCTGAGTATTGAGAAGGATTCTAGCAGCAGTATAGAACCCATTTAGCAGCAAACCAAATTGTATAGGTATAACCTTTACATTTATACTCTTCATTTTCTGAAAATTTATAAGTTCTTGATTCATGAATTAAGTATGTGTTGATGGATATTAGAATTGGAAAATGCTTGTTAGGTGTTATATAAGATTATAAACATGTTAAAATTACATTATAGCATGACTGAATTGATTTTCGTATGAAATTTTTGAGATGGGATAAAGTTTCTGTCGAAGCAGAACTGTTCTTCCTCTGGCCGTCCACCTGCGCAGCTGCACCAGTTTTGTACTGGCCAGCGGCGCAGCTGCGCCAGGGCCTGTTCTTGAAGTTATGTTTCTGTTAAACTGCTATGATAGTACTAACATTTGGTATCACTTTGGACATGCATAAAAGTTGATATTAACTCATAGTATATATTCTTGATGCTACATACATAAATTTTGGCCATGTTGATATGTGTTATGGAAGGAAGCCTTATGGTTCTAAAATGGACCTAAACTAGTTAAAGTGAGCTTTGTCATAAACATACCATATGTGTATTCTAATTTTGAGAGAATGATCGTATGGTCTATATTGGCATGAGAACTAAGTCTAAAGTATAAGCACACACTAGCATACTTGAGTGAAAGTTAAAATGATTTCAATGATAAGAAACTTAAGGACTTTAAATTAAACTCGACCAAGACTTATGTCTTTTAAACTCTGACCATTTGAATACACGTATACGGGGTTTATATATGTGTTTTTAGTACATGTGAGTCTTGGCTACGAGACACCTTATATAAACTAAATGTTTCCTTTGTGGACTTGGTGTACTTTTCAAAGAAAACTTAGGATTTGAAAGCTAATAATATCAATTACCATGTGATTTATGTTATGATCATTCAAGCATGAGTATTAAGATTTCATTATGCCTATAGACATATTGACATGAACCTTATTTGTTTAAACATAGATTTCACCTATGCACACATATTCAAGAAAATGAATTTCTAAAGCATAGACTATATGATTAAAGTATACATGAGTAGTATACGCACGAGTATGTTTACTAGGTATTGTTAATCTCATTATGTGGTAATATAAATTTAATAGTGGACTCTTGAGGCATGAACTTAATTTGCTTAAAGTGTAAGAATGATCGGCATTGAACCTTATAACCTTGAGTTATGGACAGAATCTTGCAATAAGTGTATCATAAACTGTATTGCATGCTTAAATTGAAGTGCTATGTGTTCAAGCCTATGTTGATGCCTAGAGACTAGATATTCTAAAGTTATTAATCTAAGACATGATTAAATGTTTATAAACTCAGTCATAGTAAATTAACTTACGTGAATTATGGGATAGACCTATATGAGGATTAGATTCTTGTAAGTGTAGACTCATATTAGTTTACATCTACTAATTGAAAGACCGACTTGTGAATGTTAGGTCGTTTCAACGCAGTTTAATTAAAGCTAGAATTATTTGTAGCTGAGCAAACAGGCAAGTATCTGAACCCTACCTTTATGGTGTTGTAAGTATCCTATCCTTGTATTTACTTTATTCAAGGAACATTGTAAGCAAGTTCCCGAACTTCAATCTTTGGTTGTGCAAGTTCTCTGACTTACACTCTTTATTGTGCGAGTCTTCTGAAACTCATTCTTTATTGTGCAAGTTTCTTATCCTTCTCATATTGTATTGAGCAGGTTATTATTGTGTTGCAAGTTATTTTATTTAAGCTTGAATCTTATTTCCAAGCATGCTATTAGGTGGTTTAATTACTTTACAATTATTCCACATCGATCTTATTAATATTCGCACTTGGTGCACTTGAGTTCATACAGTCTTGGACTTGTACCTTATTTAAAGTTCTATAATTCTTGAACTGCGTCAGATAGAGTCTGAACCCTTGTTCGGTCAAACAATTGTATGAAATTTTTCTAAAAGCTATCCAGACCAATTGATGGTAGGAATTCTTAGACTGAAGAGAACACCCCTAATATTATAGGGGAGTACCCCAGGTATCTAATATAAGATACAAATAGCAGAGTTGAATGTTATGCATATACATGGCGTACGCGAGGCTGATCCCCTCAAGTACTTATTCTGTAGCCAGTAACTAAAGGGTCAATCAGCTATTGATTCCATTGGAGTTTTATAGTTCAAAGTCTACTTGATTATCAGTTATTCTAAAAGTAATTATTATCCTTGCTTTCGATATTCATATTGTTGAATTCATTGTCAAATATATTCCGTTCATCATGATATGTCCTTTATTGTTGTATTTAAGCTTGCTGAGCAAACTTGTTGCTCATTCTTGCTATATCATGACTTCTATTGCAGTTAAGCCCGAGACTTCAGGGAAGGACAAGGGTAAAGGAAAGATGTAGGAATAGTTTGCAAGGAGCAGACTTTACTTGATGTTTAGTTAATTACTGTTATGTAATATGAACCCTAATGACTATTCTAGGGTATGTTTGTATGATTGTATTAAGGTTATCGAATCTTGAGACTAGTAACACCATTTGAATGAACGACATACATTTATTATATTCCGCATTTAGTTAGTGTATGTTGTTTAGAGGTGAATGTTTGTACTGTATCGTGACGATCGAATCGGGGTTAGAGAACCCGAATTTGGGGGTGTCACACTCAATCCCCTCAAATGCACGGACCTCCTGGTATTAATAAAACTGAACCATCACCGCCAGAGGATGATAGGTCGTCACACGCCTAAAACCTGCCAAGGGGAGGAAATCCAGGTCGGCTGCATGGGTGATGAAACTCAGAAAGGAGCAATACCCAGAATACATGACTATAGCAAAAGGCTCCTCCATGGCCCCCAGAAATGAAGCCTAGGATGCCTCATCGACGCAAGAAGTCAGGTGATATGAGTAGACCTGGGACAAGCCATGTCCAAAACAAAACCTGTGACGACGAAGCCGCCTGATCGGTCTGAGGTGAGTCATCAACCAGATATATAGGAGCACGGGGCTACCTCTGAACTCCTGATCCCTGGCCATATGGCAGATAGAAGCTGATATCAATGTCTCGGCCAGAATAAGGGGAAGTATAGTAAAGTCATCTCTGAGAGCCCTAACAGCCATCGACATCGCCACATCCAGATAGTCCGCATAAAATGGCATGTGTAGATAGGCTATGAGGCACATAACCAAGGCATCCACTCGAGCAACGTCCCATCGCTCCTCTGAAATGGCAAAGTCTTAGTGATAAACAACGAAACTATCCGCAGAAGCGAAGTGATTGATCATAAAGTCTATGGAGATAACATGGCTACCACCCACCTCGACCAACACAACTACCCTCCTAAGACCAGTCATCGTCATAAACTGGCAGCGCATATGGCCCAAGGCCATCCGAGCACATGGCCTCTCCATCGATAAACCCGAAATACGACCGTACTCCTCCAAAGTAGGAGTCAACTCGGCCGAGCCAAACCAGAAGACATAACGCTCAGGAGTCCAATACCTGAGAATCTTGGCAATAAATCCCTCTAGAACCTGAAAGGACAGCAGAGACATAGAGTGGCCTAACATGCTGCTGATAGCGACACGGTAGGTATATGGCAACTGATCATACCAAATCCTTAAACTGGTAGCGATATGGCTAGGAGGAAGGTGATCCAAACGCGCAACAGCGGAGGACGACATCTGTAAAAACTGTGTCAATAAGACCATACAGGGGTCAATCTCTATCCAATCATTTAAATATATCTGAAGCATGCATCATAACAAGTGATAAAATAGCATGTTCGATGAATGAATAGAAAGCATTCTATATAGATATTTGCCAAGTACATTAGTTTCATAAACATCATTGTCATACCTATGATACATTTGAAAACTAAAAAGTAAAAAGTACAAGATACTGGGGCCCAAATGCCCAATGACTAACAGATGACCTATGGGCTCGTTGCTTTGTCGAAATCACCCAGGAAAGTGATGGTATCATCAAACTAGTTAACCTGGGGTCGTCTACCTGAAGTGGGCACATCCTGCTAATCCGGGTGATAAAGTGTCTCCTGCATATCCGGGTGACAAGTGAATGGATCATCTTTATCATAAGCGCCACCAAAACCTGAGGGTCCAGCACCATGAGAGCCACCACCGCCTGACGGTCTGGTCTCATGACCCTAAGAAGCAAAAGTACTAGCTAAGGATGGGTCCAACCCATTATAGCGACAGTAGGCCGACAGCTGCTCCAACTGAAGTCTCAAATCAGCAATCTGAACTTGATGAGAAGGCTCCTGAAAATATGATATCCAGTCCTTCATCATGAGTGACCCTAGGACCATATCTCCCAAGAACTGGGTAGCACGTGTCTGAGCTCCTATCATGCGTGGCCCCCACCAGGTGATAAAGTCCTCAGAAGTGATCGAACTGTCGGACAAGTGAAAACCATCATACCCCATAGTGGGAATCGATGCAGCCGAAGAAGATAAAGGCCAGAAGCGCTGAGTTGGAGGAAGAAAAGGAAGGCGAATCTCCCCATTGATGCATCGAAAAGCGCACTCCCCGAGGTAGAGCTCCCAACCTCCATCAAAAAGGAATGGAATCCGGCAAGTGGATAACTGAAACTCTGGCCCTGTCGGCGAACCATCCTCAAATCCCTCGTACAAGTGCTCTCCAGAATATGGAAGCCACACTATGTCCCGAGCTACCAGTGTCTCCGACTGAAGACGGGCATGGGTAAAGCCCTCTGCAATCGGGACCTTCGACAAAGTAGACTGATGCCATCTATGTCCCCGTGGATAAGTGTCCAAGCCTAAGATAAAGATGGGGCGAAGACATAGAAGCCTCTCGTAAGCCCAGAACTGTCAATGCAAAATAACCCTACATTTGTTGTGGGAAGAAGATAAACCAATCAAAAGTCAAATAAATGAAATTCGGTCAAAAGGACTTACCAGAAGAAACGGATAAAATCCAACCCAGGCATCGGTAATTCCCTCGAATCGCAGTCGCATCCCATGCAGAAAGAGAGCAAATGTAAATGATCCCCAATCGTACTCCCCAATACGGCCTACATCTCGAACAACCCTTACTAAGCTGAAGGGAACAGTGGAGGAGTTGTTCGCAATGAAACAACCCCTTAAGATGGTCAGGAATAGACGCCGCAAGATGCGATCCCTCTCCGCCAAATCGGCAAGAAATGGCTGCTGCAAGGTGCCTCGAGCGGCATCGACGCCCAAACATCCCGACGAAATACTACGAGTCTTGAAGGCTCACTTTTGAGAAGAAAACCATAGGAGGGTGCGCACCGTGGTCGAAGTGATAAATGGCTCCAAGGGCACCTTATCCCCCGTAAACTCTAAACCAGTGATGTATCTCCAATCCATGGGAGTCATCACAACCTCACAGTCCAGCAGATGGAGAGACTGACTCTGATGAAACCATCGCTCGGACAAAGCTCGCAAGTAGCCCCAAGGGCAGCGATGGGGAGCAATGGTGAAGAAAGCCTCAAATCCCCAAGAATCCACTATCGCCCTGTACTTGGGATGTAGCGAGTGATACAGAGCGTATATGCTGAACCAGTTACCCCTGGGCTGGGTAAACTCTGGAACCTGCATGACCTCAAGGTTAAGAAATCCCGTCTGTGGCAGAAAGGAGAAATAAAAACAAATAATAGCGTACCTCATTCGCCTGCAAGTGAATGGAGGGATGGCGGCTCAGATCCGTACCCAGCAAATCTGGGACATCTACCTCAATGCCAAGAAAAAATCTAGGCGTAGTAGGGGGCTGAGGTGGAACCTCAGGCTCAGGAATATCCTTCTCATCCACGGGAGGATGGTCCTCCCCACCAGGTCGGTGAGTTGGCTCCGTCAATCGCTATACCCGTCTGCTAATCCAGGGAACAGGAACCTTGGAAGGAGCTCTACGTCGGCAAACTCCAGATGAAACCCGCTGAGATGTAGAACGACTGGGTCCTGCAGAATCCATGTCTGAACAATGAGTTCGTAGGAACCAAAGCCAAGTCAGGTATATTCCTACTTTATTTTAAATTGCAAATTAAATCCATGAAATATAATTTAGGTCATCACATCATGTATGTCCTACATGTGCCATTATATGTGTACGTTATTTTAATCGCATCCTAGTATATCTATAAAAGTATCTAGGACCCTGACGTCTGGCTCATGAAATTTTTTTGCCAGAGTCTCCTCTATAAAATGGACTATCCACATGCCCGAAGCATGTATTAAATCACCCTATGAGGGTATACCATCACAACCAAGCATGTAAACATCAATTTAAACTGTTATTCTAACACGTATGTATAATGTATGTCTAGATTAACTGATAAATGATAACATATCGCATCTATACGGTCCATAAGATGATCTGTAGGCATGCATTGCATCATAAACACGTTTATCTAGCTGTCTATGCATACATGTTAGATTTAATGCCTTTAAGAAAGGAAATACGGGTTTTCACCAACGAAAACACGAAAGAGCGGATTATAGACGTTATCCATAGCACGTAGAAAAAATGTACGGTGGCAGATCGCTCCAAATCAAGCCGGAATTGAGTAGAAATGAAGAATAGCTCAGTTTTTGTAGAGAGAAAATGAAGAAATCCAAATGGAATGGGTGAAAATGAGGCCTCCCGAGGGTATAAGCTCGATCAGGGGCAGCCTTGACCATGGTTGCTCCAGCCACAACCACATATGCGGCTGCCATATGTGGGCCTCGCGGCCTCCCGATTGGTAACGCGTTGTCTGAAACGTGTTATTTTGGATTCAGAATGGTCACATTATGTAAGATGACACCTTTCCGGGATAGTTTTAAGGCCCAAAAACCCTAAAAATCCTCCAAAATAGTAGAAGTTCGGCGAAGAACAAAAATCCCAACGTTGAACGTCGGAAGACCCGGAATCGGTCAAAATCAATACTGTATCTCAGAGCCCACCAGCAATGAACCAGTGAAAGCGTCGGCTCGACTCCCGATAATGTAATCTACCAATAATTAATTAGTGAAGGCGTCGGCTCGACCTCTGACGATGTAATCCACCGGCAACAAACCCGTAAAGGCGTCGGCTCAACCCCCGACGATTTAATCCACCGACAATGAATCAGTGAAGGCGTCGGCTTGACCCCTGACGATGTAATCCACCGGCAACGAACCAGTGAAGGCGTCGGTTCGACCCCCGACGATGTAATCCACCGACAATGAATCAGTAAAGGCGTCGACAAATCCCCGATGATGTAATCCGTTGGCAACAACCCTACACAGGTCGGTAAATCCCCAATGATGTAATCCGTTGGCAATAATCCTCCGCAGGTCGGTAAATCCTCGATGATGTAATCCGTTGGCAACGACCCTACGCAGGTCGGTAAATCCCCGGTGATGTAATCCATTAGCAACAATCATACGCAGGTCGGCAAATCCCCGATAATGTAATCCGTTGGCAACAACCCTACGCAGGTCGACAAATCCCCGATGATGTAGTCCGTTGGCAACAACCCTATGCAGGTCGGCAAATCCCCGATGATGTAATCCGTTGGCAACAACCCTAAGCAGGTCGGCAAATCCCCGATGATATAATCTGTTGGCTACAACCCAGTGAGGGCATTGGCATGACCCTAATGGTGCAATTCGTTGACCACAATTCAGCGCAGGTCGGTTTAATCCCGATAACGTAATCCTTAACTTCCCCACTTCTCTAAATCTCACATATCATCACATCGATTATACATGACTTTGCATCATCAGATATGATAGTAGTGTGCATACAAGCCAATCATGTATGATGATAAAGCATGTACTTTGTAAACAATCTTATTTATTTATTAATGAAATATTCATTTATTACAGGCATTTAATTATCTACATGTTGCTGTTTTTATAATATGTAAATAACCCATAGTTTTAAGCAATGCTTTTAGAATCATGATGATGATCATGCTAATGAGATCTAAATTCTTAGAAAGTTTTAAAACTTAAATAGTTCCCAATCGTGGGATTACTAAAAAGGGGATTAGTAAATCCGGATAGATTGGTACATATGTTGCTTGCTCATTGGATGAGAATGATTGATCTCATGATCATTTGTGTGGAGACACTAAAGCAAGTATGTAGGTGCTTATTGGAGAATAAGTTCACTGAACGTGATTCGCTATGGAATACCTAATGGAGTTTTACTCGCATGCCAATAGGAATTCCTAATGTGATAGTAGTACAAGTGATCCTTGGACTTGAGATCATCATAGTATCTTGTATGTAACAAATTATACTTTGACTTATTCCTTAAGACCTTTTAAGGCATATATAGGGTATGCTTGGGTATAATGAGTTACATATGGAGATAATGAATGATCAATAAAGAATCTACCACCTCTAGTAAAAGAGGAGATATGTCCCATGTGATTCGTTAAATGACAACCCAGGAATCCTTGGCCAAGGTAAAATGAAATTAGAAAGGAGTTTTTAATTTGCATTATTTGGAGTTGTGCATTTTCTAATCGAAATACATATAATTAAATAAAATAAGACTTGACAGTAAATCCATGTCTTATATTTAATTGGGACATTGTATGGTGGAAGGATTGAATTGTATGGTAACTATTAACTCACAGGTTCTTTTATGATTAATGTTGAAATCTATATTATCTGGAAAGTCGTTGATCGCTAGGGAGGCTTATCCCTATTGTAGAATAAATATTATTTATTTAAATAAATTATTAGTTTAATTTATTTATTTAAATAAGATTTAAATTATTTTAATTGATTTATTCACAACCGGTTTAATATGGAGAACCTAAAGGGTCACACCATAAAAGGAAGAATAATTATTTAAGAAGGTAATGGCATAATCGTAATAATGCATTAAGTATAATTAATTTAATCTATGGTGATAGAATAAATTAAATAGCTTAATGTTTATTATTTAATATTTTGAAAATATTAAATATAAATTAATAAGAGGAGTCTTATTAATATTATTACAATTATTATTATTTTAATTTCTAAAGGAGTTTAGTAATTAATTTAATATTTAGTACTCTCATTTATTCCTAATAAGATTAGGAGACAAATTAATTAAATGAATTTAATTAATTATTCCCATGTGGTGGGAAGCCTAAATTAATTAAAGGAGTTTAATTAATTAAAAGAAATCCCATGTCTAATAGGATTAGAAGGGTTGACCAATATCTATATAAGAGGAGTCTTATAATAGATATTAGATGATGCAATTTCAATTGTTGGAGAGTACTCCTTTTCTATAGAGGATAGAAAACTAAGGTTTAGCCAAATACCCTCCTTCTTGATAATTCATCTTCCTTGGTGGATCACCTCTAGAGGCCAAACACTTGGGTGGCTAACATTGATCAAAGGAAAGAATCTAACCCGAAAATTCAAGGAGATCACGAAGAACAAGGAGTTGAACTAGTACCTGTGGAAGCTTCGTTCTACAAGGGTATGATTCCATAACTTCTTATTTATCGTTTTAAATTAATAATTTGCATAAAAGATGATCCGGGTAATGGTTTTGTAGAAATTTTTTTAAACTCTGATATAACATGCTTCCGCTAATTTTTGCAATTTGATTGCGTCACGATTTCGTACAAACCCAACAAGATATACCTTATCATGCATTCTCCGTGTCTATTAATCTTTGTCGTGTTCATTCCATTACATTGCATAAACATGACAAAGAGGGGCATCTGTAGACACTCAAAATTTTGCTTTCTTTGTACTAACCTTGTAGAAGGGCAAAAGTATAATTTTACTTCGGAGATAACCCCGAGGTAGGGAAAAAGAGCCGGGTCATCTCAGAGACAACCCCGGGAGTGATACAGAGGACCAATGACGTCCGAACATACCGCGAACTGATCGAGGATCGACAAGCTGAGACAGTGATCACCGAAAACCACCTCAGCAAACCTCAAACGGCGTGCCATTGGAGACGAGCCAGCTAACTGATATCTGGACCTGGTGAATATATCTCGGCCATGAGTATTGACTTCCCGAACCCTAATCCAGTCAGAATCGATCTATTCCCTCTACATTCATCAAAGACTATTCGAAAGGTCGACCGGCGAAAATTAACTTCTGCCGAACTGGGACCGAAGGACCACCTGTCGAGCTTGTGATAATAGTGTGCATACAAGCCAATCATGTATGATGATAAAGCACGTACTTTGTAAACAATCTTATTTATTTATTAATAAAATATTCATTTATTAAAGGCATTTAATTATCTACATGGTGCTGTTTTTATAATATGTAAATAACCCATAGTTTTAAGTAATGCTTTTAGAATCATGATGATGATCATGCTAATGAGATCTAAATTC
Organism: Panax stipuleanatus; assembly: GCA_020205555.1. Lineage (NCBI taxonomy): Eukaryota > Viridiplantae > Streptophyta > Magnoliopsida > Apiales > Araliaceae > Panax > Panax stipuleanatus. The sequence goes on from CM035120.1 coordinate 38,229,643, forward strand.
TTAGAAAGCTCTAAAACTAAAATAGTTCCCAATCGTGGGATTACTAAAAAGGGGATTAGTAAATCCGGATAGATTGGTACATATGTTGCTTGCTCATTGGATGAGGATGATTGATCTCATGATCATTTGTGTGGAGACACTAAAGCAAGTATGTAGGTGCTTATTGGAGAATAAGTTCACTGAACGTGACTCGCTATGGAATACCTAATGGAGTTTTACTCGCCTGTCAATAGGAATTCCTAATGTGATAGTAGTACAAGTGATCCTTGGACTTGAGATCATCATAGTATCTTGTATGTAATGAATTATACTTTGACTTATTCCTTAAAGTCCTTTAGGGTATATAAAAGGGTATGCTTGGGTATAATGAGTTACATATGGAGATAATGAATGATCAATAAAGAATCTACCACCTCTAGTAAAAGAGGAGATATATCCTATGTGATTCGTTAAATGACAACCCAGGAATCCTTGGCCAAGGTAAAATGAAATTAAAAAGGAGTTTCTAATTTGCATTATTTGGAGTTGTGCATTTTCTAATCGAAATACATATAATTAAATAAAATAAGACTTGACAGTAAATTCATGTCTTATATTTAATTGGGATATTGTATGGTGGAAGGATTGAATTGTATGGTAACTATTTACTCACAGGTTCTTTTATGATTAATGTTGAAATCTATATTATCTGGAAAGTCGTTGATCGCTAGGGAGGCTTATCCCTATTGGAGAATAAATATTATTTATTTAAATAGATTATTAGTTTAATTTATTTATTTAAATAAGATTAGAATTGTTCTAATTGATTTATTCACAACCGGTTTAATATAGAGAACCTAAAGGGTCACACCATAAAAGGAAGAATAATTATTTAAGAAGGTAATGGCATAATTGTAATAATGCATTAAGTGTAATTAATTTAATCTATAATGATAGATTAAATTAAATAGCTTAATGTTTATTATTTAATATTTTGAAAATATTAAATATAAATTAATAAGAGGAGTCTTATTAATATTATTACAATTATTATTATTTTAATTTCTAAAGGAGTTTAATAATTAATTTAATATTAGTACTCTCATTTATTCCTAATAAGATTAGGAGATAAATTAATTAAATAAATTTAATTAATTATTCCCCATGTGGTGGGAAGCCTAAATTAATTAAAGGAGTTTAATTAATTAAAAGAAATCCCATGTCTAATAGGATTAGAAGGGTTGGCCAAATCTATATAAGAGGAGTCTTATAATAGATATCGATTGATGAAATTCCAATTGTTGGAGAGTACTCCTTTTCTATAGAGGATAGAAACCTAAGGTTTAGCCAAACACCCTCCTTCTTGATAATTTCTCTTCTTTGGTGGATCACCTCTAGAGGCCAAACACTTGGGTGGCTAACGTTGATCAAAGGAAAGAATCTAACCCGGAAATTCAAGGAGATCACGAAGAACAAGGAGTTGAACTAGTACCTGTGGAAGCTTCGTTCTACAAGGGTATGATTCCATAACTTCTTATTTATCGTTTTAAATTAATAATTTGCATAAAGGATGATCCGGATAATGGTTTTGTAGAAATTTTTTTAAACTCTGATATACCATGCTTCCGCTAATTTTTGCAATTTGATTGCATCACGATTTCGTACAAACCCAACAGCTTGTGGGGCCCACTTATCCCAGCCTTGACCATAACTGCGGCTAGCCGCAACCACATATGTCGCTGCCTCCGGCATCTTAAAACCCCCCACACTAGTTCATTTTAGAAGAGAGAGAGATACATTTTAGAGAGAGAATAGATATTCTAGAGATAGAGGCTCGGGTGGATACTAAAAGGCCAACTTGAAGCTTAATCATCCCATCTACCACATACTTGAAGCCCCACTAGTGTTCTAAGTTCATCCCGGGAGTCAAAACGCTTGTTCACGCGTCCCGCAAGGTGAAATAACGCACTTTCTAGCTTCGGTTCTTTGTAAATGTTGTTCAAATGATAGATTAATGAGATATCTTGTTTGAATATAGTTAAACTTGTTGTATTTTAAGCATATTGTGTAATAGTTGATAAATTTTACGTTTTTATCAGTTATATTGTGCTTATTACGCTGTAAATTAACCGCGGAGGCTAGATATACCTAAATCTAAGCCTAATCTAGCCTTTGAGAGGTTATTAAGCATGAAGCTTTAACCCATGTGCCAGAATGGCGTAGACTCATAGTATATCTATGGATTTATTATTTTAAATGGTCTCGGTTATCCCGTATAACCCTAAATTTATATTTAGAGGTGAAAGGGAGGCCGAAATGGCTTAAACGGTGATTTCAATCGATGAAATCATCTAATATCGAAGTCGTGGACATTATGTATATTTAATATCGTACAAATCATGTGAGCCTAGGAATCCCTGTAAGAACCCAAGATTTTTATATAATTAAATAAGAAATTCTGCGTATAAATTTTTTTTATATATATTATTTTTATAAAAAATAAATGTGAGAATATGTACAAGGTAAAGCATATGTGAATATGTGATAAATATATATTTATTTATTGCATGTATAATTTTAATTAAATTTTTCAAGAAAGGAATTATTGATTACTATAAATTATATTCTTATAATAAATTAATTTCGTAGTAAAAATATTTTATTATTTATTTTCCATGAAAATATGATTAATTTATTATTTAAATAATATATGAAATGATTCTTAAAATTATTGTAATAATTATTATTTTATTATATGAATTTATCAAGATTAGTTAAGTTAATTATTTTAACTTAACTAAGAATGGTGTATGAGGTAAAGTGTGATTATAGATCAAAATCCTAAATTTTGATCTATGTTATAGAATTTCATGATTTATACAATTATTGAATAATTGTATTTAAAAGAAAAGTATAATTATATTATGAATAATAAGAAATTATTTTCTTAAGAAATTTGAATATTAAATATGATTATTAATTATATTTGTATTCTAATATATGTAAGTATATTAATACGATTTATGATTATAGATTTTAATTATAATTATGATTATTGACATAATTATATGAATATATGTTAAGAATTTATTTATTTATTTAAATATTAAAAAATATAATAATTGATTATGTTTGTATTTAAATAAAAGTGTGTATATTATGTGATTAAGGAAAATTATTAGGATACCTAATTCATAAATTTGGGAACCCTAATAATATTAAGAAACCCTAATTTTCTATTGAAAACCCTAATTTTAATTAGGGTGTTCTAATTAAAATTTTATTAAACCTTAAACTTAATTTTTCAAACCCTAAAATTATTTGAGAAACCTTAAGGGTTAAAATCTATTGATTAAACCCTAGATTCAAGTACCATGGACAAGAATGCCCTTAAATTATTTTGTTAGTTTACTAAAATAATATTTTTGAATTTATTAAATTGAGCTAGCTTGCAAATCTTGCCATAATCTATGACTCAACACAATCTAAGATTTCACACATGCTCAAATCTCCTCTCATCAGTCATAAGTCGACAGCTAGCAAGATCAAGTTCAATGAATCAAATGGATAGGAACTAAGAGAAAGCAAAAGAAAAAGCAAACTTTATTTTATTTTTACGCACAAGCCAAGTTTCTTTCTCTCTCTAAGACCCACGAATTTTTCTATCAAACTCAGTCCTAAGCAAAGCCCAAAACATCTCTTAGCCATCCAATCAGAAATCAAAGATTTAGAAAGAAAAGGTATAAAACCCTAACCAAACTAGATCTTTAATTCTTTGTTAAATTTTTATGATTAAGTGTTTAAATATGTTATATGTTATGTGATTTAGTGATCTGGGTTGAGAAATAACATTTCCATAACATCAAGATGCACGAAAATAAAAAATTTGAAAACTGCAAAACTTTAAAAATCTTGACTGACAGCCCAAAGTCGGGGCCTATAGATCTCACCCTGTTCATGTTATGTTGTGTTTATGTGTTTGTATGTGTTCTATGCTATGATGTTAGTATACTGCAAGTGGAATCATGCTTAAATCATGTTTAGATCGTAAGATATAGCCAGTCAAACTGCGTTGACCGAACACAAAAATCAGTTTTCTGGGTAACCCAGAAAACTGATGAACGAGTTTTGACAGCGAGTTTGACCGCTTAGATCTCTCGCCTGTCAGACTGGTTAGATGTTATATGTTGGTCAGTTTGTACCTTGACATGAGGACTACAAGTCCAGAGCACTGTGAAGCCTTAACGATTAATCGACCGAAAAATATAAGAGGTAAAACTAGGCTGCTCGCTAATCTGGGAATTCTAGGTAACCTAGAATTTCTCAGGCAGCGTCTGACTAGTTTTTGAAAAACCTAAATCTTTCTTTGTGTTGATATCTGGACACTGTAAGTGCTTCAATAGTGTACCCTGATATTTATACTACAGGGCCCAACGTCTAACACACTTAAACCATGAACAGCCTGCAAGATATAAGAACCCAAAGTGCGTTGACCGGCATTGACCGGCTGTTTCTGGGCAGCCCAGAAAATGAAGAACAACCTTAGGTTGTTGGTTTGACCAGCCACTGAATCCTATGTAGATGTTATTATGAATTGAAATGAACATAGATGGGTAGTGTTACACTAGTACTACAAATTCATCACATTTGACTACCCAGAAATCGAACAGAATATTAGTAAAATTCGGGGAAACTAAGACCCTTGGCATTGACCGAACTGTTCTTGAGTTGCTCAAAAACACCTATAGCGACATTTCCTGTCGCGATAGCCCTTTAGCGAGGGACTAATTTTGAAAAATAATTATATTAATTAAAATAAATAGAAATTAATTATTAAAAATTCATAAAATTATTTTAAGTTATAAAAATTAACTTTTAATATTTTAACATAAATTTTATTAATATTTTAATTTAATTAAATATTAATGATATTAAATTTATTTAATAATTATATTAAATAAATAAGTTAAAAATAATTTTAATATATTAAAAATCATTTTAAATAATATTAAAGTGTTAAAAAAATATTTTAAGTTATAATAAATGACTTTTAATATTTTGAGATAAATTTCATTAATAATTTAATATTAATGATAATAAATTTATTTAATAAATATATTAAATAATTTAGTTAAAAATGGTTTTAATATTTTAAAAATGATATTAAAGTTTAAAAAGTATTTTAAGTTATAATAAATAACTTTTAATATTTTGATAAGAATTTTATTAATATTTTAATATTAATGATAATAAATTTATTTAATAATTATATTAAATATATTATTTAAAAATAATTTTAATATTTTATAAATTATTTAAAGGTGAAATAATTGTTTTAAAAATATTTTGAGTTATAACAAATAACTTCTAATATTTTGATATGAATAACATTAATATTTTAATATTAATGATAATTATTTAAAAATGATTTTAATATCTTAAAAATTATTTAAAGGTAATATTAAGGTTTCAAAAATATTTTCAGGTTATAATAAATAACTTTTAAAGTGTTGACATGAATTTCATTAATATTCTAATTATATAAATATTAATGATAATGAAATTATTTAGCAATTAAATCATTAAAAATGATATAAGTGTTTGAAAAATCATTATAAATGATTTTAATATTTGAAAAAATATTATAAATGATAATTAAATTATCTAATATTATATTTAAGTTCTTGAACAAAGTTTCATTAAAAATAAATTAGTTAATTATCCGATAATGCAATTGGGATACCGAAACAATACCGAACTCAAACCAAATAGACATAGTTTGACTATGTATACGTTCTTATGTGTTTTAATGACTGATGTGAATATGTGATAACATGATTAAGCAGTATTATGTGTTAAGTTGTATTATTCTAATTAAAAGAATAATTTTATTGATGATAGGACTTCGTATTAAAGATAAAGGTTTAAGCTATACTATGTAGCAGGAATCAGCTATCAGGGCAATTTTTTTACTCAATTTCTTATTGATCACGTATCTATACTCCTTGCATTTATTTATGCGATGGATCCCAGTAAGCTAAAAATATGTTCATGAATAATTATTGTCAATTATTCATATCCGTAATGATATCCATGACTCGTTTATGAAAGTATTCCTATATTGTGGAACCTTATTCAATTTATTTATTTCTTATTATTATTATCTCATTATTGTCTTTTATCCTACAAGTTTCCCCACTTGTTTGAACTGTTATATTTATGCAAGAACTCTTGAACTTGAAATTCTTTGATATGACAAATCCTGTTACATACTATTAAATTTCGGTATGCGTTTATGATTTAAAGTCTGTCTAAGCTATTTGACTCGGCTAGACATAGTTTGAATTGTATTGTTGAATAGTATTGGTTATGATAAAGTGGTCAAACTGAATTGCTTAGATAGGACTCCAGACTGAGTATGAACAACCCGTAATGGAGAAATTATTTATGTGCCCAAGGCGAACAGAGTGAACGAATTCATCGTTCAAACAGATAGTATTGATCAATACAGGACATAACGGGGCTGATCACCCTACATGTCCGTAAGACCAAAGCGGTTTGCAGATGAATTTCTTTTTAAACGTTTTTGAAAATGAAAAAAAAATAAAAGTTCATGGTCTATTGACCGCTCAGCATTTATAGTCACTACGTCGTTTTAAAATTTTAAACGATTTGATATGTTATTAAGATATGTTTCGAAAGGCTTCACAACTATTGATTCGTTGTAGAAGTATACCTAAAAGAAAACATTTACTTCTTTCAGCTAAAGTTTATTAACTGCTATTACTTGCTAGGCAATTGAATGCTTATTCTTACTTTAAATTAAATGTTTTCAGCCAAGCGTGATCAACCAGAAGGCTCTGGCAAAAATAAAGGGAAAGGAAAGCTGCAAGAATAAGTTTCATGGTATCTTGTGTAATAGTTAGACTTTATTAAGACGATAATATTTATTATCTATCAAGTAATGAAATGCTTTAAAAGTCGTGTACCTGGGATTAGACAACTCTAATATGTATATTAATTTGTTAAATTATATTATTCCGCTCAAAGAAATGATATCGTGTAGCACCAAATTTGGGTTTCAAATACCTGAATTTGGGGGCATCACAGGTTGGTATCAGAGCTTTAGGTTAGAAACCGTAGGTGGGGGATACCTTAGGCTATAACCTTAAGTTAGATAGAAGTGTTGAAAAATAAATAACTCAAATAGAGTTTAAATGAGATGAATTAAGGAAATTCATCTTAAAATAAAATAAAAGTAACTTATATAAACTATTGTTTGTTATGTGTTTATATTATGTACTAATCAAGATAATTTGTGTATAGATATAAGGAAGGAAAGGATTAGAAGACTCCCATGTCGTAAAGAAGGAGCAAATCACTCCACCTGAAAGCAACCAAGATGATGTAATCATTTTGGAAAATATAGAACTAGAACCAGAAACGATGTTATTGACATATAATGATTCAGACACTGGAGTTGGAGCTGGCCAAGCATCAACAAAAGTGCAGAATTTAAAGAACAAATTGTTATGTTTGGAAAGGTTGTTGGAAATAGAAAGGCTACTAAATAGTCAATTGCAAAAGGCTTTAATTAAAATAATAGAAGAACAAGATAAGTTGAAGGTTCAAATTGAACAGATGAGAGCCAATTGCAGCAAATCGTGTGCAGCTCCAAGCCAGAAAGGGAAAAGAAAATGAATGACCGTGATTTAGGTAATTCTGATTTTAAACAAGGAAACTTCAAGAAAGTGGGAACGTGTGCGAACTGTAATCGAAAACATGAAGGCATATGTATGAAAGGACAAAATGTATGCTATAATTGTGGATGTGAAGGACATATCTCATCTCATTGCCCTGATCCGAAGCAATGCGTATGTTTTGTATGTGGATTGATAGGTCATCAGGCAAAGGCTTGTCCAGGATCTAGGGAAGGCGTAGGAAATGAATAGGATAAGTAAAATAGGATTATGTATGAAATATGATATGGTATGTATAGGTGTGAAATATATTAGTTTTGCATAAGTATCATGTTGAATTCTGACTTTTGTTGTCACTAAGGGATAGTAAGTGGCTATGGCAGCATATACCGTGTAATAAAAAGTACTATGTACTGTTTGAATATGAATATAAATGTTATGATATGATTATATGTCAAGATAGTATATTGATTAAATGATAATTTGTTAATTCGGCAAGCTGAATTTGGGAATCCAGCAAGCTGAATTGGTCTAAATTTAGAATTTTATATTCTATTTTCTATGATACCATTGATAATAGTATATGAATGATAAGATAATAATTTCAAGATTTTGTTTAACTAGATAATGCCGCCAAGACGTCAAACTCGAAACCAAAGGGCAAAAGAATCCGTAAACAACGCAGAAGGACAAGCCGATCCAATGCAGAATTTTGCGAATATGTTGGCACAAGAAATGTGTAATCAAGCACCGGCAGCAATAAGAAATCGGCCAGATAATCAATTGGCGAACTTCAAAGACTTCAAGGCAGTAGGACCGCCTAAATTCAAATGAACGACTGACCCTATAGAAGCCCAAACTTGGGTAAAGGAAATAGAAAGAGCGTTTGTTATTGCTAGGGTAGCGGAGGAGCAAAAGATAGCTTTTGCTACCTACATGCTGAAAGGGGAAGCGAACTTCTGGTGGGAGGCTAATCAAACTCGAGCCGGAGCAGAAGAGGTGACATGGACAAGGTTCAAAGAACTGTTCAACGAGAATTACTTCTCGTCCAGTATGTAGGACAGGATGGAGGTTAAATTTCTGGAATTGAAACAAAAAAATATAACTGTCTCAGAATACGCTGCAAAGTTTAACGAATTAGCTAGGTTTGCTCCACAACATGTGAATACTGAAGCAAGGAAGGCACGAAGATTTGAACATGGCCTAAAGCCCTGGATTTACAATAAGGTTGCAGTGCTGCAGATTAACTCGTTTGGATCATTATTGGAAAAGACTATCATTGCTGAAGGAGGAAGTGTGGCCATGAGCCTCTATAACAAGGAAAAGAAGAATAAGGGTAAGGTCGAAGGAAAAGTTAAGGTGGAAGGAAACAGTGGAAGTGCAAGTGGGAAAAGAAAGTGAACAAATTCTGGAAGTACTGGTAATAGTCAAGGAGGAATAAGAAAAATGGTTGAACCGTGTGGAAATTGCGGGAAGAATCACACAGGTGAATGTCTTAAGGGAAAATTTGTGTGCTACAAGTACGGGCAAGAGGGACACATCTTTCCTAATTGCCCCAATCCAAGAAAGAATAGTAGTTATTTTATTTGCGGATCAACTGGTCATATGACAAAGGATTGTCCGAAAAGAAATGACGATGGGGGAAATACGAATGCTGGAAAAAGCAATGGAAAGCTGGCGATCACGTATCCAACTCCGACAAGCAAGCCAACTGCGAGGACCTTCAATATGACGGTTCAAGATATGGTAGTAGCCGGGGATGGAATTTCAGGTATTATTCGAATAAATTTTATTTTCTTATATATGGATTTCTTATAAATAATAAATCATTTTATTAAAGAATTTTGAAGGAGGAATTTAAGTTTTATTAGAAATCAGATTTCGTTTAATTAAGATAGATAAGCTTTATGTTGAATAGTTAAAGATCAGTTCGATCGAATCAAATCGAGATCTACTTGCAATGAATGTGTATATTATTTACCCTGTATATATAAGTTTTGAAACGGTGATTCTGGGGACGGAATCTTTATAAGAGATGGTGAATGTAATAACCCAAGATTTTTATATAATTAAATAAAAAATTCTTCGTATAATTTTTTTATATATATATATATTATTTTTATAAAAAATAAATGTGAGAATATGTACAAGGTAAAGCATACGTGAATATGTGATACATATATATTTATTTATTGCATGTATAATTTCAATTAAATTTTTCAAGAAAGGAATTGTTGATTACTATAAATTATATTCTTATAATAAATTAATTTCGTAGTAAAAATATTTTATTATTTATTTTTCATGAAAATATGATTAATGTATTATTTAAATAATATATGAAATGATTCTTAGAATTATTGTAATAATTATTATTTTATTATATGAATTTATCAAGATTAGTTAAGTTAATTATTTTAACTTAACTAAGAATGGTATATGAGGTAAAGTGTAATTATAGATCAAAACCGTAAATTTTGATCTATGTTATGGAATTTCATAATTTATACAATTATTGAATAATTGTATTTAAAAGGAAAGTATAATTATATTATGAATAATAAGAAATTATTTTCTTAAGGAATTTGAATATTAAATATGATTATTAATTATATTTGTATTCAAATATATGTAAGTATATTAATACGATTTATGATTATAGATTTTAATTATAATTCTGATTATTGACATAATTATATGAATATATGTTAAGAATTTATTTATTTATTTAAATATTAAACATAGTAATTGATTATGTTTGTATTTAAATGAAAGTATGTATATTATGTGATTAAGAAAAATTATTTAAAAATCCTAATTCATAAATTTGGGAACCCTAATAATATTAAGAAACCCTAATTTTCTATTGAAAACCCTAATTTTAATTAAGGTGTTCTAATTAAAATTTTATTAAACCTAAACTTAATTTTTCAAACCCTAGAAATTATTTGGAAAAACTTAAAGGTTAAAATCTATTGATTAAACCCTAGATTCAAGTACCATGGACAAGAATGCCCTTAAATTATTTTGTTAGTTTACTAAAATAATATTTTTAGATTTATTAAATTGAGCTAGCTTGCAAATCTTGTCATAATCTATGACTCAACACAATCTAAGATTTCACACATGCTCAAATCTCCTCTCATCAGTCATAAATCGACAGCTAGCAAGATCAAGTTCAATGAATCAAATGGATAGGAACTAAGAGAAAGCAAAAGAAAAAGCAAACTTCATTTTATTTTTACACACAAGCCAAGTTTCTTTCTCTATCTAAGATCCACGAATTTTTCTATTAAACTCAGTCATAAGCAAAGCCCAAAACATCTCTTAGCCATCCAATATCAGATTAAAGGATCAGAAATCAAAGATTTAAAAAGAAAATGTATAAAACCCTAACCAAGCTAGATCTTTAATTCTTCGTTAGATTTTTATGATTAAGTGTTTAAATATGTTATATGTTATGTGATTTAGTAATCTGGGTTGAGAAATAACATTTTTATAACTTCAAGATGCACGAAAATAGAAATTTTTGAAAACTGCAAAACCTTAAAAATCTTGACTGGCAGCCCAAAGTCAGGGCCTATAGATCTCACCCTGTTCATGTTATGTTGTGTTTAGGTGTTTGTATGTGTTCTATGCTATGATGTTAGTATACTGCAAGTGGAATCATGCTTAAATCATGTTTAGATCGTAAGATATAGCCAGTCAAACTGCGTTGACCGAACACAAAAATCAGTTTTCTAGGTAACCCAGAAAACTGATGAACGAGTTCTGACAGCGAGTTTGACCGCTTAGATCTCTCGCTTGTCAGACTGTTTAGATATTATATGGTTGTAAGATTATACCTTGACATGAGGACTACAAGTCTAGAGCACTGTGAAGCCTTAACGATTAACCAACCAGAAAATATAATAGGTCAAACTAGGCTACTCTCTAATATGGGAATTCTAGGTAACCTAGAATTTCTCAGGCAGCGTCTGACCAGTTTTTGTAAAAACTATATCTTTCTTTGTGTTGATAGCTGGACTCTGTGAGTGCTTCAATAGTGTACCCTGATAGTTATACTACAGGGCCCGACATCTAACACACTTAAACCATGAACAGCCTGCAAGATATAAGGACCCAAAGTGCGTTGACCAGCATTGACCAGCTGTTTCTGGGCAGTCCAGAAAATGAAGAACAGCCTTGGGTGGTTGGTTTTACCAGCCACTGAATCCTGTGTAGATGTTATTATGAATTGAAATGAACATAGATGAGTAGTGTTACACTAGTACTACAAATTCATCATATTTGACTACCCAGAAACCGAACAGATTGTCAATAAAATTCGGTCAAACTAAGACACTTGGCATTGACCGGACTGTTCTTGAGTTGCTCAAGAACACCTAAAACGACACTTCCCGTCGCGATAACCCTTTAGCGACGGACTGATTTTGAAAAATAATTATATTAATTAAAACAATTAATAGAAATAGAAATAAATAAAAATTAATTATTAAAAATTCATAAAATTATTTTAAAAATTATTTTAAGTTATAAAAATTAATTTTTAATATTTTAACATAAATTTATTAATATTTTAATTTAATTAAATATTAATAATATTAAATTTATTTAATAATTATATTTAATAAATAAGTTAAAAATGATTTTAATATATTAAAAATAATTTTAAATAATATTAAAGTGTTAAAAAATATTTTAAGTTATAATAAATGACTTTTAATATTTTGAGAAAAATTTCATTAATAATTTAATGTTAATTATAATAAATTTATTTAATAATTATATTAAATAAATTAGTTAAAAATAGGTTTTAATATTTTAAAAATCATTTCAAAATGATATTAAAGTTTAAAAAGTATTTTAAGTTATAATAAATAACTTTTAATATTTTGATAAGAATTTCATTAATATTTTAATATTAATGATAATAAATTTATTTAATAATTATATTAAATAAATTATTTAAAAATGATTTTAATGTTTTATAAATCATTTAAAGGTGAAATAAATGTTTTAAAAATATTTTGAGTTATAATAAATAACTTTTAATATTTTGATATGAATAAAATTAATATTTTAATATTAATGGTAATTATTTAAAAATAATTTTAATATCTTAAAAATTATTTAAAGGTAATATTAAGGTTTCAAAAATGTTTTCAAGTTATAATAAATAATTTTTAAAGTGTTGACATGAATTTTATTAATATTCTAATTATATAAATATTAATGATAATAAAATTATTTAGCAATTAAATCATTAAAAATGATATAAGTGTTTGAAAAATCATTATAAATGATTTTAATGTTTGGAATAATATTATAAATGATAATTAAATTATCTAATATAATATTTAAGTTCTTGAACAAAGTTTCATTAAAAATAAATTAGTTAACTATGCGATAATGCAATCGAGATACCGAAACAATACCGAACTCAAATCAAATAGACATAGTTTGACTATGTATACGTTCTTATGTGTTTTAATGATATGTGACAATATGATTAAGTAGTATTATGTGTTAAGTTATATTATTCTAATTAAAAGAATAATTCTATTGATGATAGGACTTCGTATTAAAGATAAAGGTTTAAGCTATAATATGTATCAGTAATCAGCTATCAAGGCAAGTTTTTTTACTCAATTTCTTATTGATCAAGTATCTATACTCCTTGCATTTTTTTATGCGATGGATCCCAGTAAGCTAAAAACATGTTCATGAATAATTGTTGTCAATTATTCATATCCGTAATGATATCCATGACTCGTTTATGAAAGTATTCCTATATTGTGGAACCTTATTCAATTTGTTTATTTCTTATTATTATTATCTCATTATTGACTTTTATCCTACAAGTGTCCCCACTTGTATGAACTGTTATATTTATGCAAGAACTCTTGAACTTGAAATTCTTTGTTATGACAAATCCTGTTACATACTATTAAATTTTGGTATGCGATCGTTCAAACAGATAGTATTGATCAATACAGGACATAACGGGGCTGATCACCTTACATGTCCGTAAGACCAAAGCGGTTTGCAGATGAATTTCTTTTTAAACTTTTTCGAAAATGAAAAAAAAAAATAAAAGTTCATGGTCTATTGACCGCTCAACATTTATAGTCATTACGTCGTTTTAAAATTTTAAACGATTTGATATGTTATTAAGATATGTTTCGAAAGGCTTCACAACTATTGATTCGTTGTAGAAGTATACCTAAAAGAAAACATTTACTTCTTTCAACTAAAGTTTATTAACTGCTATTACTTGCTAGGCAATTGAATGCTCATTCTTGCTTTAAATTAAATGTTTTCAGCCAAGCGTGATCAACCAGAAGGCTCTGGCAAAAATAAAGGGAAAGGAAAGCTGCAAGAATATGTTTCAAGGTATCTTGTGTAATAGTTAGACTTTATTAAGACGATAATATTTATTATCTATCATGTAATGAAATGCTTTAAAGGTCGTGTACCTAGGATTAGACAACTCTGATATGTATATTAATTTATTAAATTATATTATTCCGCTCAAAGAAATGATATCGTGTAGCACCAAGTTCGGGTTTCAAGTATCTGGATTTAGGGGCGTCACAATCCCGATGTTGAGATCCCCAAATGGATTCGACTTGATTCCCACGATGGACAGATTTTTATGATGTAAACACTTTAAATAACATAAATATCGTTGTACATGTAATATTTGGATCTTGAAAGGTCGGATTCAATATCCCATGATAGTGAAAACCTTGATTGCGAGAACTCGGTTCATTGAGATGGCTTACATGCCCGATGATGATCCGACCCTTTTTTAACGCTTTTGCATGCATATCATCAAAATGATTTCTAATAAAACCGCAAAGAGCTTTTGATGAATAATAAAGCAATTCGGGGTAGATCACGTAATAAACGTAAAGAATAAAAGGAAGTATCGAAGTCCTTGATTCCTAGTCGGGCAAAAGATTTGAAAATCTTACTTTCTAAAACATCATTTCAATTCATATATCTTGTTAAAAATAAATTTTTCATTAAGTCAAATCCTTCGTACCTAGGCGCAAAAGAGGTACAGCACTACTTTCAAGTCACCCAAAATAAAGACTTAGGAAAAACTAATAAAACTTGCAAAAATAAAACACACACACACATACACATACACACTTTGTGTATAGAAAATCAATAAGATGCGGTACCGTGCTTGCCCGGGAGTCGAGGGGTGCCTAACACCTTCCCCCCGCTTAACCTAGCCCCCGAATTTCACGAATCTCGGGTTTCAAGACCAATATTTTGGAGTCACGCATTGGACCATCTCGCAAAAATTATTAAAACTCGGATGAGTTGGTACATCCATTTCCAAAATACCAACTAGCGACTCTGTCTCATTAGTCCAATCATCCAAGTTAAGAGGAGAGAAATGCTGAGTAAGGACTGGAACATCAACATCTGAAAAATGTTGTGCTGAAGGATCAACTGGGTCAGAACTGGTACTTGCATTGAACTAATATGAAGGCATAAACAGTCTACTATTCTCCATCATAAAATAAACCCTATTCTTAATAGAATGCAAGGACAGTTGCATATCTTCCATTTTTTCTAGCATATGGCCTTGGTTATGCAACAAAAGTTGGTTCATGCTATTAAGAGAGTCTATTTTGGTTGCCATGTTGATGTTAGACTCAATGACCTCATAATCAAAAGGCTTAAAAACAATCAATGATTGAGGTGAAAGATTTTGGTGAGACACAATGTTACTAGTGGGGACCAGTTGAGACTGATGTTGTGAGACATTGATTTCCAGCTAGTTGAAAATATGAGTGAGTAAAAGACCATAGCCCATATAGTTATTGTGGAAACAGAACTCAAAGGAAGTTAACAGAAAGTAAGCCAAATTATAAGGCATACATTCATTCAAAATACATTTGATAATTCTAAGTCAAAAGGGAGTAGTTTTCTATCTTGCCTAACAGGCATGAAGTTATACCTAAGAATTTTGCCCAAAAATTGACACTCAGCAGTTAGGAATTCTAAGCCAATTTTACAAGGAAAATCAAACAACAAAGCAGGTATCATTTGGTCAGTGACAACAAACAGATTGTGTTTGAAAAGCATACATTCATCAACAGAAATTCCAGAAGGATGAAGATAAGAATTAACTCTTGGTAACTCTAATGTGGAGGGATAGATTTGAAGTGCATTGACAAAAAATTGTTCATCAATGATATATGCTTGACCTTGAATACATGTGGTGGTACTAGTGAGCATGCCAAATAAATCTTTAGTAAATTCCATATGAGCATAAAATTCAAATATGAGACCAGGATAGATATTTTTGTCATAAAATGCAACTAAACAGTCCCAATCAATAATTTTGAGTTTTTTAAATAAATCCGAAAAGCTATTAAAAGTGATTCCACATCCTGGAGAAAGATTATGTCTCATGATTCGATATTTTGCTTGAGCAGAAGGAGTTATGAGATGAGGGACACCATGTGAAAAATGTATTTCAGAGTTTAAGGGGAGTTTCTTTCGTTTAGATGAATAAACAGTAGACATGATGAAGAGAGAAACAGGAAGCAAAGAGGATTTAATGAAATCATGCAACAAACTAAGACAAGAATGCAACATACTGTAAAATGAGCTGATATATATAAGAAAGGTAACGGTATGTTTCATTTAATGTATAGAGATAGAGAGACTGACTTGATAATATATACACGAAACACGAAGATATAGCCTTTCAAGATTAGCAGTAAATGCAAATATAGATACACAAGTAAGATAACCATACCGTGAACTGTAGCTAACTTAAATAACTTCAGAAAAGCATTTAATTTGAACAGTAAAATGGATGTTTCAAATCTGATATTTAAGAGAGTTTATAAAAACAGTTTGACTGAGCTCAGGAAAGTGTGTTAAAATAGCCACATGTCAACTGTTAGAATATTCAATAAAGATATAGCACATATTCAAGAAAAAGGTTATTTATTTAATCAACAGGGTTTAGTGCCCTAAGACATGTAGGCAATATGTGAGTTGGTAAACTGTTATAGTAAATCCAAAGACAATACAGTGGTTAGAGTTCCCAAGTAAACATTTATATCTCAACAGTTAAAATTAACCATACCAGAGAATGAAAATTTTTTTATAGTTACTAAAAATAAATAGTTAACAGTGTTTAAAATTTTTAGAGAGGCAAGTAATATGTAGTATCCATCATTTATAGCATAACCCAGTAGAATACGACAAACATGGTAACTCAAACTAAAAATCATTACTCATAAATATGGTTTGAAAATTGGCAAAAAAAATTTATTTATGAATGAACCAGAGTACAACCAAAAATAATCCAGTGGACATCAGTATCCACACCCAATGCACATAATATTATTTCCAATAGACAGCAGTGTCTACATTCAATCAAAAAAAATGTAAAAAGATATACAGAAAGTTTACCTGCGCAAATATATCAAGAAAAAGAGATACCATTTGTGTGCATCATAGATGCAGAAGGCAAAAAAAATAACCATGTTGCATGCACAGCTTCTTGGCGTTTGTCAGCAGGTAAAGACTTATTTTTTCACACAGTAGTACTTATATACATAGATAAATATAATTAAATATAGATAACAATTTGGTAAATACAACTTCAAAAACTATATATATATATATATATATATATATATATATAAGAACATAAAGATATATATATATTTTTTAAATTTTCAAAAATAACTGTAGAAAAATATGATATGTATAATAGATCTACAAAAGAATAGATCTAATCTTGTAAAATTTTAAAAAATTGAATTTGGCAAAAAAATATGTAAAATTTTCAGATAAAAAATTTCAGATCTAGATAACAAAAAATGAAAAGTCAAAGTAAAAAAAATTAAAATACAGATCCAAGTAATTTTAGATCTGGAATTTTATTTGAAAGAGATTTAACGCACACAAATCTTTAAAAAAATCAGATCTGAACAACATGATATTCGAACAAAAAGATTTAGTAGAAAATAATCGGTAACAATAGAGCTTTGAAGATGAAGAAGCATTTGATTTAAGAAATCTTACATAAATTATTCCAAAAAGTTGCAGATTTGCCTTATAAAATTTAGGGTTTTAAAACATCAGATCTTAAAAAATATAATTTTCGACCAAACAAATTGGTAGATGAGAAATTTTGAAGATCAAAAAATGATTAATTAAAGTAATTTTATCAAAACATTTGAAAAACTAACAAATCTGGCTTACGGGATGTTAGGATTTTTGAAAAAAAGAGAGAGAACGGAGACAAAGTGAAGAGAGAGAGATAAACTGATTACTGTGAGAAGAGAGAGACGAGAATAAATAAAATTAAATAAAAAAATTCAATTTTTTATTTATAGTTTGACTTACCAGTTTGATCCAATAGTGAGAGTTTGATCGTCAAATGTGATGAATGGCTTGGATGAGTTTGGTATTTAAAAATCTGATTGTCAATTGTCTTTTGATCAAACGGCTGAAGATTATGTTCAACAGTTGATCGGACAGTACCAGATGGTGATTTATGTGTTTTCTTAGCTGAATGATGATTGGTCCAAATAAGAATCCATGGGTTGAATCAGGTTACCTTTGGATCTGTGTTTGTTTGAATGGTGCAGATTAAGTCTTTCATAAAACTTAAATAAATAAACCAAAATGTTAAATAAAAATTATTAACTAACTATTTAATTATATTACTAAACTTAATTAATAAAAATAAGTAATAATATATCAGTATATTTAAGTTTTTAAAAGAAATGAAATAGTATTAACATATGTTAATAAAAATTGGGAATTTTAGTACTATTAAATATTAAAATACACATAATATATGTATAAATAAGAATTTCTATATTAATACTTTTTAAAAAAATAAACATAGATTTACAATTATAATTAAAATTGAAAATATATATGAACATATGGAAGTATTATAATTTTATATATTACTACACTTTTATTTAATATATGAAATAATATAATATTATCATATATTAATAGAATTTGTGATTAATAAATATATTAAAACTATATTATAATTACAAAATAAAAATTTATAAAAAATATATATTTAAAAAAAATTGTTAATATTAGAGTTGTGGTTAAAAATTATAGAATATATCAAAAAATATATTAATTAACTAATGAAACCAATATTTGAATAAAAGGAAGAAGTTAATCACATAGATAAAATAAAATTCAGAAATAATATCTAACATGCATAATTTTGTTCGTAATTTGCAAAATCTATCTAAACTTAGTTGTTTAGTAAATATATCAGCAATATTTAATTCGGTATCAATGTGTTCTAATTTAATAATGCCATTATTAACATGATCACGTAAGAAATGATGCCTAATGTCTATATGTTTTGACCTAGCATGCATTACAGTATTTTTGCTTAAGTTAATAGTGATTGTATTATCACATAAAATTGACACACAATCAAATTTTAGATTATAGTCTACAAGAGTCTATTTCATCCACGGTATTTGTGCACAGAAACGTCCAACAGCAATATATTCAGCCTCAGTGGTTGAAATAGATACAGAGTTTTGTTTCTTAGAAAACAAAGAAACTAAACCTCCTCCTAGAAACTGACATGTACTAGTAGTACTTTTTCGATCAACATAATGCCCTGCATAGTCCGAATTTGAAAAACATACAAAATTAAATGGTTGATCTTTAGGATACCATAAACCTAAGTATGTGGTTCCTTTAAGATATCGAAAAAATCGTTTCACTGCAACCAAATGTGATTCTTTAGGATTTGCTTGAAATCTAGCACATTTACAGACACTAAACATAATGTCAGGACTACTTGCAGTTATATATAGTAAACTTCTAATCATTCCTCTATACTTATTTGAGTCAACACTTTTTTTCATTTTCATCAGCAATTAATTTATCAGTAGTTGACATAGCAGTATTAAGAGGTTTTGCAAATTCTAAACCAAATTTTTTGATCATTTCTTTGCAATATTTAGATTGAGATATATGAATACCTTTGTCTCCTTGTTTGATCTGCAATCCGAGGAAGAAGTTTAATTCTCCCATCATACTCATTTCAAATTCTTTACTCATGCTTTAAGAGAAATCATTGCACATAGTAATATTATTAGAACCAAAAATGATATCATCAACATATATTTGAATAACAAAAATATCATCATTCTTATTTTTAGTAAATAAATTAGTATCAACAGTACCCCTTTTAAAACCATTTTCTAGCAAAAATTTACATAGTCGTTCATATCATGTTTTGGGGGCCTGTTTTAAACCATATAAGGCTTTATGCAATTTATAGACATATTCAGGATGATCAAAATCTTCAAAATTAGGAGGTTGTTTAACATAAACTTCCTCTTATATAACACCATTTAAGAAAGCAGATTTAACATCCATTTAAAAAAATTTAAAATTTTTATGGCATGCAAATGCTAATAACATACGTATAGATTCAATTCTAACAACAGGAGCATATGTTTCATCATAGTCAATACCTTCAAGTTGATTATATACCTGTGCAACTAATCTTGCTTTATTACGTACAACAATTCCACTTTCATCTAGTTTATTACAAAAAATCCATCGAGTTTCAATAATTGAGATATACTCGGGTTGTGCATCTTTTATATTTTTAGGCTCAATTTGAGACAAGAAAGATAAATGACCAGCCAAATTATGTTCTTGTGATCTAGTAAGAACTCCTTTATCAATATTACCAATCATATTTTCTATAGGATGATTTTTAATGATATGTGACTCTTTGAGCAGATCATTTAACTAAGGGTTAGGATTTTCAAGTGGGTTTTCATTAATAGATCAAGATACATTATCTAGTTTTGGTTCTTCCATATTTTTGAGTATATTTTCAATGACAACATCACTGTCAACTAACTCTTTATATTTTGGAGGAGGCTAAATTTTATCAAAAGTTACATTCATTGAGTCTTCCATAACTAGACCAATTTTTCTCAAAACTCCCTATGAGCTTTATTATAAAAGAACTCCAAAAATAAACTATTTTTGTATTTTAGGGAGCAAATGCTTTATTTTAAATACCAAAGGAAATTAATTAAAATTTGAAATTGATAAGTCTTAATAAAACATTGTTTAAAATGTAACAGGATGTTGCCACAGCTTCAGCCCAAAAATATTTTAGAAGACGATATTCATTTAACATAGTATTAGCCATTTCTTATAAAGTTCGATTTTTCTTTTCAACTAGACCATTTGATTGTAGTGTTTAAGGAGCAGAGAAGTTATGACTTATACCGTTCTCATCACAGAACATAATAAAATCAGAATTATCAAATTCTCTTCCGTGATCAGACCGAATATAAACAATAGAGCTTCCTTGTTGATTCTGAATTTTCTTACATAAAGCAGAAAAAGAGTTAATAGCTTCATTTTTAAATTTAAGAAAATTAACTCATGTAAATCGTATATAATCGTCAACCAAAACTAGAATGTATACATCACAACCCATGCTATGTTTAGGAATAGGTCCTACTAGGTCCATATGTAAAAGTTCTAAGGGTCGAGAAGTTGACACAGTGAGTCTAGGTTTATGAGATGCATAAATTTATTTTCCTAGTTCACAGTCTTCACATATATGATCTTTAAAGAATTGTAACTTAGGAAGACCTTGTTAGAGTTTATGCCCTAGAGGCTAATTCTTTGATGTAATTGCTTAACATTTTTTGATATTATATTTGATTGAATAAATAAATTATTTTATTATGGTTTTATTTACTCCGTTATATAAATTTTAACATAATAAAAGTCCTTAGAATAGTTATACAAATTATATGACTTCAAGTATGTGACTTGAACATGAGATCATATAATTACAATTAGTATCATTACTCTTAAATGTCCCTAGTCGAGTGTCATTGTTAATGGGACAACAATGATACATTGAGACTAGTATGTGGATTGACTGATGACCAAATCTCATTGGTCATAAATATATGAGATATTGAGTCAATGCATAGGTACATGTTAGAGAATAATGTACTGGACAGACCCACCATGAGAATTCTACGTGGAGCATTATGCAAAGTGTCATAAGTAATTCTCATAGTGACAATGATGTAATGATCCTCCGACCTGAAATCACTGTATTACTACACGAGAATTTATGTACTTTGATATCATCAAAGGCCACCTTTAATAGGGTGGACGATAAAGGTGATTATTGGGTACATCATGAATCGTGTGAGGAATATGAGTGATCTAGATGGAATTTAATCCTCCTATATATTAGGGGTGATATCCATAGGCCTCTTAATTGAGTAGGACTATGAAATGCATGGTCATGCTCAAATAGTGATTTGTTTCATATAGTCTACTCATCGATCAAGAAAACTCATATTAAATTATGAAGAGGATGACACATTCCATGCCTCGAGTTTAATCTAGGATGTCAAGGTTAAAAGGATTAAATTACATTGAAACATTGGTCACGAAAAAGTTGTATCGAATCACCGATCTTATTATTATTTGGGTAGCAGTGATGCATTACTAGATGCCGCTCACTGTTTATAATTTTATAATATGATTTTAAAATTATTGCCAACATAATAATAACCTATAGGGTCACACACTTAGAACGTAATTAAAAGGGAATTATTTTAAATTGTATGGATTTAAATATATCAATATGATTGATAGTATTTAAATTACAAATTTAAATTAATAGGATAATTTGTGTATATATATATATATATATATGTATATTATATATATGTATATTATTAAGTAAGATTAATAATATATATATATATATATATATATAAATTTGGATTTTATTTTTCTAATTGGATTAGGTTTTGATTAATTTCTTTAACTGCTATATATATGATATATCACTCATTTAGGGTATTATCGATATCAAAACCCTAGCCGCTCTTAGAGAGAGACTAGAGAGAAAATTTTCGAAAGTTCAGATCCTTGGCGGCTAGTACCGCAGCTTTCCTTACTGCAAATCGTGTGACGATTCGCGGGACGTTCGTGTGGATACCGTAGAGGCGCAGTTCCGTTGGATTGCGTTGAGGATTCGAAGCAGTTCCAGAATCTCCATCGTCTCCGTTCAGGCTTGAATAATCGGTAAAACAAATCTAAACCTCTGAATTAATATATTTTTCGCATAGATCCTGTTTTAGGGTTTCGAAAATTTTTTTAATTTCCGCTGCGTTTATGTGCCGAAATCCCTACAATGGTATCAGAGCAAGGTTGCAAAACGATTAATTCAGATTACGTGTTTTAATTGTATTCGTTATATATGATATATGATGATGCATGTTTACCGATCTGAAATTGAATATATGATATTCTGCATATATGCGTATTCTGGAAATCTATAATGTATATGATATTCTGATAATCGTATCCTAGAAGGTGGAATAACAATTCAACTTCTGTTCTAATTGGATTAGAAACATGAAGATGCAATTTAATATGATTAATCGAAACTGGACATATATGATATGTTCTGGGTGTATTGTTATTATGAGTGTGTTGGCGGATTGTATATGATTCTGGAATTATTTCAGAGATTCGTATGAAAAATTCTACAATACAGATTGTAGTTCGAAAAAAATTTCCCAGGGCGCTGCCCTTGGCCCCGCTCGCTGACCGGGCAGCAAGACCACCCGCCGGCTAATCGGTCAGCCGGACCACCGCCAGGGGGGAAGACCCCCCCCCTGGACCCCCTCATCGTAGCGCACGATGGTCGTGACCCTAATATTTTGTATATAGATTTCTTTAATTATATAAATTGTGTAATGTGCTTATTGTGATATGCAGGTGCACAGTTATGGCCCTTTTGACCCATAGGTTTGTGGTTTTTGGTTTTGAAATACGGCTTGCATGTCGTGCCTTTCTATAAATGCTGATGTAATATTCTCTTCTCATCTAAATCCCCTCGAATGTAACTCGAGGTTTCTTTATGTCATGTAATGTACAATTGTAACCTATCAAGATGACAAGATGATGATGGAAAGGAGACACATGCATGAGGAAGGTCCAAGGAAGCTACTATTTTGAAGACCTTTTACCACCTTAGACTGACCTTCAATCTTTTCATTAGCTTGAAAAGATTGACATAGGGTTGGGGCCATAACTGTGACACATTTAATTTTGCACTTTATTTATGCTTGTATACGATATGATATGATAAATAATATGCATGTTTAATAAGATTAAAATTGGTGAGATCTAAATTAATTATTAAAATCCCTCATAAAATTATTAAGCCTAAATCAGATGCCTTCCAATGAATAACACTCATCAAGACCTTGACCAATGGATGTAGGTTTGCCAAAGCAAAGTACCCCATTTATCTTGGTAAGATGCGATAGGATAATTGTGATATCCAAACTATTAAAATTATTGGGCCAGACTTAACTAAGTTATCACAATAGGATTGTGGACTTAGAGGCATAGAGTTTGGTAGGTACCATTAGATGAACTAGAAACAAATGTTGTTCACCAAACTATCTAAGAGTTATATATGATAGAATTGACGAAGGGTTGTCTACCTAAATAATTATATTTTGAGAGAATAGCCAAAGCTAACTTAAGGCATAATGAAATATGGATCTTAGCTCACTAGAAAGATTTAATTGAAAATGCTTTCCGAATTAATGGTGAGGGCTATTAATTTGAATAAAATAGTGGGAGGTATATTTTGAATATACTATTATCAATTACATAATATCAAAATTCTGCAATTTGACTTATTATTTTTGCACTTATAAATTGTAGATATCAATGGCAAACAATAACACAAATAGTCTTTCACTACGATCAGTCCTTGAGAAGGAAAAATTGAGTGGAATTAATTTTCTAGACTGGCATAGGAACTTGAGGATTGTCCTCAAACAGGAGCGCAAGCTATATGTCCTTGATGGGCCCATTCCTGCAGCACCAGCTAACACTGCACCACATGTAGAGCATGATGCTCTGGACGTGAGTTGTCTCATGCTAGCAACTATGAACTCTGAGCTTCAGAAGCAAAATGAGTTAATGGATGGTTATGAGATGATCGAGCATCTCAAGAAATTATTCGAAGGGCATACTCGACAGGAGAGGTATGATACAAGCAAGGCGTTGTATCACTGCAAGATGGGTGAACGTGATCCAGTTGGTCCACATGTGCTGAAAATGATTGGGTATATTGAGTACCTTGGTAGGTTGGGTTTTCAGATTACTCCGGAAGCCCAAACTGATCTTGTTTTGCAATCTTTGAACAGCAGCTACTCTCAATTTGTTATGAATTACCTCATGAATGAAATTGAGAAACCACTTACTGAGTTGTTGAGCATGTTAAGAACTGCCGAGAACAACATAAAAAAGGCAGGACCCGCTCCCATAATGATGGTACAAAAGGGGAATGCTAAGGGAATGGGGAAAGGCAAGAAGAAGATAGGATCTAAATCTGCCAAACCTAATCCCAAAACCAAACAGGCTTTAAAACCTAAAGGTGGGGTGGCTAAAGAAGGTGATTGTCACTTCTGTGGAAAACCTGGACATTGGAAGAGGAATTGTCATGCTTATATGGAAGAACTGAAGAAAAAGAAAGGAAGTATGACTTCTGATTCAGGTATATATGTTATAGAAGTCAATTTGTCTACTTCTACATCATGGGTATTGGATACTGGATGTGGTTCTCACATTTGTGTTGATGTTTAGGAACTCCGAAGGAGTAGGACTTTGGCGAAAGGCGAGGTTGACCTACGAGTTGGGAATGGAGCAAAAGTTGTTGCACTAGCCGTAGGAACTTATCATTTATTTTTGCCCACTGGGCTAGTATTAGAATTAGAGGATTGTTATTATGTGCCTTCTATGAGCAAAAACATTATTTCTGTTTCTTGTTTGGACAAGAAAGATTTTTTATTTTTAATAAAGAACAACAGTTGTTTATTTTACTTAAATAAAATATGTTATGGTGTTGCACAATTGTTTAATGGTCTTTATATTCTTAATTTAGAAATGCCTATCTATAACGTAAATACAAAACGATTTAAATCAAATGATTCAAATTCGACATATCTCTGGCACTGTCGTTTAGGCCATATAAATGAGAAACGCATATCCAAACTCCATAAAGATGGGTTTTTGGATTCATTTGATTTTGAATCATATGAGAAATGCGAGTCTTGTTTATTAGGCAAGATGACTAAAGCCCCTTTTACTGGACACAGTGAACGGGCTAGAATGTATTGGGACTTATACATAGTGATGTATGCGGGCCCATGAGTTCGTTAGCAAGAGGTGGGTTTTATTACTTCATTACATTTACTGACGACTTCAGTAGATATGGATATGTGTATCTTATGAGACACAAATTCGAATCCTTTGAAAAGTTCAAGGAATTCAAGAATGAAGTTCAAAACTAATTTGGCAAAAGCATAAAAGCCCTTCGATCCGATCGAGGAGGTGAATACTTAAGCCAAGACTTGGATGACCTTCTAAAGGAGTGTGGTATTATATCACAGCTCACTCCACCTGGAACACCACAATGGAATGGTGTGTCTGAGAGGAGGAATCGCACCTTGTTGGACATGGTACGATCGATGATGAGTCATGCAGATCTTCCAATAAGCTTCTGGGGTCATGCCCTAGAGACAGCTGCATTCACACTTAACCGTGTTCCTACAAAGATGATTCAGAAGACACCATATGAGATGTGGACTGGGAAACGTCCTAGTATGTCATTTATGAAGATTTGGGGTTGCGAGGCGTTTGTAAAACTTCTGGCTTCTGACAAGCTCAGGCCCAAATCTGACAAATGTAATTTTGTGGGATACCCAAAGGAAACAAAAGGGTATTATTTCTACAAACCTTATAAGAACAAAGTATTTGTTGCTCGAACTGGTATTTTTCTATAAAGAGAATTTGTCTCTAAAGGAAATAGTGGGAGGAAAGTAGAACTCGAAGAAGTTCGAGAACCATAAAATATCATTGAACCTGAGTTGGAACATGAGCAGGAACCACAAGATATTGTGGAAAGTGAACCTGCTCAAATTACACGAGGCATTCGTAGATCTGGTAGGACACGCCAAGAGCCCGAGAGATATTATGGATTTCTTGTGACTCAAAACGGCGATGTGATGCTCATAGATCATGATGAGCCTATTTCCTACCAAGAAGCTATGAATGGACCAGATTCTGAGAGATGGCTTGAAGCCATGAAATCTGAGATGGACTCCATGTATACTAACCAAGTATAGACTTTGGTTGATCCACCCGAAGGGGTAAAACCAATCGGGTGCAAGTGGGTTTTCAAGAAGAAAACCGACATAGATGGTAATGTACAAACCTACAAAGGCCGACTGGTAGCAAAAGGTTTCAAACAAGTTCAAGGTGTTGACTATGATGAAACCTTCTCTCCAGTGGCAATGGTTAAATCCATCAGGATCTTACTTGCTATTGCAGCCTTTTATGATTACGAAATCTGGCAGATGGATGTCAAAACTGCTTTCCTTAACGGAAATCTCCTTGAGGATGTGTATATGACACAACCTGAGGGTTTTGCCAGCCCAAAAGATGCTGGAAAGGTATGTAAGCTGCAGCGATCTATTTATGGATTGAAGCAAGCCTCTCGGAGTTAGAATCTTCGATTTGATGAAGCAGTCAAAGAGTTTGGCTTTATAAAAAATAAAGATGAACCTTGTGTATATAAGAAGGTTAGTGGGAGTCACATTGTATTCCTGGTATTATATGTTGACGACATATTAATTATTGGGAATGACATTCCTTCCTTACAGGCTGTAAAAATATGGTTAGGAAAATGTTTCTCCATGAAAGATTTGGGCGATGCAACCTACATTTTAGGTATCAAGATCTATCGAGATAGATCGAGAAAAATGCTCGGCCTAAGTCAAAGTACATATATTGATAAAGTGCTGAAACGGTTCAGCATGCAAGAGGCAAAAAGAGGACACTTACCCATGTCTCATGGTGTTAAGATCTCTAAGGCCCAATGTCCTAAATCACATGATGACGAGGAGCGTATGAGAAAGATCTCTTATGCTTCGAAAATTGGATCTATCATGTATACAATGATATGTACTCGTCCGGATGTCTCGTATGCTTTGAGCATGACGAGCAGATACCAGTCGAATCCAGGTGAAGGTCACTGGACAGCAGTCAAGAATATCCTCAAGTACCTGAAAAGGACTAAGGATTCATTCTTGGTATATGGAGGTGAAGACGAACTGGCAGTAAAGGGTTACACAGATGCTAGTTTCCAGACTGACACAGATGACTATAAGTCTCAGTCAGGTTTTGTGTTTTGCCTTAATGGTGGTGCTGTTAGCTGGAAAAGTTCGAAGCAAGAGACAGTAGCCGATTCTACGACAGAGGCTGAGTATATTGCTGCTTCTAGTGCGGCCAAGGAGGCTGTATGGATAAAAAGTTCGTCACTGAACTTGGTGTAATTCCAACCATTGTTGATCCGGTTGAGCTATACTGTGATAATAATGGAGCCATTGCACAGGCTAAGGAACCCAGATCTCACCAACGATCCAAGCATATACTTAGGCGGTACCATCTCATCCGTGAAATCATTGATAGAGGAGATGTACATATAAGTAGAGTGCCAACAGATGATAATGTTGCAGATCCACTGACCAAAGCTTTGTCGCAGCATAAGTACGAAGGTCACACTAGTTCCATGGGTATTAGATACATGAGTGATTGGCTCTAGTGCAAGTGGGAGACTGTTAGAGTCTATGCCCTAGAGGCTAATTCTTTGATGTAATTGCTTAACATTTTTTGATATTATATTTGATTGAATAAATGAATTATTTTATTATGGTTTTATTTACTGCGTTATATAAATGTTAACATAATAAAAGTCCTTAGAATAGTGGTACAAATTATATGGCTTCAAGTATGTGACTTGAACATGAGATCATATAATTACAATTAGTATCATTACTCTTAAATGTCCCTAGTCGAGTGTCATTGTTAATGGGACAACAATGATGCATTGAGACTAGTATGTGGATTGACTGATGACCAAATCTCATTGGTCATAAATATATGAGATATTGAGTCAATGCATAGGTACATGTTAGAGAACAATGTACTGGACAGACCCACCATGAGAATTCTACGTGGAGCATTATGCAAAGTGTCATAAGCAATTCTCATAGTGACAATGATGTAATGATCCTCCGACCTGAAATCACTATATTACTATACGAGAATTTATGTACTTTGATATCATCAAAGGCCACCTTTAATAGGGTGGACGATAAAGGTGATTATTGGGTACATAATGAATCGTGTGAGGAATATGAGTGATCTAGATGGAATTTAACCCTCCTATATATTAGGGGTGATATCCATAGGCCTCTTGATTGAGTAGGACTATGAAATGCATGGCCATGCTCAAATAGTGATTTGTTTCATATAGTCTACTCATCGATCAAGAAAACTCATATTAAATTATGAAGAGGATGACACATTCCATGCCTCGAGTTTAATCTAGGATGTCAAGGTTAAAATGATTAAATTACATTGAAACATTGGTCACGAAAAGGTTGTATCGAATCACCGATCTTATTATTATTTGGGTAGCAGTGATGCATTACTAGATGCCGCTCACTGTTTATAATTTTATAATATGATTTTAAAATTATTTCCAACATAATAATAACCTATAGGGACACACACTTAGAACGTAATTAAAAGGGAATTAATTTAAATTGTATGGATTTAAATATATCAATATGATTGATAGTATTTAAATTATAAATTTAAATTAATAGGATAATTTGTATATGTATATGTATATTAATTAAGTAAGATTTAATTAAGATATAATATATATATATATATATAAATTCGGATTTTATTTTTTTAATTGGATTAGGTTTTGATTAATTCCTTTAACTGCTATATATATGATATATCAGCCGTTTAGGGTATTATCGATATCAAAACCCTAGCCGCTCTTAGAGAGAGACTAGAGAGAAAAATTTCAAAAGTTCATATCCTTGGCGGCTAGTACCGCAGCTTTCCTTGCTGCAGATCGTGTGATGATTCGCGGGACGTTCGTGTGGATACCGTAGAGGCGCAGTTCCGTTGGATTGCGTTAAGGATTCGAAGCAGTTCCAGAATCTCCATCGTCTCCATTCAGGCTTGAATAATCGGTAAAACAAATCTAAACCTCTGAATTAATATGTTTTTCGCATGGATTCCTATTTTAGGGTTTCAGAAAAAAATTTAATTTCCGTTGGGTTTATGTGCCGAAATCCCTACAGACCACGCACGTGTTCTTTAGAAGAAATATTATTAATTAGCTTCATGTTGATGTGTCCTACTCTACGATGCTAAAGCCATGGATCATTATTTGCCGACACAAGACAAATGTTATCTAGGTGAGAATATGCGTCTAAATCACATATGTACACATTTTGATATCTAGGACACACTAAAACCAATTTACCAGTTTGATCAAATATGGAGCAGTTACGTGTACTGAAAGATATTTTAAAACCACTATCATATAGTTGACTGATAGATAGAAGATTACATGAGTCCTGTGACTAATTGAACGTTAAAGATTGTTATGTGGTTATTACCGACACTTTCAACTCCAATTATGTTACCTTTATTATTATCTCCATAGGTTACCTCACCATAGTTTGTAGCTTGCAGATTTTTTCATTTTGATTTGTCACCCGTCATATGTCTTGAATAACCGCTATCGAGATACCATTTACTTTTATTCAAATCAGCTGCAAGACATACCTGCAATATATATATATATATATATACTAATAGCACAAATTGGTACCCTTTAATATGAAGGGTCCTTTGGTTAAGTTTTCCGTTTTGTATAAAGAACATTTGTATTTTCCTTTTCAAAACATGACATTGGATAATCTGTTTTCGTAGAAATAAGCATTCTCTGAGTAACAGGATTATATGATGTATGATAATAATTTTTATGAAATTCTTTTCTTGTAATAGTTAATGCAGTGTATATTCCTTTGGGAACCCAAATCATTTTTCCTTTATAATTTCCATTTCTAGCATTGCACATATAAAAGGAATGATCATTTCTATTATAGTAAAAACATTTGGTGAAAGGATATATATGACTTTCCTTTTTTTTTGCTTTTAACATGATATAGTCCTTTATCTTTTGATTTACTTGTTTCTCCAGTATACACCTTCATTGATAAAATTACATTTTTGTTGATTTAACATGACATCAAGATTTTTTTTCCTTTTGTAAATTTATAAATTATAGTATTTAAATTGTCATATTTTTTGGTAAATTTTCAATTAAAGAATTATGTTTTCTAATTCTGTTTTTAGATGTGAATTCTCAATCTTGAGATTTTTAATTTTTTCAATTAACTCTTGATCTTGTATTTGAGTATCTTCATTAATTACAGCATGTGTTGAATTTTCAACTTCAAGATTTTCAATTGAAATGATAAGTGCTGAGATTTATATTTCAAGATTTTTATTTATTCTTTTAAATTGTTCTAATTCTTCTTTTAATGAATTATTTTTTAAATTTATTTCATTTAAACTTTCATTAGTTATAATTAAATTTGCATTTTCAATTTCAAGATTTTTGTTTATTTTTCTTAATTTTTCTAATTCTTCTTTTAATAATAAATTATTTTCTTTTTTTTTCTTCATTCAAGCTTTCATTAGTTATGATTAAACTTGAGTTTTCTATTTCAAGATTTTTATTAGTTTTAATTATTTTTCTAATTCTTCTTTTAATCTCATAAAATCTTCTTTTATTATTTCATTATTTTCGTATAAGTAACTGTAAGCTTCTTGTAATTCATAATATTTTTTATTTATATTTTCTAATGTCTATGTGAAAAATGAAGTGCTAGGTAATTGATGTTCAGAATTTACCTCAGATCTTGGTGATGAGTCATTGCCTTTCATTAAGAGAAGATTAGTAATTTCTTCGGTTTGCTCGGCAGTTTCTTCTTCGTCACTTAGATCCTATCATTCCTCAGCTACTAGTACTTTGTTGTTGACTAGTTTTGGACAATCCTTTTTGAAATGTCCAGGTTGGTTGCATCAGAAACATGTGTTTGAATTTTCATTGAAGTTGACATTTCTGAAGTTGTTGTTGTTTGCTA
The DNA here is from genome assembly GCA_020205555.1 of Panax stipuleanatus. Taxonomy (NCBI): domain Eukaryota; kingdom Viridiplantae; phylum Streptophyta; class Magnoliopsida; order Apiales; family Araliaceae; genus Panax; species Panax stipuleanatus. Next base: position 38,261,483 of record CM035120.1, read on the forward strand.
TGAAGTTTCCTCCTTGTGCTTTTGGCTTGAATATTTGCTTGCTTTTGAAGTTGTTGAAATTGCTGTTTGTTTTCATAAAGCCTTTGCCATATTTTCTTGCTTTGCTTTGAATTACTCTCTTGAGTTTTCTAGTTAATAAAGCAACTTCATTATTATTAGACCTGGCAAAAAGAGGCCCGGGCCTGCGGGCCGGCCAGGCCCGCCCGCGAAAACATGGGCCATGGGCTTAAGTTTTGCAGCCCAAGTAAAGCTGGGCCGTTTTGGCCCGGCCCGCGGGTGGCCCAGCTCGTGGCCCGTGAGTTATTTTTAAAAAAAACAAATTTTATGCTTATTTTATGTTGAGTTCATGCGGACCATTTTATTATCACTTGATGAACTATTGTTTAAAGATTTGATTGTAGAGATAATTTACTTACTGTGAATGAAATCAACTGCACGATTAATATTTAATAGCCACAAATGAAGGGGCAAAGAGATAGTCTCTGGTTGGAATGACCAGATGGTCTATTCTAGTTTAACAAGTCCCACCTCATTATTCCAGTTTAAGAATTAATTTAAGCTAATCCAATCTTCACCACCTAGCCAGCCAGCCTAACCCCTGCATGGCTGTGCACTTTCTTTAAGAGAATAAAGAAAGAAGAATACAATGTGAATAGAAAATTAGAACACCATTTACAATAAAGAAAGATGACTTACAACAAAGGATAGGCTCCTGTCATTGCTCTTTGGTAAAAAGAAAGCATAGCATGGTGTAAGTTTCTTTTCTTTCCCATTTACTGCATGCAAAGCAATAAGCATATTCACTTTGCTTGCCCCCCCCCCCTCCTCCTGCACTATTTCATGTGCAATATATAATATACAATCCCTACAAAGCTAGCTTCTCTTCCAGGCTTTCTACTCGTACAAACCCAACCTCTGCCAAAATAAGTTAAATCTGGGCAATTCTTTCGATAAAAAGTTGGCAAATTTTTCACAGAATTTCAATCTTTCCAGCATCTTATATCTGTAATAAATTGAATGCATAGCAAGGCCTTTTTTTCCTCTCTAGTAGTTATTTATTTATTTTTGGTGCTTCATGTATTAATATTTTTATTCTTGTTACATGGATTAATATTATCTAGCTTCTAAAGTTGATGAACTAAATTTGATTCACCCAGGTTTCGGTATTAAGTTGATGTAAATTTTTGAGTTATATTGACAAATTATGTAGCATAATTCTGCAAAAAAAAAAAGAAGGAAAAAGCCCGCGAGTCGGCCCGGCCCAACCCGGGCCACGGACCTCATATTTTCAGCCCAAATAAACCTGGGCCAAATTTGGCCCGACCCGTTTTGGCCCGGCCCGCTGGCCTGGCCCGTTTGCCAGGTCTAATTATTATATAGACTTAGGAGTTCTTCATCATCACTTTCTTGATCTACAAGATGAGCTTTGAAAGCGATTCCTTTCTTTTTGAGATCTGTGTCTGATCCGACTTTTCGACTAGCATATCGACTTCATGAGTACAAAGATTTCCAATGAGGTTATCAAGAGGATATGTGGTTAGATCTTGCATTTCCTTAATTGATGTAACCTTCATTTTCCAGATGGATGGAAGGGCTTTGAGAATTCATTTATTTTTCTCATTTGTAGTATATGTTTTTCCTAGTTGTTCCAACTCATCAAGGATTCTAAAAAAACGTGTTTTCATATCAATGATTTTTTTCCTTCTTTAAGCTTGAAACTTTCATATTCTTGGATTAGAGCATCTTTTCTGATTTCTTTGATATGATTGGTTCCTTTATAGGTTACAATCAATTTTTTCCAGATTTATTTTGCATTTTTACAGTTGCTAATTCTTTTGTACTCTTTTTCAATTGAAGCACTTGTTAACACTTGTTCAGCTCGTGAGGCTATATTCATAGTCTCTTCTTCTTCAGTGGTGAATTCATAGATATCTTTTTCAACGATCTTTTCTCCTTGAGTTTTGGTTGGAACTTTCACACCTCATTCTATTGCACACCAAAATTTGATTCCTTATGACTTGGCATAGATTTTGAATCTGTTTTTCCAGGTGGCAAAGTTTGTTCCATCAAATAGTGGTGGTCTGGATTTTGATAGTCTTTCTCCGCAACCAATAGCATTGTAGGCCATGGATCTACTCTTAGGTATGCCTGTATTCACTCAACAAATAAGTTAAAGAGCACTACTTTGATACCAATTGAAAGTTCAATAATAATCTATAAGGGGGGTTGAATAGATTATTACTATTTAAAAATTTATCTTAGGCCTTTTTGAATTTTTAGTTAATTAATTTGCAGTGTTAAATTAATATGCAAGACAATAAAAATTCAATCACACAATGCATAAATATTTGTCTGGTTCACAACATACATCCCGGGTATGTTGCTACGCCCTGTTTTAAGCTCGTCTCCAAGACTTAAGATCCAATTACTATCAGTAATAAATACTTCTTCAATAGGCGGAGAATCCTTTACAAAGTTTTATAGACAAACTTCCAACTAATCTCAACTAATTCATCTTGGACAGCAAGCTCCAAGCTCTCTCCTCAAGCTTAGTTGTATTTCTTTTGAGTTTAGTTCTATTCTATGATCTGGTCTTAAACAACAACCTCTTCCTCACCTCACAAGTTCACTAGAGATCTAACTCTCAGCTGACCTCTCTAAGACTCTGGTCTTGGTCGAAGAATTACTCGTCTTTCTCACAAGTACATAAAATAAATTAACTCTACCCTTTTCTTTTTTATAAAAGATTTTAAAATAATGTGCTTCTTAAATAAGCAGATAAAATTTAGTACAGATTGATGCTTCTCAAATAAGCAGATAGCAATTAAAGATCAAATATAAGTTCAATGAAAAAAAATGTGCTTCTTGTGTAAGCAGATGTAAATTTTGACTCAGTTATAAAAGTTTATGTAACTTTTATAATTGTTTAAATATGCTTCTTGATTAAGCTAATATATCAATTTTAGTTTAGCTCAAAAGTGCTTTTGTATACGCGGATATATAATTTAATGCAACTTTATAAAGAATTATTTATTCTTTATAATAAAGAATGTGTTTCTATAGATTTAAACAAATTTAATTTCATATATTTTCTAACAAGTATTGTATGAATGAAATTATGTTCAAATACTTGTGATTAAATGAAGAAATTAATTTAAACAATAATTATCAAATATAATAATTTAATTAGTCAAACAATACTTGATATAACAAATATATTTGTTTAACTCAGATAATATATAATGATATTTTATCTATTATGTGACTGGTTATAAATAATGTCACTTAGTACGTTAAAGAATCGTATGGTCAGATTTTCTCACTTAAGAGAAATATCTCTGTAGCCTAGGTGTCTAAGTATGACAAAATTTATAGTTTTACAATTGATATGTATATAAATATTTTCGATAGATCACTTAGATTTTCAAATCCGGTTCGGATGATTCACTTTTTTCAGAGGAATATCTCAGTGTTGTTTTGAACTATCAAGTGTAGATATACTTTACGATATTTATATAGATAATATCAATAAAAGGCCACTTAGTACTTTAAGGAATCGTATGGTCTGATTCCCTCACTTAAGAGGAATATCTACGTAGTCTAGGTGTCTAAGTATAACCTTTTATTTGATCAATAGATGAAATATAGATATATATAATTGTGTATAATAATTTTTATTCGTATATCTATAATTTTAAATAAGTAAGAGATAATTCAAATAAACTAAATAAAATAACTGATCTCAATTACTTAGACCAATTTTCTCATCAAAAATGATCAGAGCTTTGATAAGAAGAGAGATAGTAAGCTTTAAAGAGAGTATGTAGGCAAGGAGAGTAAGCTTTTCTTTTCAAGTGAATTGGTGAACCAAAAAGAATGAAAACTCCCCTATTTATAGATTTTTGAGTTTGGGGGTAAAATAGTAATTTTGGAAATCAATTTTGGAATTAATGGCCAGGATTGCTTTGATTAAATTTCAATGGTTCGGATAGAGCAAAGTAATATTTTTGGCGCGGATTACCACATGTTTTTATTCTTCCGAATTTTTATTTTAGCTTATAAAAAATTCTTCCAATCTTAATTCATTAAATGCATTTGACCATTTAATTTAATTCAGCATATGCACGATTTTGGAGAGGCTTTTAAGCCTTAATCATTTAGTTTTCTCATGCTCAACATCTTTTAATTCTTCAAGCACATGCAATCCTTGTCCCATAAAGAAAGTCCCAAACACACACATGGTTTATATATATATATATATATATATAAAAATGAATGCAAAAAACTTTTTACCCCCATTTTGTGTATGGTAATATTTTGAAAGAAAAAATAGGATCTCCTTGCCTTGAGAATTTTTATTTTATGAATCAAGTTATTTAACACTTGATATTTAAATTATCAAGGTCAATAAAAATTAATTCAATAAAACTTAGAAAATACTTTAGGTTAAAGTAAATAAAAAGATTAAATAAATAAGTATAAAACCAATGGAGAGGATTCTACCCTTTTAATTAATTTAATTACAAATAATTGTTATCATCAAAATAAACAAAAAACTTGGAGACCTATCACATGGTATTAGTTATTTCTTGTAAAGTTTGATTTTTCCTTTCAACTACACCATTTGATTGTTGTGTATAAGGAGCAGAGAAGTTATGATTTATACTGTGCTCATCACAGAACATAATAAAATCAGAATTGTCAAATTCTCTTCTGTGATAAAACTGAATATAAAGAATAGAGCTTCCTTATTGATTTTGAATTTTCTGACACAAATCAGAAAAAGAGTTAATAGCTTCATTTTTAAATTTTAGAAAATCAACTCATGTAAATCGAGAATAGTCGTCAACCAAAACTATAATGTATACAGAACCACCCATGCTATGTTTAGGAATAGGTCCTACTAGGTCCATATGTAAGAGTTCTAAGAGTCGAGAAGTTGACACAGTGAGTTTAAGTTTATGAGATGTCTGAATTTGTTTTCCTAGTTCACAGGCTTCACAAATATGATCTTTTAAGAATTTTAATTTTGGAAGACCACAAACGTGTTCTTTAAATGAAATGTTATTAATGAGTTTCATGTTGATGTGTTCTAGTCTACGATGCCAAAGCCATGGATCATCATTTGCAGACACAAGACAAATGTTATCTAGGTGAGAATATGCGTCTAAGTCACATGTGTATACATTTTGATATCTAGGACACACTAAAACTAATTTACCAGTTTGATCAAATATGGAGCAATTATGTGTACTGAAAGATATTTTCAAACCACTATCACATAGTTGACTGATAGATAGAAGATTATACCTGAGCCTTGTGACTAATTGAATGTTAAAGATTGTTATGTGATTATTATCGACACTTCTAACTCCAATTATTTTACCTTTATTGTTATCTCCAAAAGTTACTTCACCATAGTCTGTAGCTTGTAGATTTTTTAATTTTGATTTGTCACCAGTCATATATCTTGAACAACCGCTATCGAGATACCATTTACTTTTATTCAAGTCAGCTGCAAGACATTCCTGCAATATATACTAATTTCACAAATTAGTACCCTTTAATATGAAGGGTCCTTTGGGTAAGTTTTCTATTTTGTATAAGGAACATTTGTATTTTTCTTTACAAAACTAGGCATAGGATAATCAGTTTTGTTAGAGATAAGCATTCTATGAGTGACAAGATTATAAGATGTATGATAATAATTTTTATGAAATTCTTTTCTAGTAATAGTTGGTGCAGTGTGTTAGTTCCCGGAGGCACAATAGTTATCTAGAAGGGGGGTTGAATAGATATTTTTAAAACTTTTTCTTTTCAAAAATAACTTATCAGATTTGTTAATTAAATAAATTAATTAACTACAGCGGAATATGATTTAGTTGAACCCCTTTAGATAAAATCAAGTTTATAGTTCGATTAGCAGTTATAGAAGTTATAGCAGATATGGCAGTTAGAGAAAAACAAAAAGTAATGTTACAGTTGTTTTAAGTGGTTCAGAGCACTCAAGACTCCTAATCCACTCGTTTACTCCACTAGTAGGAAATCCACTAAGGATATCAATACAACTTTGAATCACTAAGATTCCTTCAAGACCAGCAGTCTTGGAACTTCTAGTTCACTAAGAACTCTTCAAGTCCAGCAAACTTGGCACTTCTAGTTCACTAAGAACTCTTCAAGCACGATAGACTTGGAATACACTATAATGAGAGTTTAGTTCTTTGATGTGCTACTCAGTTGTCGTTAAGCATAAGTTCTAAAGAACTGAGTAGCGAAGCAAGCTATTCTTTCTGGATCGTAGAGTTCGGCTTTGAGTGTTCTTGAGCTTTTTGCGTTCTTGCTTGCTTACTTGCTTAGTTTAAAATCTTCAATATGTTTCCCTAATGTAGGAGCCTTTTAAATATTTCCATTGAAAGGCTTCTGTTTGAGCATTTAATGTTCCAGACGCTCTGAGAACTTGATATTGACTTTCTGGAAATATGGTGCACTGCTATCTGACTCACCTAACACTGCAGACTGCTTTCTCACCTAACACCTAAAAAAGTACTTTCAGCAGATAGAAAGTAGTCACCTTTTCTTTTTCCACGCGTTTCTTCAATTCAAACTAAGAAAAAGTGTTGGAGCATTAGGATTCCTGAAATGTCAACGTTCGTATGTCATTCTTCATTTGTTAGACATCCTCTTTCATCAGATATGCAAATCTTGATACTTCTGATGCTAACTGAAGAAGCACCACGATCGTTGTCTTCATACCACGATCGTTGTGCGTTGGTGTACTTGCAAGCGATTCAGTCTTGATCGTAGAGCACTCTACGATTCTGCTTAAGCTCCGACTAACTACGATCTTTGCTTGCGACAACTTGCAAACTCCACGTTTCCGAGAGAAGACTGCGATTCTTGACTTGACTCGGCAGGCGCTCGGCAGACTGTCTCAACGATTCTGAAGTGGCTTCCTTGACAGACTACAAACCCGAGAGAGTCTTCCTCGACACTCCACGATTCTGCTTTGTCTTCTGCAAACTCTTAGCTGGCTCGACAGACTACGAATCTATTTGGCCTAACTATTACATTTCAAGAGATCAACCTAACAAGCTTGATCTTTCTTCTCTACATTCATTTACAGAATGATAAACATTTAGCTCAGATCAACTTAACAATTTTGATCTTCAATCTAAGTCCTTGTACATAAGTTCTAATAAGGACTTTACAGCTTGAATAATACACGCATATATATTTACTTGTAACATCAAATTTGAATATGTAATTTTCAACACATTGTATGTTCCTTTGAGAACCCAAATCATTTTTCCTTTATAGTTTCCATTTCTCGCATGCACATATAACAGAAATGACCATTTCTGTTACAGTAAGAGTATTTAGTGAAAAGAGATGTATGACTTTCCTTTTCTTTGCTTTTAACATGATATAGTATTGTATCTTTTGATTTCCTTTTCTCTCCAGTATACCATAATCCTTCTTTATTAAAACCACATCTTTGTTGATTCAACATGACATCAAGATTTTCTTTTCCTTTTGTAAATTTAAAAACTATAGTTTTTAAATCAGCACGTTCTTTAGTTAAATTTTCAATTGGAATTATTTTTTTCTAACTCTGTTTTTAGATGTAAACTTTCAAGCTTGAGATTTTTAATATCTTCAGTTAATGTTTGATCTTGTAATTGAGTATCTTCATTAATTACAGTAAGTGTTGAATTTTCAACTTCAAGATTTTTAATAGAAATGATAAGTGTTGAATTTTCTATTTCAAGATTTGTATTTATTTTTCTAAATTTTTCTAATTCTTCTTTTAATGAATTATTATCTAGTTTTTCTTCATTTAAACTTTCATTAGTTATAATTAAATTTGCATTTTCAGTTTCAAGATTTTTGTTTATGTCTCTTAATTTTTCTAACTCTTCTTTTAATAAGAAATCATTTTCTAATTTTTCTTCATTTAAACTTTCATTAGTTATAAATAAACTTGAATTTTCTATTTCCAGATTTTTGTTAATTTTAATTAATTTTTCTAAAGAAACTTTTAATCTAATAAAATCTTCTTTGATTATTTAATTATTTTCATATAAATTGTTGTACGCTTCTTGTAATTCATAATGTTCTTCATTTATATTTTCTAATGTATATGTGGCAAATGAAGTACTAGGTAATTGGTGTTCAGAATTTACCTCAGATCTTGGTGATGAGTCATTGTCTGCCATTAAGCAAAAATTTCAATTTCTTCGATTTGTTCGATAGCTTCTTCTTCGTCACTTAGATCCCAGCCTTCCTAGCTACTAGAACTTTGTTGTTGACTAGTTTTGGACAATCCTTTTTAAAATGTCCAGGCTGGTTACATTCAAAACATGTGTTTGAATTCTCATTTGAATTGACATTTCTGAAGTTGATATTTGCTTTGAAATTTCCTCCTTGTGCTTTTGGCTTGAATATTTGCTTACTTTTGAATTTGTTGAAGTTGTTTGTTTTCATAAAGCCTTTGCCATATTTTCTGACTTTGCTTGGAATCACTCTTCTGAGTTGTCTGGATAATAAAGCAACTTCATTATTATCTAGGCTCAGAAGTTCTTCATTTAGCTCTTCATCATTACTTTCTTGATCTACAAGCAGAGCTTTGATAGCAATTCATTTCTTCTTGAGATCTGTGTCTGATCCGACTTTTTTGACTAGCATGTCGACTTCATGGGCACGAAGATTTCTAATAAGGCTGTCAAGAGGATATGCAACTAGATCTTGCATTTCCTTGATTGTTGCGACCTTCATTTTCTAGATAGATGGAAGGGCTTTGAGTATTCTTCTGTTTTTCTCATTAGTTGTATATGTCTTCTTTAATTGTTCCAGCTCATCAATGATTCTGAAAAAATTTGTTTCCATATCAATGATCTTTTCTCCTTCTTCAAGCTTGAAACTTTCATATTCTTGGATTAGAGCATCTTTTCTGGTTTTTTTGATATGATTGGTTCATTTATAGGTTACAATCAATTGTTTCCCAGATTTATTTTGCATTTTTGCAGTTGCTAACTCTTTTGTACTCTTTTTCAATTAAAGCACTAGTTAACACCTGTTCAGCTCGTGAAGCTATGTTCATAGCCTCTTCATCTTCAGTGGTGAACTCGTCAAAATCTTTTTCAACGATCTTTTCTCCTTGAATTTTGGTTGGAACTTTTACATCTCGTTCAATTGCAAACCAAACTTTGATTTTTTGTGACTTGGCATATATTTTAAATTTGTTCTTCCAGGTGGCAAAGTTGGTTCCATCAAATAGTGGAGGTCTGAACATTGATAGTCTTTCTCTGCAACCAGTAGCATTGTAGGTCATGGATCTACTCTTATGTATGTTTGTATTTACTCAACAAATAAGTTAAAAAGCACTACTCTGATACCAATTGAAAGTCCAATAATAATCTCGAAGGGGAGTTGAATAGATTATTACAGATTTTAAAAAATTATCTTAGGCCTTTTGAATTTTTAGATAATTAATTTGCAGTGTTAGAAATTAATATGCAAGACAGTAAAAAATTCAATCGCACAATGCACAGAGATTTGTCTAGGTTCACAACATACATCTGGAGTATGTTGTTACGTTCAGTCTCAATCTCCTCTCCAGGACTTGAGATCCTATTACTTCCTGTAATAAAAACTCCTTCAATGGGCAGAGAAGCATTTACAAAGTTTTATGGACAAACTTCCAACTATTCTCTACTAATCTATCTTGGACAACAAGCTCCCAACTCCCTCCTCAAGCTTAGTTGTACTTCTTTTGAGTTCAGTTCTATTTTATGATTTGGTCTTAAAACAACAGTCTCTTCCTCACCTCACAAGTTCACTAGAGACTCAACTCCCAGCTGACCTCTCTAAAACTCTGATCTTGGTCGAAGAATTACTCATTTTTCTCACAGGTACATAAAATAAACTAACTCTACATTTTCCCCCTTTACAAAATATTTTGATACAGATATGCTTCTAAAATAAGTAGATAGCAATTAGAGATCAAGTAAAAGTTCAATTACTTTTATATGTGAAATGTGCTTCTATGTAAGCAAATTGTGAATTTCAACTTAATTATAAAAGTTTATGTAACTTTTATAATTGTATAAATATGCTTCTTGAATAAGCAAATAGATCAAGTTTAGTTTAGCTCAAAAGTGTTTTTGTATAAGCAGATATAATGTTTAATGCAATTTTATAAAGAATTATTTATTCTTTATAATAAATAATGTGCTTCTATGGATTTAATCAAATTTAATTTTAGATTTTATCCAACAAATATTCTATGAATGAATTTATGTTCAAATACTTGTAATCAATCAATATAATAAATAAATAAATCAGTTAAACAACAGTTATCAAGTATAATGATTAACATAGTTAAACAATACTTGATATAACAAATATATTTGTTTAACTCAAAGAATATATATATCATAATATTTTATCTATTATGTGAATGATTATAAATAAAGTCACTTAGGACTTTGAGATCATACGACCAATTCCCTCACTTAAGAGAATATCTCCGTAGCCTCGGTGTCTAAGTACTGACCAAATTTATTGTTTCAAAATTAATATTTATATAAATATTTTTGATAGATCACTTAGATTTTCAAATCTATTCGGATGATTCACTCTATTAGAGGAATATCTCGTGGTTGTTTTGAACTATCAAGTAGATCTACTTTACCATATTTATATAAATAATATCAATAAAATATCACTTAGAATTTTGAGATGGTACGACCAATTCTCTCACTTAAGAGAAATATCTCCGTAGTCTTAGTGTCTAAGTATTGACTTTTTATTTGATAAATAGATGAAATATATATATATATATATATATATATATATATATATATATATAATTGTGTATAATAATTTATATTTGTATATCTATAAATCTAAATAAGCAAGAGATAATTCAAATAACTTATCTCAAATACTTAGACCAATTTTCTCTTCTCAAATGATTAGAACTTTGATAAGAAAAGAGAGGAAATTTCTTAGAGAGAGAGTATGTAGACAAGAAGAGCAAACTTTTCTTTTCAAATGAATTGACAAATTGTAAATGAATGAAAAGCCTCCTATTTATAGTTTTTCTGAGCTTGGGGTAAAAAAAGTAATTTTGAAATTTTTATTTTAAATCAATGACTTAGATCTATTTGTTTTGGAATGGATGGTTCGGATGAGACTTAAATATTTTTCACCCGGATTGCTCAACTAGGACATTCGGCCATTTGAAAATTTGACCAATTTATGCATAAATAATGCTACTATCACATAATTTTAGGTTACATAATACTCATATACACACACATGCATACTGTGGGCCCTGCGTGACATGCAAGGTCTGCAAATATACATACATATATATGTGAGCTTTATGTGACCCAAATTATGTGATAGTAGCATTGCTCTTTCTGCGTTTATTAGTCACATGTCTAAATAAATCTTTTTAAAAAAATCAAGCTCCAGCTAATACTCAGTCAAGACAACAATTGTCCCAAAAAAATTGTCATGAACAATGATCAGCGCATGCAAGTCATACATGGTTTTGCGCGCACCCACCCACACTTGAATATATATTTAATATTTTGTATATATATAAAGAATATGTTTAAATTCTTTTTACCCCTGAAATAAATTTTTGGATAAAATCGTTTAAAAAATAATAAGAGATCTCCTTACCTTAAGAAATGTTAATATATAAACTAATTTATTTAATACTTGATATTTAATTTATCAATGTCAATAAAATCAATTCAACAAGATTTAGAAAATATGTTAAGTTAAAGTAAAATAAGATAGTTAAAATAATTAAATAATAAAACTTATGGAGAAAGTTCTATCCTTTTAATATTTTTATTTACTAATTATTGTTATCATCAAAATAAACTAAAAGTTGGATACCTATCATGCTCTACTACTGATGAAACTTTTAATCATATGTTGTTTAACTGCTTGTACTCTAGGGAAGTTATCTCCTCGGTTTTGGCTATTGGGGGTTGGTCAAATGTTCCTCTTGGCAACTTGGTTGATTATATACAGCAGTATAGAGGCAGGTTCATGCATAACGAAATTTTGAAGCTGATTTGGCAATTACTGTTTATAAGATTTGAGGCTCTCGAAATTCCAAGCTTCATGAAGGAACTTTGTTGCAGCCATACACCTTAGCAAAGGAAATTGTTAGCTTGATAAAAGCTAGACTCTCAACTTTTAAGAAGTTTCACAAAGCCGCTCAAAAATGTCATACTTTTCATAATCGGTTGTAGTTTTGGTTCCCCTATTTTGTTAGGATTATATATGTTTCCTTGTTGTTTGGTTGGTTTCTATAGTGCGCTCCTCACGGGCCTGTCCCGTGATGATCTCTCCATAGTTTTTTGGGGTATGTCCCTTGCCATTGTATATATGGGTTCTTTTAATGCACAAACAAATTTAACAAAAAAATAATAATAATAATAAACTGTTCAACATGTGATCAGTAAGTATGGCGATATTTTAGCTTCGTTTGTCCTTTAGTCGTTTTTTATTGTAAAACCTTTCTTCATTAACTCTTCCTTTTTGTTCATTATCAGTTTGTCAATACAGAGTCTTCTCTTTTCTAAGTATAGAAAGGGAGAAAAAAAAAGAGGTGGAGGTGGGGGTGGGGGTGGGGTGTGGGGGTGGGCGTGGGGGTGGGGGGCGGGGGTGCAGGGCTTTGATCTCTACGGACGGCAAAACTAAACTGAAGACTACAGGACAAATTGCACCCCAAATTTTACAGATTTTTAACTTTTACACCCTAAACTGAAAAAGGTGTCTAAGTACACCCAAAACTTCATTAAGCGTAACAAAAAACACACTTTCACCATTTAACCGGTCAAAAGTGATCGGCTGTGCCTGTCATCCAAATTTTGAAAGGATAATTTCGATAAAATATTTTTAAAAAATAAAAAAAAATTAAAATATATCTCAGCACTTCCGATCTTTAATTTTCTCTCCTTTCTCCATTTCCAAACACTTTTCTTCTTCTTCTTCCTCTAAATCTCCATCACCACAACCAGTCGCCTCCTCCTTCTTCCCTAAAATATTAATCATTTCTCTCTCCTCTCTTTCTCTCTCTAAAAATCCACCACCAAATGGGCAGCACAGAAGACTCCACCACCACAACCAAGCCTTCCAGCCTCTACGACCCTTCTTCTTCCCCCAGCCACCCCCTTTTCTCCAAACCTTACCCATCCCCAATTGACTATGACCCATCTACCTCCGACCCTGAACCGACCTAGATTTCCTACAACAGCGGCTGCAGACCCATCAGAGACCTCCCTTTCCTCATCCTCTTCTCCCTCTTCGTCATCTCCACTTTTGCCTTTGGAATCTTTGCCTCTGTTCACAAGAACCTTAATTCCTCTCGCGTCTCTTCCTTCACCTACGAATACACTGCTTCTTGCATCAAACCCACTTCAATTTCTCACTCAATTTTCATTTCATCGAATTTTTACTCTGAAAATCCCATCTTTTGAAAGTTTTGGTATGGACTCTTGTAATTACTTTGGTTTTAAGTGCACCATTTGCTTTATATGTTCTTTTGTTGCTCAAGCATTACGCTAAACAGATTGTCTATGCTTCACTTCCCTTCTTTATTACAGATTGTCTAGGGTTTTGGGTGTATGGCCGAACCATTGGAGAAACAGAGAACCCTGTTTTCACTAGTTAAAACCAACAAAAACATAATGATGTCAATAAAGGATCGTTGATTTTGAAAATTATGGATGGATTTAAGAACATACGGTTATGCCAGATATTGTTGGCAGTGGTCTCAACTTTGTTGCTCCAGGAATTGAACTTTTGTAGGACGGAATCCATGGGGTTGCTGGCTGGTTTTGGAACAGGGGTGTATTGGACATGGGGGTCAGATGATCATTGGGTGGTGCTGGATTTGTGCTGCTGGATGAAGAAGGTCCAGGCTTTGTTTCTAGGGGATTACTATCACCATTCGTTATGCTTGGTTTTGGCTGGTTTGATTTATGTCAGCTTTGGATGTGTGATCATATATATATAGCAGATTGAATCTTGAAGAGATTAAGATTGAAAGTCCAAATAACACAACATTCGGCTCTCAAAGTAGTACCACTGAGAGTTGGAGCAGTAGATATCCGGGGAAAGAAAATGCATATCAGACTGGGGAACAAAATGCTGGAAATTCAACTCAAAATTCCACAAGTACCCAACCTACTAGCAATTTAGCAGGAACTACAATCCATTCACCTGCAAATCAGAATGTTAGGATAGAATTATTCACTCGCAGCAATTGCAGTCATGGATAGAAACATTCTTAATTATCGTATGTGCAAAAATTATTTTTGTGTTTGCTAACTGTTTACATTCAGGAGGAGGTGCCAGTCGTTAATTTTGCTACAACGGAGATCATTCGCTGTAGAAGATGTCGCACATATGTGAATACCTTGCTTCGGGGGAGCATTTCATGAGCAAATCGGACTTTGATCCTTTGTTCTTACTCGAATTCCAAGCCAGGATTGATCCGACTTGATACAATTCCAATCTTTTGGTGGAATATGAGCAAACTCAAAGAACCTCCTACGACCAAAATCAATTTGAAGCCAAACCCAACTCTGGGTTCATTTCAATGCCAAATTTAACAAATTTTAACCTCCGAGGCATGGCAAAAACAGAATTTTTAGACAACTCTGTTTCCACAATGAGTTCATTCTTGTTCAATGAGGGCAAGGAAAGTTCAAGTAATAGTTCAAACGTAGTTTAGTAGTGCTACTACCGGATTTCAGTTGAACAACATGGTGGAAAATGGTAGTAGCTTCTCATGGGATGCTGGGAACAATTTGGAATCAAGTCTGAAGAATCACCGGGGCCAAAACAGTGGGAAAGACAGGTCGTGACTCACAGTTCAGAAGCATATTTTAGTTGTTCCTATTTTTTCCCCTCTTCTTTCTTAATTTTGTCTCGGTGGGGATGTAAGTGATTCCGATAATAGGATTGTACTTCCGGCGGCAGTGGTGGTGGCCGCCGCGGCGAAGGTGTCGGTGGTGAGGAGAGAGAGGGGAATGGCGACAGTTATTGTTATTATTTTTGTTAAATATGTTTTACCGAAATTACCCCTTCAAAATTTGGATTACAGGCACAACCGGTCAATTTTGACCAGTTAATTGTACGGAGGGTGCATTTTGTTTAACGCAATATAAGTTTAGAGTGCACTTAGATATGTTTTAAATATTAGGGTGCAAACCTAAAAAAAGAAAAAACTTTGGGGTTCAAAGTGTCTTTTAGTCCTAAACTGAAATAGCTCCTACTGTCCCAAACATTCTTATCAACAGACAACAATAACAAGAAAAAGAAATTATCGTGTAATGAGAGATAGATACATTATTACGTAAAAGGATGTTATAAAAGTTGTGATCAATATCTTATCCTCGTCTCCTCAACAAGTTTAATCTTCATAAGAAAGTAAATTCATTCAGAGCCAACAATGTTAGAATCGACCTTTTCTGACACAAATGAAATGGGCCACTGGAATTTGATAGTTTGCACAACAAAATACTCCCTACTTTTAACAAAAAGGCCTAAAAATTAAAACAGATTAATTAATTTTAATTAATGGAGTGCAATAATAATTATTATAACTTATATAAAAAGTTTCTAATTCTAAAATTTGTTATTTACATAAATCATATCAATTTTGAAATGTTGAATTTCTTCAACTTACAAAAGATACAACTTTTGTACTCTTCTTGGTGGGGGAATGAATGGGGTAGTTAAATACTCCCTTCATGTTCAAACTTAGAGTTACATATATAAAGGTGACTTTTAAGAATAATTTATAAAAAGACTACTTTTAGTGTTAGCTAAAAATTAGTTGTGATGTTAGAAATGATGTGAAAATGCGTTGGCAAAATAAAAATATTGCATCACTTAATAATTCAAAAGCATAAATATATCGCTTTTAAGGGACAAACAAAATTGTTTCTCTAAGTTTGAAATTGTGGGAAAGCGAAAAAGAAGCAACATGATTGGAGAGGTAAGAAAGAATCTTACCCTCTATATATTATACAAGAAAAAAGATCCTCAAAAGATATCACCACACGAGGATTCCTGTGTCAAAAACATTTTTGAACATATATGATCTACATTTCTAATGGTACTAGTCACACTCAGCTTTGTACGAGTTAATCCGTCCCTGTACAACTTCTCCTTGCCTCTTCACGACGATGGGGTACTACTCCTTTCAGTTGGTGAACTGGGAACATAGGGAGGGGTAGTCTGTTCTGTAGGTGAACCAGGAACATAGGGAACAAACCCTCGCCCACCAAACACTGGACGCATAAAGGCATTGTCAAACATACGCCAGTAGCGATGCACGGTGTGTGTCGGGGTGGTCAACAGTAAGCGTAGACTGGTTGGCTGAACAACACCAGCTTCAGTTTCTTGCTGATGGCCAAGAAGTGGGACAATAATGGAATTTTTTGGAGTAGTGTTCTCGGATGATGCAGCACTAAATGCCCCTTTCGTTGCAGGTAACAAGAACCTTATAAGAGCTTGTGTCATTAAACCAAATACCTAAACAAGGCCGTAAATAGAAGTCAAATTCCATATCAGGATAAAGTTTGAGGGAGAGAGAGAGAGAGAAGTGAAAAGCTTGTCAAAAATGAGGCAGGAATATCTACCAATGTGCTGAAAAGAACAACAGTGATGGTGCTGGTGATCATTAAAGCATGCTCTTTCAATTGTGTATGACCTGCACTAGTAAACTGCACAGAGATATATAAAACCCAATAAACAAGAAGGAAAAGAATAATTCTCTGTTTGGATAACATGGATTGGAACAATGAAGGGGTGATACAATATTATGTAATGGAGATGTCTGCAAATAGAATCCCCACTAGTAGAGATTTATGAGATACCAATTAAGGTAGCATTTGGGGTCCAGGATTTAAAGAAAATAAAAATAAAATTGTTACTCCCTCCATTCCAAATATAAGATCATTTTTTACTTTTTGAAGTCAATTTGAAACATTTCCAAACTCAAATGTGACATAAATTTATTTAACTCAAGTCAATACAATGATGAATATTGTATACTATCTAAAAGTACTACTAGTTATAAGTCTTATTTATTCATAATTTTTAATGAATCTTGTTAATATTGAGTTTGAAAATGTTTTAAATTGACTTTCAAAAGTCAATAGTGATTTTATAACTTGGAATGCAGTTAGTTTTGTCTAGTGGAATATATAGTCAAGTTTACATGTCACTTTCTAAATGTGGTTTTCAGACGGCAAATGAGTGAATATGATGGCTTATAATGGAGGAATGTAAAACATCAAGATACACGAAGTTATGTGAAATGTATATTAAAATTAATTTTATTTGTAGAAGATCATAATATAATGTGTCTTCCACCTCCTCTTCCCTAATAAATGATTGTATTTCTTTCCATTTGCTAAATCCCTCCTTTATTATTCTTTATTTTTTTTTATACTCATTTTTTAAAATTATTTTATTATCAAGGTGGGTGATGAGGGGGACATAGAAGCTGACCTCAACACTACAAGAAGTAGGCCATATAGGCTATTGGAGATACCTTCAACAAAATAATATATTCTCCATTGAGTTCCAACGTTAGAGAAATAGAGGGGCAACACTAGAGTTAGAGCTCACCGGTAAATTCCTCCATTTTGAATCCAGGATATTTAGATTTAAGATAGCCTAAAAGACAATTAATATTGGATTTTACAGTTTTATGTATAATTTTCAGCCAAATATGCACATGAATGTAGTGTACTTCAATTTCAATTTCAATTTCCATTTCAATTTCAATTTCAATTTCAATTTCAAAGGAAAATGAAATACTTTCTAAGAAATGGTCTATTAGATTTTAGGAGTCTAGTCCAAGAGTATCTCACCCGAACACAACACAACTGTTAGTTAATTTACATCCATTCTAGTGCTCCTAATCCAATAACTCTTATTGTTGGAAATACAGTTCAAAGCTATCACATGTATACAATACTTATACTTCTGATTAGGCAAAAATTCAAGCGGTGTCTCTATGAGGTACAAGTCATGAGTTCAAAACTACAAAAGGCGCTTCAAAAGAAATTGAAATACTTGCTAAGAAATGTTCTATTAGGCTAGGAGTTCAGTCCAAGAGTGTCTCAACTCTCACCCACACACAACATAACTGTAATTTATTATCCGCCCGTTCTAGTTCTCCTAATGTAATAATTCTTCTACTTGGAAATCCACTTCAAAGGCATCATGTGTTAACAATACTTGTACTTCTTTTTAGGTAAAAATTCAATTGGTATACCTCATTAATACTACCTCCGTCTCACAATAAGTGATTTTTTAGGCTTAACATTTTTTCCCAAAATAAGTGATGTGTTAGAATTCCAATACAATTTTTACAATATTTTCCCATATGTGCCCTTATGCAACCAATGGTATTTATTGCTTATTTATTGGGAGGTTGAAAGATTGAAGAAAGAGAAAGAGAGACCAAAAGGCAATAAAAAAAGTCTCAAACAAAACAAAGAAAGTATATTAAGGGTATTTTTGCCATTTTAGCTTGTGTATTGGTATGTGTGATTTAAACTAAAAAAGCACTTATTATGGGACGGAGATAGTACTTGTTACTTCTTTTTAGGCAAAAATTCAATTGGTGTCTCTATGAGGTACACGTCGTCATGAGTTCAAAACACAAAAGCGCTTTGGAATCAGAGGGTTTACCCAGTGCACACCTGAAAGGTATTGGCTACGGGTGCCTCTGAAAAAATTAAAATAAAATAAAAAATAATTTCAGATACTTGATTCCAAATGCAACACTCATGGACAATCAATGTATCCTAACATGCACAAGCCTCTTCTACCATTTCTGTACACATTTCCAACTTGCTCGAACTATCTATAAATCAGTCTCTCTAGCTTAGATTTTTACTGAACTAAAAGGTTAGATTTAAATAAGAGAACATGTATAATTATCCACATATTTACCTTATTATATGCAAGTGCCATAGACACTGCCCCTCTCATGAGACCTGCCCACCATATAATGACCTGAAAATTGAGACGTTATACGATCATGATCAAGTTCCCAAGCAGAACAAGAGCCATTGGAAAAAAGGGCAGATCCTTACTTGCTCCCTGAAGCTAATTTTATCATTTGGAGACTTTTTGGCTAAGTTTGATAAGAAAGACAGTGGAAACACAAAGGCCGCTCTTCCAAGCAAAACTAAGCCTAGAAGTATTGAACTCACTGCAACTGATTTTCCAGGACTGAGAAAGGAGAGAAGTTAGAACAACACGTAAAATCAGTAAATGATAAATTCATATGGAAGATACAGAGTGGGACTTGTCAGACACATACTATGCCAGTTCAACTCTGTAATGTAATTAATAATTTTAACAAGAAATTCATAATAACAAGTCAAAACATTTGTGATAACTCTCTTCAGAAGTATTGTATGAAACAACTAGCATAGTTTCTGACTATATATTTAACATACCTATCACTCACAAATCTCCATTTTTCAATGTCCAAGGCATCCATACCAACATAAAGGAAGATGAAAATCTCGGCAACAAATGACAAAGTTGCAAAAGCATGCCTGTACATAAATTGTTCAAAGAACTAAAGCATTAGCAAGGACAGCTTTATATTACTGAAGCTAAATCATGATATGACACATGCATACTTGGTAGTGGTTCTTGAACTCTCTGTCACATTGTGCCAGGTGTAGTGAGACATGACAATCCCACAGAAAAATACAGTGAGAATGCCACTCAAATAGAACAGCTGCATACAAATTAGGTAGCCTAACATCAAAGTGAAGCGGCTAATAATTATGAAGATCTAAATGAGAAAGAGAGGCAAATCATACAAGGGCCTCCCAAAAAAGCTCGCATAAACATTATTTGAACTTACTTCTGCCAGCATGTAAGAAAGGTATGCCATGAGGATCATTATAGCTACCTCACGATCTGTAGAGTGCCTGTGACATGTACATATTCAACTTAGTGTGATATGATATTTTTTTCTTTTTTTTGGTTTCAATAGTGTGTCAGATGAACAAGCAATGAACAGTAGAACTTTCTTGAAACAAACCAGACTCGTCATTCTGAATAAGTAATATTAAACAACTTAAATTGCTGATTCAAGTTTGATAAAACTAAAACTGCAAACTTTGCGCTGAAGAAGAATTGTAAAGAATAAAGGAATGTTATTCTGTTCTACTTTTTTGCAAGCACATAAAGATGATCCTTTTTTTTGCTAATTCAGTACTTTAAATTTTATTACATATGAAAATTCGTATCATAATGCAGGGCCAGAAGCACCTAAGGTGGGCAAGTATCACTTTAGGATTTTGGTAAATAATTTACCAGTACTTATTAGAACTTATTAAAAAGCATAATGGAATGTGGTTTATTTGTACTATTTATGAGCACAATATATCATCCTGTTTATTGCAAATCGATTCTACAAATTCTATTTCCCACATCAATCATCCACATTTAGTAGGCCAAAATTTATGAAAGGAGTCCCATATTTATAAGAATGCAGAAGGGAAGCCACAGCTTGGCTAAGTTGGGCAGGCAATTACCTTAGGATTTTGGATAAATAAAGTGCTGGGCAGGGATCGGCTTCAAATGGTTGCAGCTGAAGTCCCAGACCTGGAGTCTAGGTCTGTAGGGGCTTCATGATTATATTTTGCTTTGGTGAATGTTGAAAACAGTCGCAACTTTGACAATGGCAATGCTTTTGTTAAGTTTCCGGAAATGTGGGGTCCGCGATGAGTGGATAAACATGGTGAGAAGTCAATTCTGATGTGTTAGACGATGTACTCAGAGAATATCTGAATGCTGATGATGATAAAGTCGACTTTAGCTATTGGGTTGTTTACCTCAAGCCAGAAATAGATAATGGTGTAGAAGGGCCGTAAAAGAGATGGGGATAATGAGAGTTAGAAGCAGTAGCCCTAGTTCTACTCTCATACCTCTTGAAAATGCATACCCAGTGATAGAGGAAGGAAAAGGAAGAAGATAGATAGGGAAGCATCCAACTTACTTGGGATCATTTAGCACACATAAGCACAAAGGTTAGCCAAAATTCTCAATACTTAAGTTTACAGAGTTGGGTAATTACATCAATTCACAGTCTATGATTGACTAAATCCTAATGCTTACTATAATACAAAAATATCTTAAACTAAGCATAAAATTTTTATTCCCTCCATTCATAAATAAGAGTCTTATTTGACTTGGGGATTTCTTGTACACATATTGTTAGTCTAGGACACACATGAACATAGTTTATTTTTTCAAATAACAACTTTTTTAGTCCTAAAAGTTTAATATTGACAACAAAATTATCAATAAAAATCATGCTGCCCTAAAAATACCTTTCCATGCGTAAAAAAGAGAATAATGAACACGCAAAGCATGACTCTCTTTACCAGATGGAGGGAGAATAATAAAGCAAAATTAAGTCCTTAGGCTAAGAATGATAGTATATTTGGTGTGTATAGGGGCTTGGATTGTTTGGCTACTATACGCGCGTTTTTGTGTATATTGTGTATGCACAGGTTTGACCCAGGTGTAAAGAAAAATTACTTCCTAAACTACAAGAAGAAATTTCTGACTTTCTTTGATTTGCTGTCTAATCCTCAGGCTTCCAAAGCCACTGATTTTGGTACTGCAATCCAGTAGTTGCTGCATCAGCTTTGCCTTTTAACCATGTTAAATTAAAGCGAGATTATGGACATAGAATTATCAACACTTTAATGTA
This sequence comes from Panax stipuleanatus, assembly GCA_020205555.1. Classification (NCBI taxonomy): domain Eukaryota; kingdom Viridiplantae; phylum Streptophyta; class Magnoliopsida; order Apiales; family Araliaceae; genus Panax; species Panax stipuleanatus. Next base: position 38,283,285 of record CM035120.1, read on the forward strand.
TTGCATATGATGCAGGGAATTTAAGCATAAAAGTAGGTTCTAGAGAAAGGTAACCACTTCAATCACCTGAATGGACAGGGAGATAAAGTTTTACTACTCGATTCATTAAGAAGAAAAAGATAAGCAGATCACGGTCAGAAAGAGAAAATAAATAAATAAAAGAGGACCAAAGCCAATCAACAGGTCTTTCAGTATGCATCTTATATGTTATAGAGATGGTGTTATTGCATTAAAAAAAATGCTACATAGAACACAAGGATAGTACAAAAGGAACCTACACATAACCACGCAAAATTTTAGAGACTATTGTATTACCTTCCAAAATATAGCTTCTTGATAATGTAGGCACTAAGAAGTCCAGCCTGCAGCAGAAAAAGTAAGATGTCATATCTGAACACATTTCACAAACCTCAAAAAACTTGCAATAGAAAGAAAGAAAAAGAGAGAGAGAGAGAGAGACTTACAAACACCCCCAACATGGTACTTGTAACGAATAAATAAAAGAAATTTCCAATTAAAAGAAGTGCAACACTGTAATCAAGACTTGCGAGGTCAAGGCTCTCAACGGCATTGAAAAGTACCACTGATGTAGCATCATTTACAACACCCTCGCCAAATACCAGGCTGTAAAGTAATGGTGTCTCATCCTGATTAAGCACCTGTACCATTAAAAATCTTTTTAGAACTGCTAGTCGTTTGAGACGAATATACTGCCAACAATTTAAATAAATACCTGCAATGTGCAAACCGAATCTGTTGCGGCAAATATTGCTCCGATTGCTAAAATAATGGAGGGAAAAGGTTACAGTCCAAACAAGCTATGGAATTTAATAGGTGAAACAAATTAAGTGATAAAGTCAATACCCAGATAATCCCCAATGTCCTGAGAGCCAATACCCATTTTTCTAAAGGATTGTGTGACACCTGGATCACGCCAAGAAAAATAAGAAGATAAAAATTTTGTAGTAATAAAAATTCACATACCAACATCACACGTGTTTCAGTACTACAAGACATCAGACAGCCATATAGCTATTTTTACTTGACAGTTTTAGTTCCTTTCCAGATACCCATATGCTGAAAAGAAAAGTTTAATTCAACATATCAGAGACCCCAATTGTGCCCATATATTGATTCATGTCATCATAAGGAATAGAGTTTCCCAGAAAACAAGCTAAACAAATTGCAGAGTGGAATCAACCTTTTTCTGTCCACAAAACAAGGACTTACAAATATGAATTGTTTTAGTTGGAAGATGTTAGACATGAAATACATTGTTGGGAAAGCTTTTAGATCAATTGATAATTTAGCATTCTAGCAGAACTCTTGTTTCCCCAAGATTTTGGGTTCAAGTCTTATCCATTATGTTGTTAGCAAGTTGCACACTGTTTGTTTGGGTATTTTAATGCACAAGAGTTATCTCTCCATGAGTGTTAGGATCGCGAGGGAGATTGTTAAAGGATGATACACATTGTTAGACACATTTTATAATAGCTTAAGCTTTTATGAGGAATGAGTACATGACAGATGAAAGATGTTTGGATTAGTGCAATTAAATGGTTAGCATTATAAAAAAACAATAAAATAAAATAAAATACAATAAAAAATAAACCAGTCGACTGTCCATTCTTCCGAAACAGGAGTAGACTTTATCTAAAAGTTATAATATGGTTATCTTTTCTTTTCTTTTTTTGTTTTCCTACACTCTGAAAGGATAAAAGAGAGGTCCTGTTCAGTGCAGCGTGAGATTATTACAATCAGATTATGACCATCGGATTATGAAAATCAGAAAACTTAGGGATATTATGGGATTTAATGATTTTACTTGAGCTATTCGTGGAAGTTCTAAAAAATTTATTAAAGGACTGCACAATCTATAATATGATTATCACCTCTAAGCAACTTGTAGGTTATGTGTATGCTAGGCTATAATTTTATTATAGTTTATTCCTACAAGTTGCACCAAACTCAGCAGCCCCAACTTTTTAAGATATAAGCAGCTATAACCTGGAGTAAATAAACAGCACCAAACGGGGCGTCTAAACTTCAAGACCAGATCAGATGAAAATATGGGAAACTAGCACTTTACTAATGTTTGCTAAACTAACTTTCTCGCTTTATTGTTCAAGTTTGCAAGAAAATAAATCTGAAATCAATTTGTTTTTAGACCAAGTAACTACAAAATGAGGCCTGCTGATACCGAAAGAGTTCTCGATAATCGAGATTCCCAACAGCTACATCACTTGTACTAAAACGAACACCAATTAGACCTAATAAGTAATAACTCATGTACTTAGCTTTCAAGTCAAAAATTCTAACTCAATAGCAAAGGATAACCCCAACAGAACATTAAGCATGTGACTGTCAGTAAATTGTCAGAATAAGGAGAGGACTATTTAACATTTCTCTTAAGAGTTTAGTGATGCAATTGAAGCCATTGAAAGTCTATTGACCCAACTGGACAAAAGGGGAGAAATTCAATTGACCCAAAAAAAAGTTTTGCTACACAAAAAAATAATAATAATAATAACTAAAAAACTGAGAGATGCATTACCCATTATGGTGAACTAAAAACATCAAAGTTCTTTCATGTGAGATTTTCACCAAATATAGAGTTTTTCAACCTAATACACTTAAAATATGCTACTAATAAAGCATTTTAAAGGCTACAATAAAATGCTGAAGGTCTATTGACATACCAAATGATATAACAGCACATGAAATCAGAGTACCAACAGCACCAAACAGCATAATAGTAATGAAGTTTCGGAAAAATTGCTTCTTTTTAACCTGAAACCTGGCATAGATAAAAATGATGAGAGCCATGCTGAAAGGATAGATAAAGAAGAATTTCATATGCTATGGCCATATGACAGGATCATTATTCAATAGGATAACAGGAAACAAAAAATAATGGATGGACGGATGACATTATAAAGAAGCTGGTCTCACAATTAGTTCTAGGCGTCAATAAAGAAAAAAAAATAATGTCATGCTTTACTCTACAGACAACAGTTAGCTCTCATTCTTATGTTACAAGCTTCAAGTCACAGCTCAATAGAAATTAGCTGAGGAATTCCACGTGAAGCAAACCGATAAACTTCTGGTCAATAGAAGAGAGCAGATTGGCTTTCCAACTTAAGTTTAGCAGACAACTTCCTGCGATTTTTTTAGACTTTTGACAAGGAGTAAAAAATATATAGGAAGCATACAACCATTAACTGAAACTAGCATGCAAGTAGTAGAGAAACTTAGGGTGGCTGGACCTCGGTGCCTAGAAGAAAGCTCATTAGATTTCCTCACTATAATGAGAAATTCTGATTGACAGCAACCTAAAGGAATCAAAAGTATATCATGTTTAATCAAAACTAAAGGTGCATTAAAACTGCCTAATCATCAACTAGTCAAGCCATATCTCCGCCTTATACAAGGCAGTTGTGTCATTTACATGACCATACCACAGTTTACAGGCATCAGGGCTTACCCTATCTTGTAATTTAACTCGGAATGGACAACTTCTCTATCTACTGCATTAATTATTTCATTTTTCATAACATATAAGCAACCCAGATGTAACTTGAACTCATCATCTCATTGGCCGTTTCCAGTTAACTTCCTATGAGTACAATAATTTCTCATTGTATCCCTAGTCACTCACTGCACTCTCAATATTATTATATTCATTTTTCCTGTAAAGCATCTTTTCCATCGCAATTGTTTTGTTAATCAAGTTGTGATTATGATTTGATGTAATATTCTAGTAAACTCCTCCATGTCCTTAATTTGGCTCTTAATTTATTCAACGATACTTTCCTAAGCTTCCCTCCATTAAGAATGGTAGATCAAGGATACAGAAAAGACAATTCTCTTGTTATTCACAGTCTGCGACTCTGCAATCCTTCAGTTTTGCTGCAACGACCAAACTAGGGATAAAAAGCAAGCAATAGCTGTCATCACAATTAATCAATATTTAAATAAGATATCAATTGCTGTCAGGCTAGTAGTAGCTGACAGTAATTCTGATATGTTTTAAACCTAACAAAATATAATACAAAAGGTTAGTCTAACTGACTGATGCGATACGGAAGAAAAAATTTAAGAAGTTTATTATTAATTTTGTATTGTTATTTAGAGATAAATGTTGAGTTATTAATTAAATTATTTAGTAGGATATTATAGTAGTAACTTTTCATTAGGAGAGTTTTAATTGTAGTAGTAGATTTCAATTAGGAGAGTTTATTATAGTAGTAGATTTTAGTTAGGAGATTGTTTATTTTCTAAATTAGGGATTTTACTCAGTCCCCAAGTATTAAGTTTTCTATTTAAATATTGTAATACTTCATTATTTTTATATTTTATTGAATATATTGATTTGAGATTAAAGCTATGTGCTTTTGTGTGTTTCTTTACCGATTCTCTACGGAGATATCTCCATACTCTTATTCCTTTTTCTCATCTTATTCTACATCATAACGGTATCAGAGCCAAAAATGTTGATATCTTTTGATTTCACCCAATTCTTTCCTACCCTATTTTTTTGGCCTCCATCAAATTGTCGAAGTTCGCTAGAAAATCGATAATAATTTTCCGAGACGAAAGCACGATCTGCAGCAGGAATTGTCTTCGCCGTAGTCTCAATTTATTTTTAAAAAAAAGGAAAAAAAATTCAGCGTTACTGTTCATCGCTACAGTGTTCGACACTGTTCATCAAATCTATGGTGTTCCTTTTGCCAAATTACAGTTCGGTACCCCCAAGTGTTTGAAATTTTCAATTCAGTCTCCTTAAGTTTTTGAAATTTTCAATTAAGCCCCCAAAGTTTTTACAACTTTCAATTCAACCCCTAAAGTTTCTAAAATATTCAATTTAGCCCCCATAGTTTTTGAGTTTTCAATTTAACCCACAGTTTTTGAAAATTTTAATTCAGCCCCTCTACATATATACAATGTCTTCCACGTTTAACAATCCAGACTCTCTTTGGGCTAAGATAAAGCAACTTGAGCATCGAACTTTGGTCATATACGAGCAACTTAAAAGGTCTTGTATCCCATATAGTGTCGAGTATTGAAAATTATGCGATAAGCTTGCACATTTTGAAACAAGTCTTGCAAATTTAAAGGCACATTACGAGTACATAACCACATGCTATGTTCATCAATATTTTGTTCAAGCGCAAAAAAATGTTCGCCCTAATCGTGTTTTTTCAACTAAAGCGATGCGTTCACAAGAAGAGACTCACAAAGTAAATTCTTACAAGACAATTGATGAATGTTTCATAATACTTAAACGTATCAATAACCAATATGAAATTGGTGAGGATAAAAAAGAGCAAGTATTCTCACATATTGATATTTGTGAGAAACATGAAGCGAAAGTTAAATGTGTTGAATAACTTACAAATTCAGAAATGGTTTGCAGTGAAGAAATTGAAGTTAAGTTTGACCCCATATGCGAAAACATCAAGGAAGATTAAGTTGAGATCAGTCATGTTGATTTTCTCTTTTCGGTTAGTACATTCGAGTCCCATGCTACTTCAAATTTCTATATTATGTCATTGTTATTCCCGAAAATTGTGCTCATGATATTGAATGTTCGGATGCGCATGTTTTGTTGGAAGACATCTCCCGGACTATGGTTTATTATTCTTCGATATTTCAAAACTCGAGGACGAGTTTTTTTCAAAGGCGAGAAGAATGATGCGATACAGAAGAAAAAATTCAAGAAGTTTATTATTAATTTTGTATTGTTATTTAGAGATAAATGTTGAGCTATTAATTAAATTATTTAGTAGGATATTATAGTAGTAGCTTTTCATTAGGAGAGTTTTAATTGTAGTAGTATATTTCAATTAGGAGAGTTTATTATAGTAGTAGATTTTAGTTAGGAGATTGTGTCCTTTCTAGATAAGGATTTTTACTTAGTCACCAAGTATTGGGTTTTCTATTTAAGCATTGTAATACTTCATTATTTTTATTTTTATTGAATATATTGATTTGAGATTAAAGCTATGTGCTTTTGTGTGTGTTTCTTTACCGACTCTCTGCGGAGATAGGTACTCTCATTCCTTTTTCTCATCTTGCCCTACATCACTGACCTGCTCAGGTCTCAATTTATTCAAAATATGGCCGTTTTGCCTACCAATACGTAGAGACTAGAGAGTCAAATTAATGGTCCCTCCTCCCTCTGCTAATTTGAGTTTTATAAAATGCTAATATAGGCCAATTAGTTAGTGTAATGGTCCCTCCTCCCTCTTAACATATGTTTCATTAGCAGTGAAGGGTAGTTAGGACAAGTTATTTAGTCTAGTCATTTGTAAAGAATCACGGTGTCCTACTTGAATATCCTAGTTCTAAGATAGTAAGACATCCAGCAGACTATATATATGGATACTCACTTTCAGTAAAATCCAGCAATGAATTGGGAGAGGTTGAGATATTGTTTGTGTGATATTGCCCAACTCTTGTAAGTTTATAACTGATACTAATATTTTTCTTTTTCTCCTTTTCCTCTTCTTCTACACTTCACACATACGTTCTAAATTTCGAAACCACTCCTCGCATCCTAAGCCAATGACGAACCCAAATCTTACCACTTAAACATAGCCACATACTGTTCACAGGGCTTACAGCACCAAGACTAATCCTAAAACTTTCTATTTCTTACGTCATGCAAGATTCCATAACCATATGTTGGAGATTTCAAAACCTTACAGCTGTATACCTTTTTCTTTGACACAACCTTACATCTGTATACTTAAATTACGGAAGCTGGTATCTTATATTCTATTTTAGCCAAAACCAATTTAAAATGATCCTGATATACCGCTTGATGGGGGCAACAAGTCCAAAGATGAGAAGAAATTTATATTTATTTTATGAAAATTTTATTATGTTTAATAAGAACAAGGTGAGAAACGGCGGAATGGGAAGTTCGATTCCTCCACGGTCAACCAAGGCCACCCCAAAAAACCTCGAATGAATCTAATTCATTATACTCGCTCGGCATTATATTGAGAGAAATTAATGCATGTAATATTGTTTTATCTACTAGTGAGGATTTAGGACATTTAATAGTGATTAGGAAATTTTAATATTTAGTAAGAGTATTTTAGTCGTATAGTACTTTTATTGTTTTCTAAGTAATATTAGGGTTTTGAATCTTTTTAAATAGTGATGTAAACACACAAGTTAATTACACTATTGAATATTATTATTAAAAGATATTATTGTTGATTGCGATCAATTTACTCTTTTGCGGTTGAGGATCCTAGGGGTAGTGGAGTGCAGAGCTTCACCCTAGTTTTATCCTTCCTTTATTTTCCAATTAACTTTTAACAGTTGTTTTTCTCCAAATATCGTCCTGCATCACCGCTTAACAACTTCTTACAAAAAAAAATTAAGCTTCATAATTGGGTGGAAAGTATTTAGCCGAAGTAGCCCAAACTACTTCTACATCAGCGCCTCCATTAATTCCCAGATAAGTTTAGGTGATATAGTGCTTATAATTCTCATATATTTATACATTTTCATTGGCTTTCCTTCTTTAGTAAATTAGTGCTTTAAATGTTCTCCTCTGCAAACTTCCCATTCATAATCACGAGTCTAATATGGTATAGATAAAACTTCTCTTCCATTTCTCGTCAACACAGTCAAGGAATTTCAGTTGCAATAGACTACAACAAAATATTAGAGGATGTCCACAATTGTAGGGTTTCATCTAAGGCTGTAAACGAGTCAAACGGTTCGTGCTCGATTCGGGCTCGATTCAAAAAAATACGAGCGAGACTCGGATTCGTTAATAATATGATCCAAATCTGAACATTAAAAATAGTTCGAATAAAAATATGAGTAGAATTTGAGTAAGGTTATACTCGATTCGTTTAAGATTCAAACTACTCGAATTCTTGAGTGTGATTCGATACATGCTCGATTGATACAAATTCGATTAGATACTCGATACATTCTCTTATAATATATACAAATTTAAATCAAATTAGAATAATTAATTATTATTATTATTATTTTTTAATTTTAATTGTGATTTTATATTTGTAAAGTGTAATAGTAAATATATTTTCTCATTTCTAAGTAAAATAACAAATTCAATTTATAATTATATTTATTATAAAACTAGTTATTATGTAGAGACTCGAATTCAAGCTTGAATTTGAAGCTCACGAGTAATTTGACTATAATTCGAGCCGAGTCGGATCGAATTCGAGTAGTAAATTTTCGAGTCAAGTCGAATCTGAGTAGAATTTTTCAAATACAATTCGATTTCGAGTACGAATTTATCATTTCGAGTCGAATCCGAGTAGCTCTCTGTTCGCTTCGATTCGACTCGTTTACACCCTTAGTTTCATCCAAATAAAGTTAATTTGGAAAGAATTTGCTGATCTAAAAACAAGCACTCCTCCTTATTTATATTATTATATACCATCTCTACGTCTGGTTACGGTAAGAACTAAGAAGGAATTCCCCCCCGGTCCTCTCCTAATAGTCTGAAATCTGAATAATTTGATCTTCACAAACAGGATAAGTTTAAGCAAAGCTAGTTTCAGATGAAACCAAACAACCATAAGAACACATCGAGTTTGAGACCTATAACTATCAGCACCTACTTTTTTTTTTACAAGAAGTCCACCCTTGATGTAGGACGAGCTTGTGAGACTTGGTTAAAACAATATAAAAGGCTTTGGAAACCCATAAATTAAAAGTTGAATTTTAATTTGTATTGTATTTTAATTTGTAGTTATCTTATTAGAGTCCAATCTAGATTAGGAAAGTTGTCTAGGAATATTATAAAGGAAATTAATATTTCCACAACACTTTTTATATTTTCACATGAAAAGTGTCGCTATAGATATATAGCGGCGTTGAAAACCGTCGCTATAGGATCTATAGCGACCAGTTTTCATGTGGAAATATCATTTTCTGTTGTGGATTTATCAATTTTCTATTATAAATGGTGATGTACTTTATTATTTTGGATACATTGAATGATTAATTGATTGAGTTTTGTGTGAGAATTATCTTTCTGATATTTATCCTTCATCCCAAAATCTGTGTCACCGTCATATTTGTAACACCCCAGTCCCACATCGAAAGATATGAGAAAAATTTGTCTGTATATAAGAAATTAAGTTACAATCAATAGTACCTTTAATGATGACCTTTTGGATGAGCCTGTGGTGGGAAAAGATGACCCAAGAAAATACTATTGGGCCAGTGGTTTAAGGCCTTATTTGGATGCATTTGATTCGATTCGTACTTGGGATTTGACCTAAGATTTGTTTCGAACTTGGGATTTGACCGAGTTGTTTCAATATTGGTATTAAAGTCAAACCTCTAAACCACCTTCTGTCGCCATAACAGTCATGAAATCATAGTACTAAACAACCCTAACCCAACCAAAACACCATCTAATAAACAAGCACTGCCATCATCACCCACACCAATCGCTGCCATTAACAGAACTTCTATCCCAAACTAGCATATTACCCAACCAGAAACCTACACAAACACCGCCCTAATTGCAGCCACGCTTATACCAAACAAGACCAAGTCAGCCCTAAATTTTCAAAACTCAAACAATACCAAAACATATCCAAAATCTACCCTAATATCCACCACCATAGACCCAATTGAACAACCCAAAACCTCTTGAAACCCTAGCCGCCATAAATTGAAGCTTATACTGCAACCTGACCCCACAACGACCAATCGAAGGAAAGCCACAACCAAATCCTCCTCCAACGCGAGTGTGACAAAAACGGGAAAAAACATAAAGAGAGTAGAAGAAACGTTCACCACCATCACCGCCGCTGCGTTCCGCCACCACCATCCTCATTTTTGTCGAAAAATTTTTAAGCCTTTAGCCTCCTCAGGCTTGCTACTCTCCTTGGACTTACGTGAAAAAGTGAAGCAGAGAGAGACAAGACCCATGAAGAATAAAAAAGAGATCTTGGGAAAAAATATCTCCTGGCAAATTACATTTAGGTACCCCAAAGTTTTTATAGTTTTCTAGTTTAGTCCCCCAAGTTTTCTTAAATTTTAAAATACCCTAAAATTTTACATATCGGTCCTTGTACTTTCATTTTCTTCAATTTCAGCCCCTGAAGTTTCATTAGTTTCAGTTTCGTCTTTGTTTCTTTATACTTTCTGCACTTAAGCCACTAGAGCAAGTCCCAAAAAAATAAAAATAAATAAATAAGCGCATATTTTTATTTGCAAGAATCAACGCTAAGCTTGATACTTATATGTTACAACAAGACGAGCGTCTCAAAAGGATTGAAGATTCAATCACAACACTTACTGCAAATGCAACAAATGTTTAAGTTTCTCTTACATCATTTGCAGCAAAAATTGACGTACTCACGGAACGCGTTAATAAGGGACAAGAAGATGCTCATAAGAATTTTGAAGACCTCATCCCAGATCCTAATCATCTGAGACTACAACAAAATGACCCTAATCCACGAGTTAATCCTCATGTTCCGGATCTTAGGATGAATGCAGTTGATAGAGGAGCGAAATTAGATGTTGGAGACTCCTAATGGCGATAATAGTCCCGAAGCATTCTTCGATAAGATTTTGGAGAGCTTCTTTCGTTGGTATGAATTATCCGATGAAAGAAAACTTTTCTTTGCGGAAGCGAAATTGAAAGGGACAACCCGTATTTGGTGGGATCAACATTAGCGAAATTTATATACAGCTCCGAGAAGATAGGAAGATATAAAAGCTACATTGACACGACATTTTGTGCCTTCAAATTATAAGCAATGAGCATATTTGCAGTTAACTGAGTTGGTGCAAGTTAGTAAATCTATAGCCGAGTATACTTCAATATTCTACAGTTTGGGTACATGATCCGAAATCCCTTGGGTTGAAGAAATTTTAATATCTATGTACCATCGAGAATTGAATCTAGAGATTGCAAGTGGTATAGCATTAGGTAAACTCTTGCTCCTGGATGATGTCGTTCAAGTTTCCACCGAAGTGGAGGATAATTTGAAAAAGAATTTTGTTAGGCCTCCAATACCAGTCCAAACTCGAAGTGAACATACTGTTGTGGAGCCCTTCAGCTACTAGCAAGCCTAATATCTCTAAGGTGCTATAATTGTCATGATTTTGGCCACATGTCTTTTAAGTGTCCTTCCACGAAGGTGAATGTTGCCTCTTCTCCCTCAAGGCAACTTGATGTTGTTGGCAAAGAGTTTGGGAGAATTGATTTGGACGAATAGGTTTGCAAGCCGTTAGACGTCAAATATGAGACCCCAGGATTTGGAAGTTGATGCTCATTTGGAAGGATATTTAGGAGTTCTTCGACCTTTACTTTATTGCTCAGAGATATAAGGGTGATCCTAAAATCCATCGTGGGAAATTTTTTCAGACGAGACTCGGATGTGCGGGACATATATGCTCTCTTGTGATTGATACTGTGAGTTGTACGGAAACAGTTAAGCCTGTTATATCCAAGGAAGCAGTGAAGAAACTTGGGCTAAAAGTTGAGCCTCACCCAGAACTGTATGATGTTGCATGGATTACCAATACAAAGTTGTGTGTTACTCAAAGGTGTTTGGTTACATTTTCTGTTGGCAAGCTTAAGAATACCGTTATGTGTGATGTTCTACCTCTTAAGGTTTGTCACATTATCTTAGGGCGTACATGGCTATGGGATCGTTATGCACAACATGATGCTCGTGCTAATATCTATTTGATTATCAAAGGCAATACCAAGTTTACTCTTACTTGTGCTATCGACATGCCAAATTTGAAGCTTACAAAGAATTCCTTGGTGATCCAGCGTGTTATTTCTTGTGTTGATGTTTTTAACTCGACGGAGTCAAGTTTTTCACAGCGAAGGAGAACTGATGTAGAAAGAGCCCGTGAGACTTTGTTAGAACAATATAAAAGGCTTTGCAAGCCCATGAATTAGAAGTTATATTTGAATTAGTTTATTTTAATTTGTAGTTATCTTATTAGAGTCCAATTTAAGTTAGAAAAGTTATCTAAGAGTATTATAAATGGTGATGTACTTTATTATTCTGGATACATTGAATGATTAATTGATTAAGTTTTGTATGATAATTATCGTTGTGATATTTATCCTTCATCCCAAAAACCTTCGTCCCCATCAACCCTCAGCAAACTAAATTATCAAAAACAAGAAAACACTTAAAAAATTGCAGCCCTACAATCTCTACATAAATTAATAACAAAGACCCCATAGCAGAAGCCCAAAGAGACGCAAGAAAAATAACCCTATCATTCAACAACTTTAAAGATAAGTAACTTTCTCTAAACAACCTAGCATTACGCTCATTCCAAATTCCAAATTCCCCATAAGATAGAAAAGAAGACGCACTTCCATAAAATTTTTGGCATCCCTCTTGCTTTTAAATCCTCTTAAAACAAATTAATAACATATCTTTCACCGTAGCAGGACACACCCACTCCTCTCCTAACACTCCAAAAAGAGAACTCCACAATCCATAAGCAACAGGACAATGTAGAAATAAATGTAACTATCAGCACCTACTAGCTTCAGGCCTTCAAACTATTATGATGCAGAGCAGAGTAGTGCAAGCCTAGACAAGTTGGACCTTCAAAAAGCCATGCAAACTGCAGAGTAGCCTGTAATATTGAATATTATAGTTAGGAAGTCTATGTTCATGTTAGTATAGTCTGATTGGTGTTGTTTCTTTTGCTATAATAGCCCTATCATTGGATTTGTTCATTTGATGTTTATAACATTTATTCTGTGCAATGCCCCAATCCACTATAATTGTCTTCCCTTTTAATATAAATTCTACTTGGCAAAAGTAAATACTAAACTTGACAGTTTTGGGCTAGTAAACTTCTAATAGCCATAACTTTTGATCAGCTTGGAGTTACAGGGCCCATAACCCCAATTCGAAAAGGTCTTGACAAGATCAACAAGACTCGTGGCTTTTAGCCATGCTACATGTCATTTTAAGCCAGAAAAACGCAGGGAAAACAGGCGTTGGGCTACTTGAATTTTTTGTCGATTTTATAGCCTTAAAGGAATTTTGGGTTTTTCTTAATTTAGTTGTTCCTTTCATAACTAGGATTGGAATTTTGTTTTGGACTATTTAAAGCTTCCGTAAAGTTATTTTCAGCAGACTTTGATTATTGATTTTATTATATTAAAAGTTCTATGAAAATTCATGCTCATTCTTGTTACCACAGAAGATTGTGTTGAGAGTGTTAATCTAACCATTTTTATTGCTGCGTCACGACAACAAGCCTGTCTTCTACACATTATTTGTTAATGCATGAATATTGCAAGGTTATACTCAATAGAACAAACCTACTGAAAAATATGCTTCATTAGGTTCGATTCATAAATTGTTACAGTCCCAGAGTTAATTGAGTACTAACTGGCACTTCCTTAATTTCCTCAAGTTAATTTGGATGTATGGCGTAAAACAACACGACAGGATGACAAGGTATTTCCAAAGTTGGTCTGTTTAACTGAGTATGCAAAAAATATAGGTCCCTTATGGAAAACGTAATGCCAGAAATCAAATATGCTGAAACTCAAGAATTATAAAATGCGTTACTAATCATCTAAAATACTATATATGAAAAACTAGTACATATATGAAAGATCATGACAAAGAAGAACAAATATCACTCACCCGGCATTGAATATTATAGGTGGAAGAAGATAAATAAAGAAAAGATCTTCACTGAAGACAAGAATATGAGAGTTTTTCCCTCCACTTATTAGCAAGATAACAACTCCTGTGCATATACCCTACCATAAATCCAAATATTAGTTGCAAACTAAGAATATGATTGAAAACGGAATTTATACTAGGTTTCGTTCATACAATTATGGAAACTGCAGCTTCAAGAAATAATATATTTATATGATTTAACAATATAATGAGTTGATGCTCCATTGGTAGACAATACAAGGAAAACAAAATATTGAGGTTGAGCTTTAAAATAACAATTAATCTACTTACTAAAGCCCAGTGTAAATACTTGACTAAATTGCCAAGGAATTTATATTTTTCAAGTTACAAAAAATATAGGTTTAATACTCCCTCCGTTCTAATTTTTAGGTATACATTTTTAAAATGAAGACTTCTAAAGATAACTTATGCTTCAAGAGTACCTTTAATATGAGCTAAGAATTTAGTAGTGGCATTGTGATGCTAGAAATGATAGTAAAAAAGAAAATGACAAATTAGGAATATCATGTGGGTTTATTATTCTAAAATACAAATGCATCTCTTTCTCTGGAAGAGACTAAAAAACAAAATGTATCTCTAAGTCTGGAACACGAGGGAGAACTTCATAAAATTCTTCAAGATGGAGGAAATTGACAGTGAAAAATGAAAAACTCACAATGAAAAGAGCCGTGATCGACTCATTCATCCACCGATTCTCCTCGAGGAGATGACCTATTACAATGCAAGCACAAAGGAGGGCCACAAAAGATTCATAGACACCACCGAAGTGTGATCAGAAGTTGACAGAAGTCCCAATCTTGGAACTGCAGAACTCAATTGGAAAGCCATTATTGAAACCACCTTTTAAAACCCTCCAATTAAATAATGCAGCCACAATTAATTTATCATTCTCAACACAAACAATAATTCAAATCTGAAACTCTAAACTTCCGTTTCTGTAGCCTCTGAAAGACACAAATCACAGGAACTCTGCATCCAATAAAATCATGCAATTATGACCAAATTTTGCACCCAAAAAGACAAATGTACGCAAAATGATCGATAAACGCAAGAATAATATGATTAACATAGCCCTAATGAGAAAATGGGTGGAAATTAACTGCCATGCAATTATAAAACTACATTTATATTTATATATGATTTTAAATTTTTCGCTCACTCAATAAATCATTTTAGCCGTTCAAAGTTTGGGATAAATCCAACCGTCGATGTATGCCGAAGATATTTTATATATATATATATATATATATATATATATATATATATATATATATTTAGTTTTATCATGAACCAAACAGATGGTACGATAAATTAGAATCACAATTACAATACTTACCAGCGCATTCTGAAAATGTATATAATTTTCAAACATGGCACATAAAATCGAACGTATATATATATATATAATTGTTGTTTTCTGCTCCGAATTTCTCACAAATTCCTGATTTGCCGTAATGTGGAATCGAAATTAAGTAGGTATATATACATACATTACATATGTAGATTTCTAGAGATAGAAACAAGGTGAAGAAATGTGGAAAATTTTAGAGAGAGAAAATATGGAAGAAATCGTTGAGAGAGAAGGTGGGGAGGCACCAGGTGAAAATTCGGAAACAGGGAGAAGATGAAAAAGAGAGACCATAAACGTGTCACTTCACCAAAGGGACTCTCATTACTTGCTTATACAGTATATTGTTAATTCTAATTAAAATTATTAAATTAAATAATTCTATGAGTACTTTTTCTTTTTCCAAGCATTTTTTTAGTGCAATGATAAAAATGGCAAATAGTACTTTAACCTAGTTGATTTGTGAAGTTCTCAAATTTTAATTGTAATAAAATACTGAATTAATAATTCTGTATTTAGTAATTTGTGCATATTCTTTGTTTCCAAGGCTTTTAGAGTATTAACTTCACCAATTATAGGAAGAAGAAGATCAATCTCATATATATATATATATATATATATATATATATATATATATATATATATATATATATATATATATATATATACGGTCAAGTTCAAGTGCAATACTCCTTAAAAAGCAATACTCCCTTAAAGAGTACTACTACTTAAAACCTTAGTCTTCTCTCCCCTCAAAGGCTCCCTTCAGACTCTATCTCCTCGATCGACAATCCCGCGACATCCTTCTCCGAAATCAAATCTTTCTTCGAACGATTTCTTCACAAAAATTCAGAACGGAGGAGAAATCTTCACAAATCCTTCGATCGAAGCCCTAGAATCATCACATTTTGAGCTTCCGTAAGTCCATATTTCAGGTGGAGAATAAATCGTGCCCTAGAATCGGAACACGGAAGAAATCGAACTTCAAACTCTTTACAAATCGGTAATTAATTGATTATTTTTGAGAAGTTTGGTCATTCTACTCTGTTTTATATGTATATAAGTATCAGATTTGTGAAGATTTGGCTTAATTTTACTCTGTTACTAGCATTTGTGTATTTTTAAACAAAAATTTCATAAAAGTGTTTTTTTTAATGGAAAAAAAATACCTGTGGTCTTATTTGACAAAATGTGCACATGACCTGTGGCCTTGTATATTTGTTACAATTATCCTCACGGAGGAAGTTCAATGATAATGGAAAAAGCTGCAATGATAGTTATTTAATTTGCTTCAGTTGAAAATGTACCCATGGACCAAAAAGCGATTAAAATCATTTTCTGTAGTATATAAATATAGAGATTTTTATATGCAGTGCATGTTTGTGAATTTATTCTGATTGTAGTTTTCAAGGACAGAGTCTTTTGATAATTTAGTCTCTTATTAAATGTGTCAACTATAGGTTTTTGGTGTCTTTTTCCCCCCTACTTATTGTATGGTTCCGACAATTTGGAAGTATTGTTGTGCTTATTAGTATGAAAGATTGTGTTTTCTTTAATTACATGGTATTTGGAAGACATTTATGCTCTTGGCCTATTGCTTTAACTTTTTAAGCACCATAATTTAGAATGCCATCTGCACGTGAGAGTATGAATGCACTTTCTTTTCTTATATTAAATTTTTGAACAAACATAACCAGAATGCCTTAGAGCACTTAGATAATGCTTAATGTAATAATACTGTAATATAGATGATGGATAATTCTTGATGAATGAGCATGCTAAGCTTGCCTAGATTAGAGTGTAATTGTAATACTAAAGCCAACTTCATAAAGTTGAGAAGAATTCCTGCAAGATTTTCAGATTTTTAGATTTTCAGAATTCCTGCAAGATAGTTATTATCTCAATAATTCTTCTAATTGGTGATTTCACAAGTTCAAGTAAATTCCTGTTTGTCCAGGTGTAAATATAATGGATGACATGGACCATGAAATAGGGAGTTGCGGGGATAATGTTGAAATGAATTTGGAAATAGAAATGGATGGGGATGACTCGAGTGTAGAGGGGTTGAATGTGAACAATACTAATACAGTTGTCTACTATCCTCAAGTAGTCGATGAGTTTACGCCTAAGCTTGGTCAAGAATTTCAAACATTAGATGATATTCACACTTTTTACAATACATATACAATGCATGCTAGTTTTAGTGTACAAAAGTTTAATGAGAAAAAAAGGCGGGTAGCGATGAGATTTGTAGGAAGGAGTATGTGTGTTCCAAGCAAGGAAAGAGTATGTGTGTCCTTGATGAAATGTACAGTGGCCAAGATGAACTGATAAAGTGAGAGTATGATTGCTTTGTTCTCACTTTGATGAGAAAGATTACATTAAATATTAATGAGAATAAAGCAATCTATGGCCCTCGATAGAAATTCTGCCACTTCAATATATAGGGAAATGCGGAACCACGATAATGCGAAAAAGGAATGGACAGATGAAGAACTTAAGAAATACCTTTTGCTTAATCATACAAGTGGGTTACACAATCTCGTCTAATACCTTTTGCTTAATTTATGACTCTTGGCATGTTTGTCTATATTCATATCCTCTTTTGTTGCCAAACAGAGTCGTACATTACCCCATCACCCAGGTCCACTCTTAAGATGGTTATGTTATTATTTGTTTGAATTTTATTTGTGTTATTGATACTCAATTTGTAATATTGCTGCAGAACTGCTAAAACAGAGTGCAATATCTTTGCTTCATTACAATTAATTCATTACATTTAAAATAGGGACTTCACACAACCTAACTGTTCCATCTCCTAACATCCAAGTTATAATTTTTTCCTATTTAGGCATCTTCTTGCACAGAGATGGTTCCAAAGAAATTTCAAAGTAGCAAAATCACGGAAACCCATGTGATTATCAAGTAAATCCTCTGTTTGCATCTAACATTTTGAGCTTCATTTTTAAGAGCCCTCAACTTCCTCAACAAACCAGGAATCACTTGAATGGCTCTCGACTGCATTGGAGGATCATATTACATGAAATACCCGCAACCATGAGGCTGTCAAAATAGAATTTTTTTTCAAAACAAACTTAATATCAAAGGAAATTGACTAAAAATTACTTACTCTTGCAGTTTGACATCCATAGAATCGACGACCAGGATTCAAATCAGTCCAAGAAGTTATCAACATAGCCGGGCGATGACAATGGCAGTGATTAATTGTGGCCATTTAAGTTGACTATTTCCAGTGTTGGGGATGTGGCGCATGCAACATAATCAAAATAAATCAAATGAACCAAAAAAGGATATACACTTGAAATATACCCCGCAAGGAAGTGAATACACATAAAAACATTAAGCATAGCAGATCTATATTATAGTATTATTACATTAAGCATTATCTAAGTGCTCTAAGGCATCTGGTTATGTTTGTTCAAAAATTCTGGTTAAGTGCTCTAAGGAATTATCTAAGTGCTCTAATGCAGGGCCAGACTTGAAGTGATATAACCTGCTACAGTTCTCCAGTTTACCAAACTGCATAGCAGGTTAGCTGTTTTTCTGGTTTCTTGTAAAATCTTACAAAATGAACAAGTAACCAACCAAAAAACCTTTCGAACTTCACAATCCTCCTCCTTGTAAGGTCACATGAATTTTATTGCGTCAAATTTTATATGCTGATAGTTTGATAGAAAGGATGCAAGAAGCAGCTCACCAACATGAACAAATAGCAAAAGAAGATCAAAAAAGACGGGGAGGGGTGGGCATGGGGTGGTTAAATTCCTTAGCAATGCCTTTTTTCCATTACATTGGGTTGTAAGATCTTGTCGCTTCCCATCAGTATCTCTAACTTAAATAATTCCTTTAATCCTTGTAGGATTGTAATCACTCTTCCTTACAATGCGTCTTATCAATGTTTACTTATTTTGAGAACATCATGTTCTTAAAAACTCACAAATTTACCAATTCTTATTCAAACTATCCGGAATAAATATTAGAACGTAATCCTTGTTCATTTCAAACCTTCTCCTTTCTACATGCTCAAAAGTTCATATACAAGCACAACTGAAATATGTAAGCAACTATAACCATGGCACTGACTAACTATTTCACGGACTAAGTATGGCACTTAGCATGCTCATCCATCAAGAAGACATAAAATCACGACAAAATGAAGTCATGTGTAAACTCTTTTCTAGCAAGTCCAGAGTTCATAATAAATTCCAAGAGAACTATTTCTAGTGCACATTTTGTCAAATAAGAACTGCCCACAGGTATTTTTTTTCATTTAAAAAACACTTTATGAAATTTTTGTTTAAAAATACACAAATGCTAGTAACGATTTCTTCACAAAATTTCAGAACGGAGGAGAAATTAAGCCAAATCTTCATAAATCTGATACATATATACATATAAAACAGAGTACAATGCCAGAAATTAAGCCAAATAATCAATTAATTATCGATTGTGAAGAGTTCGAAGTTCGATTTCTTTCTTCTTCTGATTCTAGGGCACGATTTGTTCTCCACTTGAAATTTTGACTTATAGAAGCTCGATTTGTGAAGATTCTAGGGCTTCGATCGAAGGATTTGGCTTAATTTCTCCTCCGTTCTGAAATTTTGTGAAGAAATCGTTCGAAGGAAGATTTGATTTTGGAGAAGGAGGTCGCAGGATTGTCGATCGAGGAGAGAGAGTCTGAAAGGAGCCTTTGAGGAGAGAGAAGACTAAAGAAAGAAAAACAGGGAGGTTTTAAGTAGTAGTGCTCTTTAAGGGAGTATGCTTTTTAAGGAGTATTGCTCTTAAACTTGACCGTATATATATATATATATATATATATATATATATATATATATATATATTATTTGTCGCTATGGCAAGATCAATAGTATTTATTTTTAATTTATTTTTGCTAATTTTAAGCAATATTTGTTACGAACAATATGGATAATAATTTATTATATTACTAATTAAAAAAATTAATTATGATTTTGAAAAACATAATTGTAGCTATTAAATAGTTAAATATTTATTCAAATAACTACTGATTGAACTATATATTGTAGGTTCTTTCAATCTATGATTTCCAGAAGCGCAAGAAATAATCTAGAAGTGGGTTGAATAGATCTTTAAAAAATTTCTTTTTAATAATTGATTACCAAATAGTTAAACAGATAACTGATTTTGATATACGGAGCATAATAATATTTTTAAAGATGCCCCTTCAACGATATAAAGAAAATCTCAGTTCTACATTTAGCAGAAATGTGAAAATAGTCATTGACAGAAAAACGTGGAGTAGCAGGAAAATAGAATGCATTAATAAAGAATACATATATTTTTAAGAGGTTAGGAGCACAAAAGTTTCCTAGTCATCTCTTCTACTCCGAGAATATGGATATTCCACTAAGGAGGAGTAATCACTAATATTACAGTTCACAAAGAACTGTTTTACAACTGATTCACTAAGAATCCCTCAAGTCACACATACTTTGGATTATACTGATCATTAAGATCACAATTATAAAGGAATAAGGTTGGTTTGAGGTTTTGCTAAGTGATTATGAGCTTCATGATCGAATAACTTAGCAGTATGTGAACTTTCTTAGTATCGTAGAGTATGAAGCTTTTTGAACTTTTAGATTAGACAACGTTTTGTCTTGATTTGATACTCCTTATGTTTGAAGTTTGTTACCCTTTTATAGAGCTTCTTTGGGATCTTCCCGTTACTTTAATCTTGTTGTAGACACTCGAAATTTTGTTTCCCTGTTATTAACACTGTAGGAGGGAAAGACTGTCTTTCCAAATCAACCCTGGTCTCAATACTGGGCCATCAACTCAACCCTGGTCTCAATACCGGGCCATCAACTCAACTCCGGTCTCAATACCGGGCCATCAACTCAACCACCGGTCTCAATACCGGGCCATCAACTCAACCCCGGTCTCATTATCGGACCATCAACTCAACCCTAGTCTCAATACCGGGCTGTCAAATCAACCCCGATCTCAATAGCGGGCCTTCAAATCAACCCCGGTCTCAATATTGGGCCGTCAAATCAATCCTGATCTCAATACCGGGTCGTCAAATCAACCCCGGTCTCAGTACTGGGCCATCAACTCAGCCCCGGTCTAAACCCGGGAGATACAGGTCAGCCCCGGTCTCAACCCGTGAAGTACAAGTCAGTCCCTGTCTCAACCCGGGAGGTATAGGTCAGACCCGGTCTCAACCCGGGAGGTACAGGTAAGCCCCGGTCTCAACCCGGGAGGTACAGGTCAGCCCCGATCTCAACCAGGGAAGTACAGGTCAGCCTCGGTCTCAACCCGGGAGGTACAAGTCAGCTCCAGTCTCAACCCGGGAGGTACAAGTCAGCCCCGATCTCAACCAGAGAAGTACAGGTCAGCTCCGGTCTCAACCCGGGAAGTACAAGTCAGCCCCGATCTCAACCTGGGAAGTACAGGTCAGCCCCGGTCTCAACCCGGGAAGTTGAGATCAGCCCCGGTCTCAACCCAGGAAGTACAATTCAGCCCCGGTCTCAACCCAGGAAGTACAGGTCAGCCCCGATCTCAACCCAGGAGGTACAGATCAGCCCCGGTCTCAACCAGGGAGGTGCAGGTCATCTCGGGTCTCAACCCGGGAGGTCAGGTCAACTTCAAAAACAATTCTGAAGCATCACTGCATCTCTAGAGGAAAACTTGGAGGGATCAAGTCAGCCTCAGAGACAACACTGAGGATAAACAAACTCGAATGGGATCTAAACCTTGGAAACAACCCTAGGAAGTCAGCCGAAGGCCATGCCGACATTGAAGACTACCCTGGGAGGGGTAAATTGGTCATTTTACCAACTTAAACCTGATTCGGTCAAACTCAAGCTGAATTGATGCCACTAAGGTCAGAACGAACCATAACAATGATCCCGAGTGCAAACAGCGCAAGATAGCTCAACGGACAAACTACGGGGAATCGAAGACTTGATTATGAACCCGTCTTCTTGGACTCGAAAAATGTTTTATCCTATGTCATTGTGACACTCTCGACGAGGGCTTTCTGGAAATTTACAGCACGCCTCAAACGAACGCTCTGATCAAAAGTTAGAAAGTTTTGAACCTGACATCGCATTGCTCGGAGTGCACGTACTTCGATACAGCGGGACCCGCCACGTGGGCCCTACCATGTGGAGCCGCACCTCTACCTGCGGATAGCAGCAGGTAGAGTGGAGGCTCCTTGGTTTATATATATGAGCTCACCCCCAGCTCATTTGAAAAAAAAACGCTTTGAACCCCTGCCCGTTTAGTTTTCCAGCCATTTTCTTGTCTTCCAAACCCAAATTTTTTCACTCTAACACGTAGATATACCCACATACTACCACATATCAGAAAATAACCGGTAGATTTGGACGTTTAAAGCCTACGATTTGGAAAAAAGCCCGTGTAGCAGTCCATTGTGAGTATTTTTATGATCAGAAAGTTTATATTACTTCATTACGCTGTTATACACTTGTATATCAAGTTTCGTTTTCTAAATATGCCAGGAACTTAGTTTCGTGGCCGTTTTTGTTAACTTTGGTACATTTTAGTACCTAAACGCATTTTCTAGCATTTCTACAACTCGGATTGACGATCCGTCGCTTCTAGCAGCTTTTATATACTCGCATCTTCGTGTTGAGCAACTTCGCCAGACTGGGTTATCTTCCCAGTTCGGGTTTGACTTTTTTTGTATATATACTAACTTTTTAATTTTGTCAAGCCCGGATGTCAAATCTGCGATAGTTAACTACTTATATATATATACATATATATGCAACATTCACCATACTGGGTTATCTTCCCAGTCCTGGTTGACTACTTTTTTGTCTATATATATATATACAATCCAGTTCGGCCTGGATCATTCTGTGGCCTTTTTACTATTTTTGCACCATTCACCATACTGGGTTATCTTCCTAGTCCTAGTTTGACTATTTTTCAGTCTAAATATAGATTTACTTTCTAGTCCGGGCCTCAGAGTGAAAACCCACCGCCCTTTACTATTTATATATATATTTTAATTCTGTCCAGCCTAGATCATTCTATGGCTTTTACAGCTTTTTATAAATATATATATATTTACTTTTCAGTTCGGGCACAGGCGTGAAAACCCATCGCCCTTTTTTACGCTTTCATATATATATATTTCAATTCTGTCAAAGCCTGGATCACTTCCGTGGCTATTTACAGCTTATATATATATATATATATATATATATATATATATATATATATATATATATATATATATCAATTCCAGTACGAGCTTGCGAGTGAAAACCCATTGCCCTTTATAGCTTTCGTATATATATAATTATATATATATTGCTTTACTCATTTTTATTAAATTGTTGCTTTAAATATTCATTTTATATGAATCGGCACTAACATTTCTGCGGGCGAACTAGATTTCTTTAAATCTCGCCAACTCTAGCAGTTCAAAATAAGTTTAGACAGAACTGGGAAGCTAGAATGGCTGAGATTTTTTAAATCTAGCATTTTCTAGTTTCAGTTATAAAAGCTACCTCGCGGCCATTAGATCGCTATCTAGTGGGAACAAGATGCTTCGGCCAGGTGTGAACTAGGATTTACTGATGAATCATTGGTTCTGGCGATATTTGGATACATTTCTGTACAAATTTGAGCTGTGCAGGTTTATTGGCCTCCCTATGTGAGCCTAGGAATTATGGGATTCATGATCAAGCAGATCAGAATCTGATTCCCACGATGGACAAACTCCACTTTACAAATGTACCCTGCCAAATTTTTTATAAAAATGTATATACAAAAGACCTTAAAACGGTTATCCGGATTTAAGGTCTTAACATAGTAAAAACATGGTTTGTCGTGTCAGAGTCACTCCGATGGCTGTTATGCCCATGAGAAGGCCAACACTTGTATATATTTTGTGGTCGAGGATGCTTCGCAGCCCGACAAACACCATTCTTAAGGCTGAAAAGATAAAACTGAAGTATCAATATGCTTCAATTGCTATGTTAGCGTAAGGGTTTGAAAACCTTATTTCAAAAACATTATTTCAATAATCTTATTGGAAAAAAGAAGCTTTTGCAAATCAAATCAAATACTTTTGCAAATCAAATCAAAGACTTTTTGCAAAACAAATCAAACCCTTTATATATAGGTTCAACGATGAATAGACATGCTTTCAATCAAAACATAGGCCCAATTTCTTCCAGTATTCACACACATTGCAGATTTAAAAGGGAAATATTGAAAAGATGCAGTACCGTGTTTACACGGGAGTTGTGGGGTGTCTAACACCTTCCCCACACTTAACCAAGCCCCCAAACTCAAAACTTTGTTTTTAAAGATCAAGTTTCGACAGTGTCCAGCAATTGAGCCTCTTTTCAAACAAAACTCGATTGAGTTGGTACAACCATTTCAAATCTACCAACTGGCGACCTTGTAAAACGTTCAAATCGTCGACATGATACATGTTGGCCTTTTCCTAAAAAACCCTTCAAAACCTTTTTCACAAATAAAAAGAGTAAGGGTAGACATAACTTAGGAAGAGAGAAAGACCCGGGTTGTGACCCGACCCGCGGATTTTTTCCCGACGTCGATAGGTGGCGACTCTGCTAGGGACAGTAGAGGGCTTAGGCTGCGTTTAAATCTTTTAAAAAATTGCACTTTCATATCTGCGTATGTGTGAATGTTGCGTCTTTACATTAAATGAATGCATGAAATGCGGTGTCTTTACATTGAATGAATGGGAATGAATGTTTTCCTGCCTTTTTAGTGCTTCGCACCCATATTAGTGCTTCACACCCATGTCATTATATGCATAACGGTGAGATACGATGTATGTGAATGTATGTTGTGTGATTCCTCCTCCGAGAGGCAAACCAGTCGGTGATAAGTAATGTCTCTGGGGACGGCTAAGTCTCTGGGGCTCATGAAAGTGCACCACCCAGATTCGCTCCAGTTGAAAGATCGGATTAATTTCCCCTCTAGTAGATTGCGATGACCTGGGGACCTTTATGCCAAAAAGCCGCGAGAGTAGCCTAAGATAGGTTAGTCTCTGATTAACCAAATCCGATGGGAAACTCCTTCATGCCTTCATCTTTTAATTCAATATCAAGTTTTCAATTCCAACGTAAAGGAGCACAATGTAAATATCATAATAAAAATTTACATTCCTTGTTATATACATCTTGTCATCTTGTCATCAAAACAACTGACCTCTGTTTTACAGGATAAGATTAAAAAACCACAAAAACACAACATGACATGCATCCTATCCCTACCTACCTCAGGATATTGACACGCCTACATTTTGTTGTAGGTAAAAAATTGGTCCTGTTACTAGATCTAAGTCTAAGAAAGCACTAAGTCCACCCACGGACATGACTTCAAGTGCTCAGCCAGAATCTACCTCTGTCTCTAGGGAAGAGTTCAAAGGCCTGAAGAATCAGATAGCCGAATTGGCCAGTTTCCTGAGAGAACAAAGTAAGGCTCTTAAGGGGAAGCAAGCTTAAGCTCACACAGAACCAGGAACACCTGGTGGTAGGCAAGAGACCGAAAAGAGAGAGACTCAAATTCCTGGACCACAAAACCAGGACACAACCAACAAAACCTCTGAAAATACCGTCCTCAACAAAGAACAGGAAGCTAGTGACATTCTGAAGAAAGTACAGCAGATGGAAGAAACCACCGGGTCTATCAAAGGGACTGGGGCCTTTGACAGTGTCAATTATTCAGACCTCTGTATATTCCCTAGGGTTCTATATCTCAAAAAATTTAGAACTCCTAATTTTGAGAAATACGATGGATTAGGAGACCCTTACACTCACTTGAAAGTATTCATTGGAGAACTCGGATCCTATGCAGAGGACGAGAAACTCCGAAAGCAGTTTTTTCAGAAGAGTCTGACCGGAGAGGCTAGAGCCTGGTACGCCCGTCTAGATAACTCCAAAATTCAAAGTTGGGAAGAGTTGGCCCATGCCTTCCTCAGTCAATACAGCTTCCAATCTCAGCTGGCTCCAGACAGATAGCAGATAACCAAAATCAAGAAACAAAGTTCTGAGTCATTCAGAGAATATGCTCAACGATGGAGAAGGGTTGCAGTACAAGTCACCCCAGCTATGACTAAGTCTAAGATAGTCATGACCTTCACCGATATTCAAGACGCTCCATATTATGAGAGGGTCCTAGCAGGCATAGGAAAACCATTTTCTGAAATGATCAAGTACGGTGAGTTGACCGAAATGGGGCTAAAGTCTGGGAAGATAAAGGACCTGACTGCCTTGGAAGCCGTTGTCGAGCATATCCAGTCCGAAAATTATGGTAGTAATCCCCGAAGAACACATAAGAAGAAAGATGAAGAAGTGTCCTTAGTATTGCAAGGATAGAATCCGAGGGGCTAGTCAAACAATATGCCCATTCAAAGGAGGAACTATACCCCTTTTTAAGCTTCAGCTCAACCTTCGAACCTTCCATTTAAGAAGACTATGGAGGCCAAACGTCGGAGAAGATTCACCCCGTTAGGGGATTCACTCGAGAATGTGCTGAAATTGTTAACCGCACAGAAGAAGATTGTGCAACTCCTTATACCAACTAACACCGGTGGATGAAATTTTGACCCAAGCAAGAAGTGTGCCTACCATTCGGGATCTCCGGGCCATGACACATAAGACTGTTGGTTTCTCAAGCACAAAATTCAAGATTTGATTGACAACGGAGAGATTGTGGTGACAAAGCCTGATCAACCGGACGCTCAGGATAATCTCCTCCCTCAGCACAAAGAGGAAAATGTCAACATGATCAACACAGGAAATGGAGAAGGATCCAAATACCTCCATTATATAGGGGAATCAACTCCATCCAGCAACAACAGCCCAGATAGTTAGGAAGTTTTGGAAAGGCGATTCCTGATTGAGCAGGAGATAAAGTCTAGCAAGGAACAAATCGAACAGTTAGCAGAGCTGGTTATATACCAACATCAACTCACCAGACAGTTGATGAATCCGACCAACCATTCTGAAGAAAATCCTCCCACACTGGAGATCAATCCCATCCCCATGAGGGATCACTACCAGTCTCATGAGCATGAATCCTGGGTTGACAAGATGGCCAAAGAGGAGAATTGCCAAGCTGGTAGGAAATTTGCCTTTCAAAGGAATTTCACCTACCTGAACCAGCCGATGAAGAAAATCCTCTAGATGTTAATCAGTGAGGGAATGATTGCAGATTTATTACCTCTATTAAACCCACAATCCAGGAAATTCAAGCCTGACCAAACTTGTCAGTACCACTCCAATGCACCCGGCCATGATACTGAGGATTGCTGGGCACTTCGTAACCTGATTCAAAATATGATTGAAAGCGATGAATTGATAAAAGGGAATCAGGATTATGGCCTCCTAGATGAAAACACTCTCTTTATTCCCACTGCGTGGAATCAGGATACAGTGGTTGTTGTGTCCTATGACAGTGAACCAACCCTCACACCCTTAGTACTGCCAGGAAAATGGGTCCAAGAAACATAAAATCCTGTGAAGGTGGCCGCACTCGAGCCTTTAATCTTGCCTTTCAGACCTAAGTATCTAGTTATTAGTCTGAAGAGGGTCCCATGGAACTACGGGAATGATGAAGGTTCCACCTCAAACAACATTGCCATTGTACCAAAGGATAATCCATTGTACCTGCCTCAGCGGGTGATCAAACCAGTCACCAAAGCCAAAAAAAAGGTGACTGAAGAGAAAATTGAATAGTTCCTTAACAAAATGAGACACAATAAAATCAAGGTGGTGCAAAGTTTGAAAGACGCACCCAAGCAAATATCCATCCTAGATTTGGTCTTATCCTCAATGGATCATCGCAACATTCTGGTGAAAGTACTGGAAGAAACCCACCTGCCACATACCATGGATGCCGAGAAATTCCTTCACGTGGTAGAACACATTTTCAGCAGCAATGTGATATCTTTCACCGACGATGATATACCTGCAGAGGGGGCGGGTCATCGCAAGTCCCTACATATAGCAGTGATATCTTTCGGGTATGTAATCGGAGGTGTGCTTATAGATGGAGGATCATCCCTCAACATCTGTCCCTACGACACCTTGAAGAGAATGAAGATTAACCCGAACCGGATCAAAATCAGTCATGTGGTTATCCGGGCTTTCGATGGATCTCGCCGACAAGCTATGGGACAAATAGAGCTTCCTCTAGAGATTGGTCTGCACACTTTCTATGTGTCTTTTCAGGTGCTTAACATCGCCACTGGATACAACTTGTTGCTGGGTAGACCATGGATTCACATGGCAGAGGCAGTGCCATCCACCCTCCATCAACAACTCAAATACATTATCAACGACAACCTAATCACGATCAATGCCAAACTGAAATACCCTGTCTGCATACAGGGAGATATGCCAGTGATCAGCTTGGATCCCTGTATGCAGGGATTGAACCTGCAAGTTTTCCAACCCTGGAGGTGAGTGATACTCAATATCTACCTATCGGTGCACCAGCCTTGAAGCCTAAAGTCTCCCTTAAAGTGATGACAGTGGGCCAGGAGATGGTATCTTTGGGTTTCCAACTAGGAGAAGGATTAGGAAAGAATCAGCAAGGTATTACAAGTCCAGTCCAAATCCCGAGCCAGACCGGGAGAGCCGGATTGGGTTATTCATCCAGGTCAAGCTGTCGGAACCCACATAAGCACCCTATGGCTCATGTTTCCAACATACTGATGCCGAATCTCATTGATGCTGGCTTTGTAAAGACAATGAGGAAGATTCCTACTGTGATATCAGCCATGCTGTTTCCTCCAATCATACCAGCCAGGGAAAGGAAATCCCCAAAGCCTGAAGGTGATAGCAAAAAGGGAAAAAAAAGATCCTGTACGAAGGACGAGACCCATTTGCTAATATGATGGTCATCATAAACTACAAGGGTATAAATGATGAGATTCCAGACAGTGACGACGAGGATCAGATTCAAATTCCTCTCATTAAGAAAGGAAAAGGGGGCAATTCAAAGAAAACCCCCAGCCTTGTTGTAAAGGATATCTCAGTCATTACCCGAGACGAGGCAGATGAGCACAATTCCGTGATCCTCCCTGTTCATGAGGATCTAACCCTGGATAACTGGAGCAGCGTCTCTTGCCTCAGTCAAAAAGGGTAAAAGGGTAGAGAGTCCATCTACCCTGTAACATGCTTTCATTTACTGCTTAACTTTTGTCATGTTTTGCCAAATGCTTTGTTTATTTAAGCAGTTGCATATATTAAAGTGAAAGCATTTTTTGTTTTCAGGACTCCAGAATTGGATTTGTTTGTCATTGCTGATGAGATGTCAACGTGTTACAGTGACTACAACTTTGATGTAGAATTGAACTTCGACTTGATAGCTATTGATCAAGAGGAGGAAGATGACTATGAGGTGCCCGAAGAGATCAAAGAATGGGTCGAAGATAAACCCAAACCAAACCTCGACCAAACCACCACTATCAACATAGGAACCTCTGAAAACCTCAAAGAAATCCAGATAGGCATAGACCTCACACCAGACCAAAAAATCGACCTGATCGAGCTCCTAACACAGTTCCAGGATGTGTTTGCATGGTCATATAAAGACATAATTGGCATGTCTAGTGACATTGTTATCCATTGAATTCCCATCAAAGATGGATTCAAGCCCATCAAACAGAAGCTCAGGCGATTAAAACCTGAATGGAGTCTGAAAGTCAAAGAAGAGGTCGTTAAACAATTCAAAGCCGGTATCATCATGGTATCAACATACTCAGAGTGGCTGTCAAACATAGTCCCCGTACCTAAACCCGGAGGGAAAGTACGAATATGTGTGGATTACCGGGATTTGAACAAAGCCTGCCGCAAAGACAATTTCCCAGTACCTTTCATCCACACCCTGATCGATAATACGGCGCAGTATGGCATGTATTCCTTCATAGATTGCTTTGCTGGTTACCATCAAATCATGGTTGCTGAAGAGGACAGGGAGAAAATAACTTTCATCACTCCCTGGGGAACCTTCTGCTATAGGCGATTGTGTAAGAACCCGAATTTTCAGATATTATTAATTAAGGATTTAATAAATAAAATTCTTAAGGTATGAGATGGATTCGAATAAGAATATATATGTGTGATACGAGGTATGTAGTATTGTGTTACATAGGGTAATATGAACTATGTAATATGTGATTTTGTGATTTATAAATATATTATTAATATATATTTATTATTTATTATAGAGATGAATTAGCAAGAAGATGGATAAGATTTATCTATTCGGTATTAAATAATTTATATAATTATTTATCATAGTAAGATTGGTGACATTAAATATATTTGATAATCACCATCTTCTGGAGTATATGTATGTTGTTGAAGAGAGAGAGAATAGAACCAATATATCTTTAGATAAACATTGGTTAGTGAATTACTAGTTGATTTAATATACCACGAGAAGTGAACATTAACGGAATATACATATGTGTTATATATATATATCTTGAATTATGTGGAAGGAATTAGATATATATATGAGAACCTTATAGGGGAATAGAGTTTGAACTTATAATTTAAACTTTGAATCATTTGAAGGAGGTAATAAAATATGTTGGTTAACCGATGTAGCAAGATAGCACATTAAAAAGCATGTTCAAGTATTTAAGAATTGAGATTATGGTTCTGCTATAGCAGAACTTGTCTGCCTATGAACTTGAGGTGGCGCAGCTGCGCCACTTCCAAGCTTATGACCAGCGCAGCTGCGCCGGTCTGTAAAAAATTCTGAGAGTTGTGTAATCTGAACTTGGGAATATGTATATTAGTAATTAAAATGTGGGTCATGAATGGGTTAAGTTAGCAAAGCATGATTTGAATGAGAAATTAATTAACTCGGAATAAATATTGGTTAATTAAGTGATATTATGGAATATTATATTATAAAACCTTGTGTGGCAGTGGTGAGATAGTAATTTGAATAAATAAGTTAATTCACTCAAATAAAATGGTGAATTAAGGATTATGTGTTGTATAAAGAAAAAGAAAGAGATATGATTTTCCTAATAAAGGGTATTAAAATAATTTCTAATATTGAATTATTTTAATAAAAGGAGGAAATGTTATTTTTGAATAATAATATTACCTTATATGTTTTTGTATGAGGTGTGTTTGATTAATATGGTAAATATATTAAAACGTATTTGCTATATGTAATTAAATTGATGGAAACGATTTATTATAATAGAAAATAAACTTATTATCCATTTTCTATATATAATATATGTACATGTGTCGTACATATAGTTATTTGATATTATATTAAAAATAATATCATGAGACAATAAGTAAATTATTTTCTAATGACGAATGTGCTTATTTGGAGAAAACATAATATTTATGTTATGGCAAAATACATAATTTCTAATGTATTTTTCAAGGGAGTTTAATTAATGAAAGGAAACTAAGTTATTTTAATATATTAAATAACTTAAGTTATTATTTGATCGTGAATATTATTATTGGAATAATTAATAGAGTATATATATTAATTATTATAAGCGTAAAGGTTATACTTATTATAAGTATAAATTGAAGTAGTTTAGCATTTTAATAGCTTGAGTTATTATATTTCCGTAAAGGTTATATATAATATTTGAATATTCGATTTGTAAAATATTTATATGTGGACCTTGGATTTAATAGTTCTAATTTAATTGAACAGGTTATAAGTAGTAATGTGGTGAGAAATGAGTAAGTGATGAGAATAATGATAAGCTTAAGATTGAGCTTGTGAGAGATGCCTTGTGTGGCACAATAATAGATTCATTAATGAATTGACTAATTTAAGGATGGAGGAATTATTAATTAAACAATTAATCTAAATTAATTGTTAATTGTTATTATGATAATATGTTAAATTATTATGGCTAGTGATAGTATAATAATAAGGAAATCGATTATAAGTATAATCGGATTTGTGATGAGATAAATTGTCTTATAATATTAATTATTGTTATAAACAATATACTATTATCAAGTAATTATTTGATAATATGATTAATGAGTAAATGATTTATAAATATAAAAAGATTTATATTTATTTAACGTGATAATAAATCATATAAAGTGTTAATCAATTAGCGTGGGAATTATAATTCCATCGATTAATGAGAAATGGATTAATTAATATTATTATTAATTAATTGATAAGATAAGTAATTTATTAATTTCTATGTACAACCATGCGATATTAAAGTATAACGTATGATAGTTAACTATATGTTATACGATGTATAAAGTGCAATGCGACTATGCTATATATGAATATAAACTATATAGTAAAGTTTATTGAGTTGTAAGAGATACATGAAATGTGGGTGTGACAATGTGTATATTAAGTATACAATAAAATAATATATCATAGATATATTGTAAACAATTATTGAATTAATGAAATTTAATAATAAAGGAGACAATACACTGTGATGATACCCGATAGAATTATATCCGGTAGAATGAAATGTACACGAATTTATATGTGCAAGTTAAAATTTACTACACGATAGTATTATTGGGACTACATTGTGACACATTAATTATAACTTAAGTTATATGACATGGAATGCGTATAACTTAAATGTATACGTAATGTATATATATAACCCAAGTATGGTATACACTATATATAACAATAGTAAGTTAATTTGCAAGTTGCTGAGTTATATTTACTGTGTCCCAATTTGAGTACCCATTCTCCACTTCTCTTCACGTGAAGCCTAGCCTACACTACTCTCCTCTCAATTTCATCAATCCTAGCTAAGGAGTATGGGGGGAGTGGGATTGATGATGGATTACACCAACTCCTCACCAACTATTTGTTAACCATTAGATTCTTGCTATTTCCGTTAGTTTGATTTGGCAAGCAAAGCTATGAACTGAGTATTGGTTTGCCTATAAATTAGCTCTTCTCCTTCTATATTACACTTGCTGAGAATTTTATTGCTAAGAAATTTATAGAGAGTAAGTATACTATTAGTGTGAAGGAGATTAAGAAATTGCTTTAGCAGCTCAAGTGTTTTGCAGAGGTATAACATATACATTCATTCTCTGTAAATTTTCTATATTCTTGATTCTTTGATTAACCATGAATTGGACGTTAAGTTAGTTAAAGAATGTTATTAGTTGCTATGATATCTTATAAACGTGTTAGAACTATTACATAGCATGTTTAAATTCGAATTGTTGAAGAAATTCTGAGATGGGTCTGTAGAATTGCCGAGCAGAAGGCTGCTCTGTTTCTGGCCGACCAACTGCGCAGCTGCGCCAGTTTTGTACTGGCCAGCAGCGCAGCTGCGCCGGTACCAGACGTTTTGTTGGCCAAGGCCCTGCGCAGCTGCGCCAGTTTTGAACTGGGGCTCTGCGCAGCTGCGCCGGGACCAGTTTCTGGGTTTTGTTTTCTGTTGCAGGTTCTGTTATATGCTAGCATAAGTTATATAATTAGAACAAGCATGTGGACATAGATAACATACATATATGATTACCTTGATATGAAATGAGCATGTGTAACGATATTAGTACACACGATTGAAGAAAAACTTATAGTTTTGAAATGAAACTTATAGTTTCGATTGTGAACTTGGACACATATGTAATATGTATATAATCTGATATTTTAAACATGATAGTATGGTTTATATTGACATGAAATGCATGCTTAAAGTATTAACCGTACACTAGTATTAGAAGTTAAGATAATTTTCGAAATGATAAACTTAAGACTTTCGAAAACGAACTTAACCAAGACTAATGTCTTTTAGATTCTGACCATTTGAGAATATTTATGTGGTTGAAATATGAGTTTCTAGTGTATATGAAATACATATAGATACCATGCATGTATTATGATTCCTTGTTGACTTAGTGTGATTTCCAATGAAAAGCTAAGGACATCAATTACCATATGAATTATGTTGTGATCATGCAAGCATATGCATTAGGATGTCATTATGCCTATAGACATGTTGACATGAGCATCATTTGATGGAGCATGGATATCACCTATGCCAACGTATTCAAGAAATAAAATTCTAAAGCATAAACTATGTGATTAACATATACATGTGTGATGAACGCACGAGCATGTATACTTAGTATTGTTTAGCCTCGTGGTGTGTTGATATGACTTTAGTAATGGACCATTAGTAACGTGGGCTTGATTTATTTAAAGTTTATCGGCATATGGCCTTAATTGGATTAGGATGAGCATCCTAGGTTTCGAACTTGAAATTATAACCATAGAGCATACGTATTGATTAATATCAGTAACTTGAATGATATTGATTGAACTCGGGTTGTCCAAGCAGCATGAAATGTCATTTCTGGTTTGACCAGTGAGTGGCGCAGCTGCGCCACTCTTAAGGCCAATACCTGCGCAGCTGCGCCATCCTGTTTTCAGGATTTATGCAGTCTGTTTGTTCTTGATTTTGTAGTAGACTTGTATTATTACTTAAACTGCAAATCATGGTCTGACCCCTACTGGTTTATGACTATATGATGAACATAGTAGCCTTGCATGACTAGTTAAGTATGACAAGGGTTTTGAAAAGTGAAACAAGGTTCTAAGAAACAAGTTAGACAACAATGTAACCTTTATTATTACATTGAGAATGTATGGAAGTGTATAACTGATGGGTGTGATCTCTATGATTAATATAACTGTGTAGGATTACACAAAGTGCAGAGATTCTTAAGCAGTTAAGTCGTAGTTGTTAAACTACGAATCAGGCAAGTCTTTCAGTTCCTATTTGATATATGAATTCAATAACTGTTAGTTGAATTATATTATGCTGTGATAATGTGAACTTATATATGAACTGTATATGAGATATAAATGAGATTGAAAGTTGATCTTTGATGATATACTTGTTATGTGAAAATTAACATGCGTAGTAAATATAAATTATTTATAAATGCATGAACTGAGTATAATGTTGTATGCTATGTGATGCATGAAAACTGTTAGAATTGCTGAGCTGTCAAGCTCACTCTTGCAAATAACCACTTTTGCAGGTTAAGGACTTACGATAAAGACTTCGTGCTTCTTGATTGATAAAGATAAATAGTATCACAATGGAGAATACTGATTAGATTATTACTCGAACCATGTCTAGGTTCTAGTAGTTGTACTTGATATTTGTTTACGAGGTTTAATGCTTGTCGTACTATAAAGATGTATTAGATAATACATAGAGGATATCGAGTTGAGTTGTAAACCTTCATACGGTAGTTCTAATAGAATGAATCATAGTATATAGTTGATTCAAGGATTGTATTTGATTCAAGTTATGAAATCAATAAAAAGATTTTATTCAAAGGATATTGAAAAGTTTAAATTATTCCGCATTTTAGTAACATCGAATATGATGTATAGACGAGATCTTGGATATAAATAGAAATTATATTCTAAATTATAATAAAGCAAGTTATATTCTTTTAGTAATGAATAAAAGATGTAATAGTTTGGCGATAGTAGTATCGTGACTGCACCGAATCAGAGGTTTCGAAGGAACGTGGATTTGGGGGCGTCACAGGTTGGTATCAAAGCTGTAGGTTATAAACCTTAGGTAAGTGTACCTTAGACTATAACCTGAGAGAGTGAAAGATAAGATTAAAATATATCTAAATGAAGATTCAAAGAAGAATCTCGAAGTATCTAGAGAATGAGAATTAGGAGTTTCCTAACTCCGGTAATAAAAATGCTAAGATGATGTCTATAAGATGTATATGACAAAGATAGTGAGAATAAACTCGGATGGAGTTTAGTTGATAGTAGGGAAAGAACCCTGAGGTAAAGCGATGATCACGACGTGATCAGATTGAACTGTGAAATGATAGATAGTCTGTAATGACTAAGTATGTATAGCTTGATGCTATAAGAGAATGTACTATGATAAAGTACGAGATGAACTCATGAGGAGTTGTATGTGATGAAATGTAGAAAGCTCGTAATGAGCAAGTGATAGAGTAAGATATAGTTAAGTGTTGGAATTCCATTGAGGACTCATGTGATGGCTTAGTTGTACAAACTTTTGTATGGGCAGAAGTTTTGTGCTTGCACTGAGTGCGTCACATTGATAATCGTTGGAATGTTAGTGTCGCGGTATCATTATACATATGGCGGAAAGGTGATTCTTTTCTCATATTTATTTTGATAGATAGAGATTTCTAAGATATAATTAGATAATATTAAGATTAGGTGCGAGTTCTTAAAACTCATGCCTATGACAAGTTCGTGACTCATAATCGTATGATGGGACCCCTCAGCGAATGGACGACTTTGGTCTGACTAGGATAAGTTCCTACACCCATATGATTGTGGTAAGTTCCTGAACTTCCATGGTGTGGTAAGTTGGTGAACTGTACTGAGAATAGATATATTATATAAGAGTTTTGGAATAGTAAGCATTGATGGTGGTAAGAGATTGAAGCGATGGAGAAATTGGATTTTCCTAAATCCTCTAGCTACGCTAGATTTTCAATAATTATTGACTTCGTGCTAGTGTTTGCACTTCGGTTTTCTTGAGAAAACATTGGGTCAGGTAACTGAACTAATGAGTTTTAAAAACAACACCGTTATTCGTATGTCTACGCTATTTGTTTCGGCTAAGACAAAAATGATTTGACAATCTTTCAAAATGTATTTTGACCATGTGCATCATTTGATATGATGTAGAATGGGAAACGATGGAGTCATCAATACAATCGAACTTAGTGTTGGTTGTGATCGAAAGATCGTCAGCCCACTATGGTATGATGTAATATGATAAAGTCATAAAATGGCGGAATCCTCAACGTACTATTAAGTTGGTGCGGCATCATGACGTCATAAAACGGTTTTTGGTTTTTCTTTCGAATTATGAAAAGTTGACTAAATTATTTTGATTGATGTCCGAATTGTTGATGAGAGTCTAAGCTATTTGATTCGGCTAGGCGACTGTTGGAAAGGGATTATAGAATTCAAGCATTCTTGTGTATTTATGCCAAACCGGATTGCTCTGGTGCGGATTTAGATGTTGAAAAGCTGAGGTGAACAACCCTATAAAGGGGACATGTTTTCGGGGACAATGGTTCCGAACGTAACGCATATAGTCGTTACAAAACACTACGTTGCGGCCCAACGTAGTGGTACAATAGGCTGGCCACCTAGAGTACGCGTGGAGGGTGTTTTCAGTCTTTGTGATTGATAAACACTCTGGTTTGCAGTGTGAAGAATTGTGTTGAAGCATTAGTAAACCTGGAGAAAAGTTCACGGTCTTGTGACCCCTCAGCATAAATTGGAATCTGAGTTATCCATACTACTTCCCGATTATTGAAAAATCACGGAAGATTCTTATTCTTTTAAAGGATGAATGTAGTAAGTAGAATGTTCCTTAGAAAGGAGAATGTGGTAGAATGCAAGTGAGCAAGTTATAATAAAACTTCTGAAAAGAGAATGAATAAAAATTATTCAAGAGAATATGTAATAATCGGAATAACACCGAGTAGAGGAAGTTTCGGTGATTCCGAGGACGGAATCCTTATAAGGGGGAGAGGATGTAAGAACCCGAATTTTCAGATATTATTAATTAAGGATTTAATAAATAAAATTCTTAAGGTATGAGATGGATTCGAATAAGAATATATATGTGTGATACGAGGTATGTAGTATTGTGTTACATAGGGTAATATGAACTATGTAATATGTGATTTTGTGATTTATAAATATATTATTAATATATATTTATTATTTATTATAGAGATGAATTAGCAAGAAGATGGATAAGATTTATCTATTCGGTATTAAATAATTTATATAATTATTTATCATAGTAAGATTGGTGACATTAAATATATTTGATAATCACCATCTTCTGGAGTATATGTATGTTGTTGAAGAGAGAGAGAATAGAACCAATATATCTTTAGATAAACATTGGTTAGTGAATTACTAGTTGATTTAATATACCACGAGAAGTGAACATTAACGGAATATACATATGTGTTATATATATATATCTTGAATTATGTGGAAGGAATTAGATATATATATGAGAACCTTATAGGGGAATAGAGTTTGAACTTATAATTTAAACTTTGAATCATTTGAAGGAGGTAATAAAATATGTTGGTTAACCGATGTAGCAAGATAGCACATTAAAAAGCATGTTCAAGTATTTAAGAATTGAGATTATGGTTCTGCTATAGCAGAACTTGTCTGCCTATGAACTTGAGGTGGCGCAGCTGCGCCACTTCCAAGCTTATGACCAGCGCAGCTGCGCCGGTCTGTAGAAAATTCTGAGAGTTGTGTAATCTGAACTTGGGAATATGTATATTAGTAATTAAAATGTGGGTCATGAATGGGTTAAGTTAGCAAAGCATGATTTGAATGAGAAATTAATTAACTCGGAATAAATATTGGTTAATTAAGTGATATTATGGAATATTATATTATAAAACCTTGTGTGGCAGTGGTGAGATAGTAATTTGAATAAATAAGTTAATTCACTCAAATAAAATGGTGAATTAAGGATTATGTGTTGTATAAAGAAAAAGAAAGAGATATGATTTTCCTAATAAAGGGTATTAAAATAATTTCTAATATTGAATTATTTTAATAAAAGGAGGAAATGTTATTTTTGAATAATAATATTACCTTATATGTTTTTGTATGAGGTGTGTTTGATTAATATGGTAAATATATTAAAACGTATTTGCTATATGTAATTAAATTGATGGAAACGATTTATTATAATAGAAAATAAACTTATTATCCATTTTCTATATATAATATATGTACATGTGTCGTACATATAGTTATTTGATATTATATTAAAAATAATATCATGAGACAATAAGTAAATTATTTTCTAATGACGAATGTGCTTATTTGGAGAAAACATAATATTTATGTTATGGCAAAATACATAATTTCTAATGTATTTTTCAAGGGAGTTTAATTAATGAAAGGAAACTAAGTTATTTTAATATATTAAATAACTTAAGTTATTATTTGATCGTGAATATTATTATTGGAATAATTAATAGAGTATATATATTAATTATTATAAGCGTAAAGGTTATACTTATTATAAGTATAAATTGAAGTAGTTTAGCATTTTAATAGCTTGAGTTATTATATTTCCGTAAAGGTTATATATAATATTTGAATATTCGATTTGTAAAATATTTATATGTGGACCTTGGATTTAATAGTTCTAATTTAATTGAACAGGTTATAAGTAGTAATGTGGTGAGAAATGAGTAAGTGATGAGAATAATGATAAGCTTAAGATTGAGCTTGTGAGAGATGCCTTGTGTGGCACAATAATAGATTCATTAATGAATTGACTAATTTAAGGATGGAGGAATTATTAATTAAACAATTAATCTAAATTAATTGTTAATTGTTATTATGATAATATGTTAAATTATTATGGCTAGTGATAGTATAATAATAAGGAAATCGATTATAAGTATAATCGGATTTGTGATGAGATAAATTGTCTTATAATATTAATTATTGTTATAAACAATATACTATTATCAAGTAATTATTTGATAATATGATTAATGAGTAAATGATTTATAAATATAAAAAGATTTATATTTATTTAACGTGATAATAAATCATATAAAGTGTTAATCAATTAGCGTGGGAATTATAATTCCATCGATTAATGAGAAATGGATTAATTAATATTATTATTAATTAATTGATAAGATAAGTAATTTATTAATTTCTATGTACAACCATGCGATATTAAAGTATAACGTATGATAGTTAACTATATGTTATACGATGTATAAAGTGCAATGCGACTATGCTATATATGAATATAAACTATATAGTAAAGTTTATTGAGTTGTAAGAGATACATGAAATGTGGGTGTGACAATGTGTATATTAAGTATACAATAAAATAATATATCATAGATATATTGTAAACAATTATTGAATTAATGAAATTTAATAATAAAGGAGACAATACACTGTGATGATACCCGATAGAATTATATCCGGTAGAATGAAATGTACACGAATTTATATGTGCAAGTTAAAATTTACTACACGATAGTATTATTGGGACTACATTGTGACACATTAATTATAACTTAAGTTATATGACATGGAATGCGTATAACTTAAATGTATACGTAATGTATATATATAACCCAAGTATGGTATACACTATATATAACAATAGTAAGTTAATTTGCAAGTTGCTGAGTTATATTTACTGTGTCCCAATTTGAGTACCCATTCTCCACTTCTCTTCACGTGAAGCCTAGCCTACACTACTCTCCTCTCAAATTCATCAATCCTAGCTAAGGAGTATGGGGGGAGTGGGATTGATGATGGATTACACCAACTCCTCACCAACTATTTGTTAACCATTAGATTCTTGCTATTTCCGTTAGTTTGATTTGGCAAGCAAAGCTATGAACTGAGTATTGGTTTGCCTATAAATTAGCTCTTCTCCTTCTATATTACACTTGCTGAGAATTTTATTGCTAAGAAATTTATAGAGAGTAAGTATACTATTAGTGTGAAGGAGATTAAGAAATTGCTTTAGCAGCTCAAGTGTTTTGCAGAGGTATAACATATACATTCATTCTCTGTAAATTTTCTATATTCTTGATTCTTTGATTAACCATGAATTGGACGTTAAGTTAGTTAAAGAATGTTATTAGTTGCTATGATATCTTATAAACGTGTTAGAACTATTACATAGCATGTTTAAATTCGAATTGTTGAAGAAATTCTGAGATGGGTCTGTAGAATTGCCGAGCAGAAGGCTGCTCTGTTTCTGGCCGACCAACTGCGCAGCTGCGCCAGTTTTGTACTGGCCAGCAGCGCAGCTGCGCCGGTACCAGACGTTTTGTTGGCCAAGGCCCTGCGCAGCTGCGCCAGTTTTGAACTGGGGCTCTGCGCAGCTGCGCCGGGACCAGTTTCTGGGTTTTGTTTTCTGTTGCAGGTTCTGTTATATGCTAGCATAAGTTATATAATTAGAACAAGCATGTGGACATAGATAACATACATATATGATTACCTTGATATGAAATGAGCATGTGTAACGATATTAGTACACACGATTGAAGAAAAACTTATAGTTTTGAAATGAAACTTATAGTTTCGATTGTGAACTTGGACACATATGTAATATGTATATAATCTGATATTTTAAACATGATAGTATGGTTTATATTGACATGAAATGCATGCTTAAAGTATTAACCGTACACTAGTATTAGAAGTTAAGATAATTTTCGAAATGATAAACTTAAGACTTTCGAAAACGAACTTAACCAAGACTAATGTCTTTTAGATTCTGACCATTTGAGAATATTTATGTGGTTGAAATATGAGTTTCTAGTGTATATGAAATACATATAGATACCATGCATGTATTATGATTCCTTGTTGACTTAGTGTGATTTCCAATGAAAAGCTAAGGACATCAATTACCATATGAATTATGTTGTGATCATGCAAGCATATGCATTAGGATGTCATTATGCCTATAGACATGTTGACATGAGCATCATTTGATGGAGCATGGATATCACCTATGCCAACGTATTCAAGAAATAAAATTCTAAAGCATAAACTATGTGATTAACATATACATGTGTGATGAACGCACGAGCATGTATACTTAGTATTGTTTAGCCTCGTGGTGTGTTGATATGACTTTAGTAATGGACCATTAGTAACGTGGGCTTGATTTATTTAAAGTTTATCGGCATATGGCCTTAATTGGATTAGGATGAGCATCCTAGGTTTCGAACTTGAAATTATAACCATAGAGCATACGTATTGATTAATATCAGTAACTTGAATGATATTGATTGAACTCGGGTTGTCCAAGCAGCATGAAATGTCATTTCTGGTTTGACCAGTGAGTGGCGCAGCTGCGCCACTCTTAAGGCCAATACCTGCGCAGCTGCGCCATCCTGTTTTCAGGATTTATGCAGTCTGTTTGTTCTTGATTTTGTAGTAGACTTGTATTATTACTTAAACTGCAAATCATGGTCTGACCCCTACTGGTTTATGACTATATGATGAACATAGTAGCCTTGCATGACTAGTTAAGTATGACAAGGGTTTTGAAAAGTGAAACAAGGTTCTAAGAAACAAGTTAGACAACAATGTAACCTTTATTATTACATTGAGAATGTATGGAAGTGTATAACTGATGGGTGTGATCTCTATGATTAATATAACTGTGTAGGATTACACAAAGTGCAGAGATTCTTAAGCAGTTAAGTCGTAGTTGTTAAACTACGAATCAGGCAAGTCTTTCAGTTCCTATTTGATATATGAATTCAATAACTGTTAGTTGAATTATATTATGCTGTGATAATGTGAACTTATATATGAACTGTATATGAGATATAAATGAGATTGAAAGTTGATCTTTGATGATATACTTGTTATGTGAAAATTAACATGCGTAGTAAATATAAATTATTTATAAATGCATGAACTGAGTATAATGTTGTATGCTATGTGATGCATGAAAACTGTTAGAATTGCTGAGCTGTCAAGCTCACTCTTGCAAATAACCACTTTTGCAGGTTAAGGACTTACGATAAAGACTTCGTGCTTCTTGATTGATAAAGATAAATAGTATCACAATGGAGAATACTGATTAGATTATTACTCGAACCATGTCTAGGTTCTAGTAGTTGTACTTGATATTTGTTTACGAGGTTTAATGCTTGTCGTACTATAAAGATGTATTAGATAATACATAGAGGATATCGAGTTGAGTTGTAAACCTTCATACGGTAGTTCTAATAGAATGAATCATAGTATATAGTTGATTCAAGGATTGTATTTGATTCAAGTTATGAAATCAATAAAAAGATTTTATTCAAAGGATATTGAAAAGTTTAAATTATTCCGCATTTTAGTAACATCGAATATGATGTATAGACGAGATCTTGGATATAAATAGAAATTATATTCTAAATTATAATAAAGCAAGTTATATTCTTTTAGTAATGAATAAAAGATGTAATAGTTTGGCGATAGTAGTATCGTGACTGCACCGAATCAGAGGTTTCGAAGGAACGTGGATTTGGGGGCGTCACAGATTGTCCTTCGACCTCATTAATGCCGGAGCCACATATCAGCTAGCCATGATGGCCCTATTTCATGATATGATGCACAAGGAGATAGAGGTCTATATGGACGACATCATCATCAAATCCCGGAGGGAGCATGATCACCTAGACCATCTCAAGAAGCTGTTCAATAGGTTGCGTAAGTACAACCTCAAGCTAAATCTAGCCAAATGTGCTTTTGGTGTCAAATTAGGTAAGCTGCTGGGATTCCTGGTGAGTAATCGAGGCATCGAGCTAGACCCTGCCAAGATCAAAGCCATCACTGAGATGCCAGTACCTCAAACAGAGAAGGAGATACGCGGGTTCCTGGGAAGGATCAATTTCATAAGCAGGTTCATTTCCCAGCTCACAGTAACCTGTGAACCCATATTCAAGCTACTAAGGAAGAATTCCTCCACCAAATGGAATGAGGATTGTCAGAAAGCCTTCCTCGCCATCAAGAAGCAACTAATTGAAGCACCAGTCCTAGTACCACCAAGGGACGAAGTTCCCTTATTTATGTACTTGTCCGTCAATGACAATGCAATAGGCTGTATGCTGGGACAGAAAGATGATAGTAGCAAGGAGAGAGCCATCTACTACATCAGCAAAAGATTTAGCAGTGGTGAACAGATGTACACCCTGATCGAGAAAACCTGCTGTGCATTAGCATGGGCCGCCATGAGGTTACAACATTACCTCCACGGGCACATGACCTACCTCATATCCCGCATGGATCTGCTAAAGTACGTATTCAACAAGCCAATGTTGAATTGTCGACTGTCTAAATGGCAGTTTATCCTACAGCAGTTCGACATTGTCTATATAACTCAAAAGTCCATCAAGGGTCAAGGCATTGCAGATCAACTAGCCGAAGCACCATCAGGAGGGTTTGAGCCCCTGGAGACTTATTTCTCGGATGATGGGATCATGACAATTCAACAACTCCAACAAGAAAATACAGTCCAACCATAGAAGATATATTTCGATGGAGCGGTAAACATGGAGGGTGCCGGAGCTGGGGCAGTCCTTATCTCTGGTACAGGAGAACAATATCCTGTGGGTACCAAATTGCAACCAACAACACAGCCTAGTATGAAGGCTGTATAATGGGGTTGAAGTTAGCCCAATCCATGGGTATTAAACATTTACTAGTCTTCGGAGACTCTGAATTGGTCATCAAACAAACCACTGGGGCATATCACACCAAAGAACTGCATTTGCTGCCCTCTCACCGGCAGGTCATTAACATATCTTTGGATTTTCACGATATAGCCTTCA
Source organism: Panax stipuleanatus (assembly GCA_020205555.1). NCBI lineage: Eukaryota > Viridiplantae > Streptophyta > Magnoliopsida > Apiales > Araliaceae > Panax > Panax stipuleanatus. Next base: position 38,327,795 of record CM035120.1, read on the forward strand.
TCCATATTCCTCGGGGTAGGAATAATTTCGGTGATGTATTGGCGACGTTGGCTTCCTTGATCCGCATATCCGATAGGAGTGGGATTCCCTGCATCAAATTCACAAGTCAGAAGGCCCCGACATAGGTGAATTATATTGGAGACATATCAGATGAAATACCTCCTATCAAACAGCCTTGGTATCAAGACATCAAGGAATATCTCTGAGATGGATCTACACCCGCCGGGGCAAGCTAATCCGAATGAAAGCGGATTCACAAAATGGCTATAAAGTTCTATCTGAGCGGAGATGCACTATACAAAAGGGATACTGGAATAGGCATGTTAAGATGCCTTGATAAAGAGCAAGCCCAGAGATTGATGGATGAAGTCCACGGTGGAGTCTGTGGTCCACACATGAGCGGTCATCTGCTGGCCAAGAAGATATTAAGATCATGACATTATTGGATCTCTCTCAAAGCTGACTGTGACGATCATGTCAAGAGATGCTTTCAATGCCAAGTACATGGAAATGCCATACATGCTCCTCCAAATGAGCTATACAACATGAGTTCACCATGGCCTTTCTCCATGTGGGGAATAGATGTGCTAGGCCCAGTAGAACCAAAAGCCAGTAATGGTCATCGATTCATCTTCACCATGATCGATTACTTTACCAAATGGGTTGAAGCTGCCTCTTTCAACAAAGTCACCAAAGAGGTCATCATTGGTTTCATCAGAAATAATATCATCTATCGATATGGACAACCGGAGGTGATCGTATCAGACAACGCCAAGAACCTGAACAATTAGATGATGAGAGAACTATGCAGTAAGTTCCACATCAAGCATCTCAATTCTGTCATCTATCGGCTAAGAAGAATGGTGTTGTCGAAGTGGCCAACAAGAACATCAAAAAGATCATGTAAAAAATGTCCTCCAATCACAAAAAAAGGCCTGACCTGCTGCCTCTAACCCTGTTAGCATATATGACATCAATGCGTACTTCTACTAGGGTTACCCCCTATTCATTGGTCTATGGCATGGAAGTAGTCCTTCCCATAGAAGTAGAAATGGAGTCCTTACGAGTGTTAATCGATGCTCAGATGGATGAAGATCAGTGGTTGCAAGACCGGTACCACCAACTGTCCCTGATAGATGAAAAAAGGGCTATAGCCATTTTCCATGGGCAGTTGTATCAATAAAGGATTACCCGATCCTACAATAAGAAAGTCCGAATACGACAATTCAAAGAAAATGACTTGGTGCTGAAGAAAGTTTTAGCCAATCAAGACGAAGCTAAAGGAAAGTTCGCCGCTAATTGGGAAGGCCCTTTCATTGTCAAGGAGGTGTTGACGGGAGGAGATATCAGATAACAAGAGATAGACGGGAGTGAATTTCCATAACTCATCAACTCAGACATCATAAAAAGGTACTATGTTTGAAACACATGCATACCCGCATCCTGGTCCTACAAATCAAATCAGGTTCGGTTTTCACTAGAAGCCGAAACTACGAATGACCTGATCTCCCTCCACCCGGGAGTACGTAGGCAGCCATTCCTGGTGCGGTTAAACCAAACAAAAAATTTAAAAAACTCATCAAACCAAACTCAAAAGAGACACTTCTCAAACCTCTCACACACAAAAAAATTGAACTACGAATGACCTGATCTCCCTACACCCGGGAGTACGTAGACAGCCATTTATGGTGCGGTTTGACGTTCAAGAAAAAACAAAAACCAATAAAAACCAGTTCCAAAGCACCGAAACCATATAAAACCTAAAAACTATCAAGTCTCCTTGGTCAGCAGGCCCATCTGAGATACTCTCTGACATCTCACTATCAGTCCATCAAAGAGAAGCTCAATATACATCAACAACAGCAAGTTATAAAAGAAGTGGTAATCACTCAGCAATGACAATACATATCCAAACAGGGAAGTGAATCAAAATATATTTCTCTGATATAATACTGTTTGATATATACATAGTGTCCGGAACATGACAAAAATGGCTGATCTAGTATGTGTAGGAAAAATAAAGCTAGTCTATGGACCCATGAACAAGCGGGACAGCAATGCCAATATGGTATCTCTATCTAAAGATGGAGGGGCAGCTGCAAGTGCAATACCCTCAGCCTCTATGCGGGTCAAAACATCCACAGTCATCTGCAGTGTGGCACTATGATCATCAATGTATGCACTCATCTTAGTAACCAGACCATGAGTATAAGATTTGAGAGCAATACTATCGGCAATGTGGAAATCCAGGGAAGCTATGGCCTCATCCCTCTCCACAAAAGCAGCACCCCTGGCAATCAAAACCTCCTCAATCTCCTCAAAGGCTGCATCTATGGCAGATCGAATCTCATCCCTCTCCATAAAAGCTGCATCTTTGGCAATCAAAGTCTCTTCAATATCGACAAAAGCAGCATCGCGAGAAGATCGAGCCTCGTCTCTCTTAATCAATGTCATATCCTGAGCAGCTCGAGCCGCATCCCTCTCAGTAAAAGCTATATCTCTGCCAGACAGGGCAGTCAACATCAGGGCTCTAGCCTGATCTCTCTCAAAGGCCATTCTAGCTAGTGAGTCTGTCAAAGCTGAATCGGTCCCTGCAGGAATGATCGGTGGATCACTAACCAGTGCTGCTGTTAGACTTATGAACAACTCATCCTCAGTGGGAGAATTTGGATCCTCCATAGGCTCCTCCTCGTCTGAATCTACTATCGGAGCTGACTGGATGAATGCAGCTGATGCGATATCTGCCTTCAACCATGCCGAGTACTCTGGAGAATGATCCGGATGGCTATTGGAGAAATCAGCCCTCTCCCTATGGGTCCAATACTCGTACACTCTGACCAAATTGGCAGATGACATAGACGAAGCTAACATCCTCTGATCAACAGCCTCTTCAAACTGATGCAGGCTCTAAAACTGATTGAATTGGCCCATAACAGCCAGAGGATGGTAAGTAGTCACTCCCTTCAATCCCGTTAGGGGCAAATAGTCCATGCCAGATGCATGGGTGATAAAGCTATAGGGGGAAACTAGCCCTGAGCATGGCAGAATCGAGAACAGATGTGCAATATCAGATAAAAATGATGACCATATCTCAACGTCGGTACACTCCGTAGGCTGGAAGGAGAGTGATATGGCTATATTATGGTTAAAACAATACCCCTGGTGTCTGAAAAATCCAATCGGTCGTAGATGAGACATGAGCCATATATACAATAAGACCGAATTACCTCTAAAAAACCCCTCCGGGTGGGTACTGCAGTAGGTGGCTGCTTTCAGCGTCTCGACCAATATCATCGGTATGATGGTGCTACCCTGCCTAAGGGCCCGAACCACAACTATCAATCCCACATCCAAATGGTCCAAACATAGCGGCATATAGACGTAGGCTACAATGCACATCAACAAAACGTCTATCCTGGCCAAACGCCATGCCTCTGCCAATACAATAAAATCCTCGGCATGACGATTGTAACTATCAAGCTCACCAAAGCGATTGATCAAAAAGTCGATGGAGATCACACGTCCAGAGATGATCTCATCCATAACTACATTCTGGCGAAGACCTGACATCTGTATAAACTGTCTCCTCATATCACTGATCACCGTACGAGCGCATGGCACCTCTAAAGTTAAGCCAGTAAATCGCTGGTATTCCTCAAGGGTCAGAGTCAGCTCATGATGCCCAAAGCGAAAGACTTGTCTATCGGATATCCAATAGGATAAGATGCCATCCATAAATCTGTATGGCACCTGAAAGTTTATGAGGGCCAATGAATGCCTCAACATCTGATCCACTGCCTCTCTGGATGGGAAGGGCAGGCTCTCATACCACGATCTCAAGGATGATGCCACCACAGATGGTGGTAAGTGCTCAATACGACTGACGGTGGAAGACGCCATCTGTATTACCATATCACAAGACCATCCAGGGGTCAAATCTGAACTCATCTGTCTAAATGTATACACATAACATAATACATGCATAATGACAATGATAAACATGATGCGATAGATAGGAAATATCATGCATATCTACAATAAACTATCTACTATAAGCATCATCCCTGTTTGATAAATACAAAGCAAAATAAAAAGTACTGGAATATAGGGCACCACCACCCAACTACTAACAGTGGTCTATCAAAATGGGGCACAGTTGCCCAAACAACCAAACTAGTGGTCGAGCAAAAGATATAGCTACAATAGCTATCCAAAAAGATCCAAAATATCTACACTCAGGTGGTTAACCTGCTCCATCTCCTCCGTGGACACAAAGTCGCGGTCATCAGGCATGTCTGGGCGGTACAAGGGAGGATTAGCTCCTGCAAAATTGCTAGAAAATGGACCTGAAGAGGGGCTCGCTCTTGAGCTAGAAGGGTCAAAAGAAGATGCCTCTGACAGATCTCTGCCAAGATGCCTGATAAATAAATGAGCTCTCTCCAACTGCTGGGTCAGCCCTATGATCTGGTCCAAATGAGTAGGCTCCCTGAGGCAAGCTATCCAACCTGTCATCATCACAGACCCAGGCACCATTTCTGCCATAAACTAGGTAGCATGAGTTTGAGCTCTAATAGTGCGAGGGCTCCACCAGCTGCTGAATGCCTCTTGGCTGTAAGGGCCCTCTGATAGGGCAAAGCCGTCTATGCCCTCTATAGGGATATCTATCAGTGGCTGGACCAATGGCTAATGTTTCCAAGCAGGAGGAACAATGGGAATGCGGATCTTACCCGTAATACTCTGGATGGCACACTCTCCTAGATAGAGCTCTCAGCCTCCCTCTGTCAAAAACGGGACTCTGCGGGTCGACAATGCAAACTCTCGACCAGTGGGGAAGCCTCCCTCAAATTCAACAGTCAAAAACTCAGAGGTATATGGGATCCACGAGATCGCTCCAACTGTTAAAAGCTTCAACTGCAGGCGGGAATGAGTAAAACCCTCAGCAACAGGGACCTCTATCAGAGTGGAGTGATGCCAACACCGTCCCTGGGGATAGGTCTCCAGGCCTAAAGTAGTGGCAGGCCAGAGGCAAGGAAGCCTCTCATACGCCCAGAACTGGCCATATAAATATCAAAAGTACTCAGTGACCAAGACTGACAAATGTTAATGCAGAAATTAAAAAGGTACAAGAAAGATGTACTCACCAGCAGAAATGGGTAGAACCCTAACCAAGCCTCCGTCAAACCCTACGAAAGCATGCGCATGCTCCTGAGAAAATAGGCAAAGGTGTTAGAACCCCAATCAAAGTCACTGAGGCGCTCTACATGTCGGGTAGCACTGACCAGGGCGAAGGACACAGTCGATGAGTTGTCCGCCACAAAATAACCCCTGATGATCACCAAACATAATCGCCTCAAGATGCGATCCCTAACCCTTTGATCATCAGGCAGAGGCTCAAGTAAAGCCCCACTCTGGGCATTTATACTAAAGAGACCAGATTGGACCGTCCGACCCTTGATCGCAGTCGCAGAAATTCCCAACAGGGACCGAACGGCAGTGGGTGTGATGTCAGCCACGACAGGCACTAGCTCACCCTCGAACTCAGTGTCGGTGATGAACCACCAATCCATAGACGTTATCATCACCTCGCAGTCCAACGAATAAAGAGACTGAGTCTGGTGGAACCAACGCTCAGACAAAGCTCTCATATAACCCCAAGGGTAATGGCGGGGAAGAATAAAGAAGAAGGCCTAAAATCCCCAGCCATCAATGATATCACTGTACTCCTGGTGCAAAGTATGGTAGAGGGAGTGCACGTTAAACCCGTTCCCTCTGGGCTGCGTAAAGCCGGGAACCTGCATCAAAACCCAACCCATATCAAAAACCTGTGCCCCGAGAATGGTAAAAGAAAGAAAGAGAATCCAGAGAGAAAAAAAACTTTAAGTCACCTCGTTGGCATGGAGAGACCGCGATGGATGACGACTCAAGTCTCCTAACAACTCTTGGGTCGGCACAATAATACCAGGAAGCTCTGCACGTGGGGGCCTAAGCTGGGGCAGGAGCAGCAAAAGGACCCTGCTCATCATCAATATCAATCGCCTGCTCGTCCTGTGCTGGATAAATCACCGACTCGGTTAATCTGGGAGGCGGTCGAGCTGAATGTGGCTGAGGATCATCAAAAGCTCGCCTCCGTCTAATGCCTGAAACTACCCTGCTAGCATTGCCGGGTCTGTCTCGATTTATCACCTGGATAAAGTCTCCAAATCACCTCAGAAAGGGTGTGGTAGCCTAAAACCCGTGGCTTATTAATTTAAATAAGTACTTTATGCATTTCTAAGTCCTAAAACATGCATGGGTCAGTCAAAAATCCCCAGTACAGTCAAAGTTGCATGTTTTTCAAAAGCTAAATCCTAAAAGCGTGCATGGGTCAGTCAAAAATCCCCAGTAGAGTTAAAATTGCATGTTTATTAAATGCTCGAGCTTTTGAAAAAATTTCGCCAGAGTCTCTTTTGTAAAATGGACTGTCCACATGCACACAGGCATGTCTAGGTGGACATTCAGTAGCACACCTTCCCAAAAATAGGTACAGTTCATATTTATGGAATAAAATCAAAAGTAAACCTCATATGGTAGCCAAATTACCATGAACATTTTTAGTTGAAAATCCAGGCTCACTAGGCCTCAAAAAGGATGAGTAAACTGATTAAAAAGAGAAAAATATGATTATCTCAGAATCTGAATTTTCTTACATCAAAACGTGCATTACAGTAAGATATGCATACTTATGAAGTCAGAAAATTTTTAGCATGTCATATAGGCATACATTTTTCATATATTACGTCTAAAAGCACCCTACGTGGTTTACATACTTTTAATGGTCAAAACTTGCGAAAAAGGATGTAAAACATTACCTGCGATGCGCTGAACGCGTGGGAGCTGACAAAATCTGAAAAAGGCTGCCCGAACTCCGTCGATCTGAAAAAGAAAATCGAATTCCGTTGGAAACTCGAAATGAAACTAATTTTAAATGAACTCCTGTAGTAAATATAAAGCCAAAGGTAAAAGCAGGCACACTTGCGGTAGCCGTACCTCTATTTGCGGCTCCCCAAGGTTGGCCCCGCTCCCTCCGACTCGGTTCAGTTTGAGTTAAACGGAGTTTATATGAGCTAAGAAGTCAAATCTGAGAAAAAATTGCTACGCGATTGAGCGGTTTGTCCTGAAATCCTGTGTTTATGCAGCGTAATCCTGATAGAAAGGGGAACTCCTTGAAAACCCTTGGTATTCATCCCGAATCAATATATGGGGATCAATGATGAAAACTGCTAAAAACTGCTAAAAATTGCCGAAAAACTGCGCAAAATTGTCAAAAACTGCCACTTTCGAAGCGTCGGGTACTGACCGATGATAGTTCAGCCATTGGCACAACCCCAGCGAAGCGTCGGGTACTGAACGATGACAGTTCAGCCGTTAGCCTAACCCCAGCTAAGCATCGGGTACTAACCGATGACATCTCATCCGTTGGCACAACCCCAACGAAGCGTCGGATATTGACCGATGACAGTTCAGCCGTTGGCACAACCCCAGCGAAGCGTCGAGTACTAACCGATGACATCTCAGCCGTTGACTCAACCCCAGTGCCATCTCAGCCGTTGGCACAACCCCATTGAAGCGTCGGGTACTGACCGATGACATCTCAATCGTTGGCACAACCCCAACAAAGCGTCGAGTACTGTCCGATGACATCTCAGCCGTTGGCTCAACCCCAACGACATCTCAACCGTTGGCACAACCCCAGCGAAGCATCGGGTACTGAATGATGATAGTTCAATCGTTGGCGCAACCCCAGCGAAGCATCGGGTACAGACCGGTGATAGTTCAGCCATTGGCACAACCCCATCGAAGCGTTGGGTACAGACCGATGACAGTTCAGCTGTTGGCTCAACCCCAGCGACATCTCAGCCGTTGGCACAACCCCGCGAAGCATCGGAAGTGATCCGGTGATGAAAGCAATATAATAATCCATCCCCGATGATGGAATCTGTTATACACATCCTCAAAGGGAGCACCGAGAAGGATTGGTGATTCAACACTCCTATTGCAAACTACCGGTGTAAATTATCATCAAGATAGGCATCAGAAGTACACGTTGAGGTACTCAATAATCGAGATATATCCTCGGGAGAAAAATCGGCAGAAAGATACGATGACATCAGCAGGGAAGGCAAATATGCCTTGTCAAGGGTCTTGACAGACATGGAAAACCATTGGTCTCAAACCAAGGTAGCATCAATAATATCATCTTCATCAGAACAATCTGTGACAGACTAACTCTGATAACCTGTCAGTGGATATCCTACCAGCAATCGTTTGACAGTGCCACCCCAAGGGATATCATGAATAACGTTCTCCCCAGCAGAAACTAACGTAATTAATCAGTGATAACCTTACCCCCTCGAAGGTATCTGACATTCATGACATACTAATCTTTATCCTGTTCATTTCATTACATTGCATGAACATGATAAAGAGGAGCATCTGTAGACACTCAAAATTTTGTTTCCCTGTTACTAACACTGTAGGAGGGCAAGACTGTCTTTCCAAATCAACCCCGGTCTCAATACTGGGCCATCAACTCAACCCCGCTCTAAATACCGGGCCATCAACTCAACCCCGGTCTCAATACCGGGCCATCAACTCAGCCCCGGTCTCAATAACGGGCCATTAACTCAACCCCGGTCTCAATACCGGGCCATCAACTCAACCCCGGTATCAATATCGGGCCATCAACTCAACCCCGGTCTCAATACCGGGACTTCAACTAAACCCCGATCTTAATACCGGGCCGTCAACTCAACCCCAGTCTCAATACTAGGCCGTCAACTCAACCCCGATCTCAATACCGGGCTGTCAAATCAACCCCAATCTCAATACCGGGCCATCAAGTCAACCCCGGTCTCAATATCGGGCCGTTAACTCAGCCCCGGTCTCAACCCGGGAGGTATAGGTCAGCACCGGTCTCAATTTGAGAAGTACAGATCAGTCCCGATCTCAACCCGGGAGGTACAAGTCAGCCCCAATCTCAACCCAAGAAGTATAGGTCAGCCCCGGTCTCAACTCGAGAGGTACAGATCAGCCCTAATCTCAACCCGGGAGGTGCAGGTCATCCCCGGTCTCAACCTGGGAGGTTAGGTCAACTTTAGAAACAATCCTAAAGCATCACAGCATCTCCAAAGGAAAACTTGGAGGGACCAAGTCAGCCTCAGAGACAACACTGAGGACAAACAAACTCGAATGGGATCCAAACCTTGGAAACAACCCCAGGAAGTCAGCCGAAGGCCATGCCGACATTGAAGACAACCCCGGGAGGGGAAAAATGGACATTTTACCAACTTAAAGTTGATTCAGTCAAACTCAAGGCAAATTGATGCCACTAAGGTCAGAACGAACCATGATAATGACCCTGAGTGCAAACAGCACAAGACAGCTCAACGGACAAACTATGGGGAATCGAAGACCTGGTTATGAACCCATTTTCTTGGACCCAAAAAATATTTTATCCCATGTTATTGTGACACTCTCGGCGAGGGATTTCCAGAAAGGTACAACACACCTCAAACGGACGCTCTGATCAAAAGTTAAAAAGTTTTGAATCTGACATCGCATTGCTCAGAGTGCATGTACTTCGATGCAACGGGACCCACCACATGGCCCCTGCCACGTGGAGCCGCATCTCTACCTGCGGCAGCAGTAGGTAGAGTGAAGGCTCCTGGGTCTATATATATGAGCTCACCCCCAGCTTATTTGAAAAAAAAACACTCTGAACCCTTGCCCGTTTGGTTTTCCAGCCATTTTCTTGTCTTCCAAACCCAAATTTTTTCACTCTAACACGTAGATATACCCACATACTACCACATATTAGAAAATAACTGATAGATTTGGACGTTTAAAGCCTACGATTTAGCAAAAAGCCTGTGTAGCAGTCCATTGTGAGTATTTTTACGATCAAAAAGTTTATATTACTTCATTACGCTGTTATACACTTGCATATCAAGTTTCATTTTCTAAATATGTCTGGAACTCAGTTCCGTGGCCGTTTTTGTTAACTTTAGGTATATTTTAGTACCTAAACGCATTTTCTGGCATTTCTACAACTCGGATTGACGATTCGTCGCTTCCAGTAGCTTTTATATACTTGCATCTTCGTGTTGAGCAACTTCGCCGGACTGGGTTATCTTCCCAGTTCGGGTTTGGCTTTTTTTTGTATATATTTAACTGTATATATACTAACTTTTCAATTCTGTCAAGTCCGGATGTCAAATCCGCGGTAGTTTACTGTTTATATATATATATATATGCATATATATGCAACATTCACCATACTGGGTTATCTTTCCAGTTCTGGTTGACTAATTTTCTATCTATATATATATATATATATATTTACATTCCAGTTCGGCCTGGATCATTCTGTGGCCTTTTTACTATTTTTGCACCATTCACCATACTAGGTTATCTTCCCAGTCCTGGTTTTACTTTTTTTTTGTCTAAATATAGATTTACTTTCCAGTCCGGGCTTCGGAGTGAAAACCCACCGCCCTTTACTATTTTTATATATATATATTTCAATTCTGTCAAAGCCTGGATCATTCCGTGGCTTTTACAGCTTTTTATAAATATATATATATATATATATATATATATATATATATATATATATATATATATATATATATTTACTTTCCAGTCCAGGCATAGGCGTGAAAATCCATCGCCCTTTGTTACGCTTTCATATATATATATATATATATATATATATATATATATTTCAATTTTGTCAAAGCTTGGATCATTCCGTGGCTATTTACAGCTTTTATAAATATATATATATATATATATATATTTCAATTCCAGTACGGGCTTGAGAGTGAAAACCCATCGCCCTTTACAACTTTCATATATATATAATTATATATATATTTCTTTACCCATTTTTATTAAATTATTACTTTAAATATTCATTTTATATGAATCGGCACTAACATCTCTGCGGGCGAACTAGATTTCTTTAAATCTCGCCAACTCTAGCTTTCAAACAGTTCAAAATTGGTTTAGACAGAACTGGGAAGCTAGAATGGCTGAGATTTATTTAAATCTAGCATTTTTCTAGTTTTAATTATAAAAGCTACCTCGCGGCCCTTAGATCGCTATCTAGTGGGAACAAGATGCTTCAGCCAGGTGCGAACCAGAATTTACTGATGAATCCTTGGTTCTGGCGATATTTGGATACATTTATGTACAAATTTGTGCTGTGCAGGTTTATTGGCCTCCCTATGTGAGCATAGGAATCGTGGGATTCATGATCAAACAGACCAGAATCTGATTCCCACGATGGACAAACTCCACTTTACAAAAGTACCCTGCCAATTTTTCTGTAAAAATGTACATACAAAAGACCTTAAAACGGTTATCCGGATTTAAGATCTCAACATAGTGAAAACATAGTTTGTCGTGTCAGAGTCACTCCGATGGCTGTCATGCCCATGAGAAGACCGACACTTGTATATATTTTGTGGTTGAGGATGCTTCGCAGCCCGATAAACACCATTCAAACTGAGCCTTATGGTTAAAAAGATAAAACTAAAGTATCAATATGCTTCAATTCCTATGTTAGCGTAAGGGTTTGAAAACCTTCTTTCAAAAATATCATTTCAATAATCTTATCGAAAAAAGAAGCTTTTGCAAATCAAATCAAACACTTTTGCAAATCAAATCAAAGACTTTTTGTAAAACAAATCAAACCCTTCGTATATAGGTTCAACGATGCATAGACATGCTTTCAATCAAAATATAGGCCCAATTTCTTCCAGCATTCACACACATTGCAGATTTAAAAGGGAAATATTGAAAAGTTGCGGTACCGTGTTCACACGGGAGTTGTGGGGGTGCCTAACACCTTTCCCACACTTAACCAAGCCCCCGAACTGAAAACTTTCTTTTCAAAGATCACGTTTTGACAGTGTCCAGCAATTGGGCCTCTTTTCAAACAAAACTCGGTTGAGTTAGTACAACCATTTCAAATATACCAACTGGCGACTCTGTAAAACGTTCAAATCGTCGACATGATACATGTTGGCCTTTTTCTAAAAAATCCTTCAAAACCTTTTTCACAAATAAAAAGAGTAAGGGTAGACATAACTGAGGAAGAGAGAAAGACCCGGGTTGTGATCCGACTCGCGGATTTTTTCCCTACGTCGACACTTGTCTAGGACACTTTTTGAATTCTTATTATTGACTCTACATTGTTGTCTGTTGGACCACCTCAAGTCGTTATCCACAGTACTGATGTGACGCCCCTAAATTCAGGTTCTCTAACCTCGGTTTCGGTGCTTATGATACATCATCATCATCATAAGCATTCTATAAACTATTGCAAAATAATAAACATATATTGTTCATTACAATGAAGTCTTACAACAATATCCCAAGGCCTATTAACCTTAACTGAAACATACCTTACCTAAGTTACACTTAGTAACACAAAAGGTTTACAATACCAATATACACAATGTAACATAATATATAAACATTCACACTAACTATTCATGAACCTTTCCTTTGCATTTGTCCTTCTTGGATGTCTCTGGCTTAGCTGAAATAAATGTCATGATATAGTAAGGGTAAGCAACTAATTTGCTTAGCAAGTTTAAATACAAAGGAGATATATCATGATTAGAAAAAAATTTAGTTTTCAATGTTCAACAATAGAATCTAATTATGAAAGAACATGAAATAAATCTTGATAACTGAATATTCAAATAATTGAATAACAGATGCTGAGTGGTCAAAATAACCATGAACATATACGAAGGTTGTCAGTATTTAAACTGGTCCTTTTAATAAGTTTTGATAAGTAAAAGGATCAGCCTTCTATACCCGGTGAAATATGTATAAACACTCAATATACGAGCAACAATTGTTTTCCAATAATGCTTTAATCAAATTGTTCTTTTTCTCAGTCAAGAATCCTTACCAAATCAAGTTGTTAGGAACAGCTTTCAAAACATATTTGGTTTAACAAATTTAAACATGCTTGATCTAGCTGATACAACTAACATAGATCCATATCATAAACAGTTCATGAATGAAAGAACTTTAACTAATTCACAGTTCAATAATAATAGAATAGGAATTCAATTGCACAAAGTGCGAATATCAATAACCAGTATAGATGTGAATAATCAACAATAATTATTCACTAATATGTTTTGAAAATATTAACTCAAGTTTGAGTTAGAGAACTTGCCTCGATCGCAGTCTACTGCTATGCAATTTACTTTAACTTCTTAGAGAAAAGACCTATAATTGATCTTTCAATTAGTCATAGCATATACTTACTTATAATATCATCACTCTATATTAAATTGTCTAACATTCTAGCACAAAGTTAAGTATTAGACATTACATTACAGTTTTAATATTCTTATCATCCTTTGATAATCTTTTAATCACTTCATCACTTAACTTTTTATTTTATAAGTTCCTCTTTATGTAATTCAATAAGCCGAATACCTAATCCAGCAAACCAAATACCAAATCTAGCAAACCAGATAGCAATCCAGCAAACCAAATTCAAATTCAGCAAACCAGATAGTAATCCAGCAAATTGAATTCAAATCCAGCAAATTGGATTCAAATCCAGCAACCCGAATTCCCCTTTCCAGCATACTATATATATATATATATATATATATATATATATATAATATAGTCTATTGAATGTCCAATTCAACAAACTACATTTAAAATAACTTTATTTCTCTATAAAATTCATTTTAATCTTTCTTTTTAATATTATTAATTATTTAATAATATCTCAAGCTAATGTTATTAATCTTTTAATAACATTTTAGTCTAATATTATTAATAACATTTTAGTCTAATATTATTAATAATATTTTAATCTAATATTATTAGTCATTTAATAATATTTTAATCATTTATAAAATCAATAAATAATTTATTTTAATTGTTTACCCTTTATTAATTAATTCATTTAATCATTCTTAAAATGCCATAAACATAATATCTCCTCATAAATAACCAAAACCCCTATCAAAAATCTGTATACATCTTACATAGTTTTCAAGCCATAAAATTCTATTTTCCAAATTTTCAATATCACATAATTAATTTAATTTATTTATCCATAATATCATCATTTATATGAAAAATAGCAAAACATCTCTAAAATTATTTCTTTTCTGAAAAGCAATTGAATATAGTTCCCTTATGAAAATATATTTTTTCTGGAATTTTTAAAATCCATTTACTATATTTAAATAGTCCAAAACAGCCAAATCTTGCTACATTTATCATAAATCAAAACTTCATCCACAAATTTTGAAATTTTCAGGGTATGTCCCTGTCATATACATATATTTCCAGTAACAATTTCATAATTTTTGGAGTTAACCATAGAGAGTTATCCAGGTGTACTTTTGAAAGTAGTCATTGGTTGTAAAAATCATAACTCTCATTCTACATGGCCAAAAATTCTCAAATTTTTACAGGATTGACATAACTTCTCATATTATCACTTCAAATGTTCTCAGAATTTTTAAAACTCATAAAGTGACAAAAACGTCCCTGGAAGTGGCTGGTCAGCGAGATGGTTTACCCTTTTTGTTCACTACCCGGACTGTTTTGACTAAAACAGTCACCACAACTTGTAAAAACATTATTTTTGAGTGCTACCACTTGGAATTTACTAGTTAACTTACATATCTAGCACCCCTCTTTAACGGATTGCAAAAAGAAAGTGTAGATTTAAAATGGTAGTTGAGCAAAGGGAGAAAAAGCTAGGGTTTTCTCAAGATCTTAACCCTAGTTTTTCTTTCCTTTCATTTGTTCAACTTTCTAACACCCAAATAAGTAAGATCTAAACATGTAACACTATAAATCATGTAGATCTAGAGTTTTTAAGTTAGAGAACATAAAATCTAGATTCCATTAAACTACTAAAAGAAATGGAAATGAAAGCTTTAAAATTAGGGTTTATACCTTGATTTGTTTGCTACTCTTCTAATCTTTCCAAAGTAGTTTCTAAATCTAGGATGCATAGAAGATCCAACTTCTCTCCCTCTTCTTCTTCTCCCACCGAAATCTCTCTCTCTTGTCTCTCTCTAACTTGCTTTGTTAGTTTAGGAGAATGAGATAAATAAGAGATGAAAATGAAATAACATTTTACTTAATCAAGTGTATAGTTGTTGCTAGTAAAAGTATATAGATATAAAACATGTATATCTATATTATCTCCCAATCTCTCTTGCTCTTTCTCTCTTTCATTATTAGAAGATTACTTGCACTCTTGGTGAACTTTGTGGCTTGTTCAATGAGTGACACATAAGAAGGAGTTGGCGAGGAGTTGTTAAATTAAATGATTACATTCATTCTCCCTCCTTTTCTTCTCTTTATACCCAGCCATGTGGTCCTTTTATTTCCTCATTTTGTTTTCTTTTTAATGTTTTATTTAACTTACTAAATGTCCAAAATGTCCCTTTTTAATTGGGCTAAAAGTTGGGTCATTTTATTTAATGTTTGGGCTTCCTAATTTATTACTTGGGCTATGGAAATAAAAATAGTCCCATACTTTAAATTTTATCTTACCCTAATCATTTAATTAGGGTTTCCATTCTCCACATTTGTAATTCAAATCCTTACTCATGTACAATTAATTTCATAATCTAATTAGACTTGCTTTAATAAGGTTATAAAATTAATTAATTGAGATATATAAAATAAATCTCTTAAGATTAGTATATATCTTAAATACTAATATTCTCACATATCATAACCCTTAGGTTATTCAATTCTCATACCTACTATATAATTAGGTTATGTAGCTTTTCTTTTTAATCCTCTCTATAAAATAAAAGAACACATATACATAGTTACAATACACATATTTATTTAACTACCTAATCATTTCATACATATCACAAAGTTTTTGATAACTATTAATATTCAATTAATATATCTATTTACAAAGTGACTTAAGATTCTTGGTTATTACAACTGAGCATTGTGCAGTTGCAGACACATGTCCTTGTCCTTACTGGTATAGTTGTTACAAATAGCTCCAAGTTTCCTTCACCTTATTAAAAACCTTTGGATGGATCAACCTTGATGTAATAAAACCTAGGACCAGGACCTTGTCAAAATCTTACATTGATTGTCAAAATTCAGGTGCCCTGCGATTTTATCTGATCGTAGAGTTACTTTTCCATATACTAGAGTAACTTATCTGTAGTCTTATTTCTACGCTTCTGAGTTCTATACTCTACAATGATAGGTACTCTATGAACTTAAAGTTCCTTAGACTTATTCTAAGAAATGGATCAACCAAACAAATTTGATCCTTAACTAAGTTCTTTCACATAATTATTTCTCATAAGGACTTTATAAAGCTAATAGTATACAAATATACATTACTTTTCAGTTTATCATCAAATCAAATAGGATGAACGTAAATTGAAGTATTAACAATATCCCCATATTTGATGATGACAAAACTAGTAGTTCAATTCAATCAAGGCTAAATGGTTGAAAGTTAAAAATATAAATGTGCCTTAAAAATATAGTGAGAATTTGTATATTCTAGAGAAAAAGAATGAATATTATTTATTTAATTGGAATCAAAGTTACAAAAAAGATAAATAGGAAAAAAATACAATACTTATCTATCTTTTTTCTTTTATATCATTTGAGAGGATTTCTCTTTTCTTCCTCAATTATTCTTTCTCTGGCTCCTTTAGCTTCATCCGCTCTTCTTGCAATTTCTTCTATCGAGTCCCTAGGTCCAGGGTATGTCATATCAAGTTGTTTCTCTCCTTGAATATGGATCCCATACAGATTTATGTTCATCAATGCTGGATTATTTGAAGGAAGTCAAACTCATGATGCAGATACCACACTTGATGATCCAGGAGTTTGACGACTTAGAGGAACAACTTGAGTGCATACTTAGGAGGAAGAGTGATTAATGATTGAATAGGAGGAGAAGGTCTTCTTCTCGCTATAGGTTTTTTCTTCCATTTTTGTTGGCAATTTATCTTAGTGCTGCAACCTTGTATGTCAGTTGTTGGATAGTCTCGACCACAGACTTGACTTGAGCAGTTGATAATGTGATATCTCCTTTCAATTTTCCATATTATCTGTCCATGTCTTCTATTTGTTTATGGATGAGAGTCATTGAACTATATGTCCTGATAATGATGTCTCCAGTAAATTTTTGGAACTAATGATTACTTGAAAAGGATCCGTTTGAGGATGAGGAAGTGCCAGCTGAAGGGGAAAGTGGCGCAGTAGTTAAAGCTGTATCTTTTATGAATATTTTAAAAGATAAACCTATGATAGATCTAAGAAGTGATCATAAAGAGTATTCTGAGATGGAACTAAGTGATGAGGAGGAAGTACATTCTAAAAAGGCTTAGATAGAGCAAGAAGTAAGGATATAAGAAGAAAGAAAATGCATAAAAATAGATGTGGATGATCAATCAGTAGATGAAGTTCAAGAATTGAAGCATAAGGTGTTTTTCCTAAAGGAAATGTGGAAGTTGGAGAGGTTATTGAATAATCATTTGGAAAACTCTTTAAATGAGATGACAAAAGAACGTGATGGGTTGTAAATGCATATTAATAAGATGGGAGCTGAAAGTAGTATATCAGTTGAAGCTCAAAATAAGAAGAGGAAATGAAAATAGACCGAGAAGAGTAGTGGTAAGCATAGATTGTGACACCCCCAAATCCGGGTACTTCAATTCCATTTGATTTGGTGTTCATTGTCCAATAATAACACATCTGTCTACCCATAATAATTAAAACTCATACTTAAAATAGAAATCCTCCCCTTAAGGGGTTACAACATCTTAAACGAATCAATCCCAGGTCAACTAACCTTAATACATCAAGTGCGGAAACATAAATAAACAATAAAGTCTTAAACAAAATATCATAAGTCTTTTCAATAACATTCTCAAATAAATAAACAAGTCTTCATCATTTGTTTCCCTTTCCCTTACTAGTGGATGGCTCGTTAGTTCTTTCAATCTTAGCTGCAATGTTATTATGCAAGAGTGAGCAACAATTGCCCACAAATATAACAATATAATAATAATAACATGCGAGAATTCAATGAGTTCAAAATAATAGAAAGCTCAGATTTTGAATCAAGATTAAGAAACAAGAATCAAAAATATATCTGAGGGTCACAAGACCAAGAAATATGTCCCAGGTTATCAAATATTTCTACTTTAAACTTGTAGATACTAGAAATTTTGCATTCCTGTTACTAATCATGTGGGAGGGCAAAACTGTCTTTTACCTTTCAGAGACGACCCTGGAAGTTCAAATCAAAACTCAACCCCGGCAACAACATCGAGATGTTAAGGCAAACCTCAGCCACAACCCGGGAGGTAAAGCAACCCCGGCGACAACACCGGGAGATCAAACTCAACTCTGGCAACAACACCAGGATGTTAAGGTAAACCCCGACCATAACTCGGGAGGTACAGAAGCCCCGGAGACAACACCAAGAGATCAAACTCAGCCCCGACAACAACACCGGGATGTCAAGTCAAGCCCCTGCAACAACCCGGGAGGTACAACAACCCATGAGACAACCCTAGGAAGCCAAATCAACTTTGGAGACAACCCCAAAGCATCAAATCATCCCCAGAGACAACCCTGGGAGACCGACTCAACCTCGGAGACAACCCTGAGGACGAACATAATCGATTGGGATCAGACCTCGGAGACAACCTTGAGAACATAGCCGAAAAACTGGCTAACACAGGAGGCAACCCCTGGAGGGGCAAAATGGTTATTTTACCAACTTGAAGCTAATTCAATCAAAATCATGCCGAATTGATGCAATGAAGGTCAGAAAGAGCCATAACATCGATCCCGAGTGAAAACAGCACAATATAGCTCAACGGACAAACTACAAAAAACTAAGATCCAGTTACAAACCCGTCTTCCTGGATTCAGAAAAGTTTAAGTCCCATGTCATTGTGTCGCTATCGGAAAGGGCTTTTCAAAAAGGTATAGCACGCCTCAAACGGAAGCTCTGATCAAAAGTTAGGAAGGTTCGAACCTGACATCGCGTTGTTCGGGCTGCACATACTTCTAGACAACGGGACCCACGGGAGTAGGCCCCACTTGAGGAGCCGTAGGTAAACTCGCGGCTATCGCGAGTTCACCTGTAACCATCGGGTCTTTAAATATAACCCCCTTTTCCAAAAAATGAAGAAAAAATAATAATAAGAAAACGCTCTGAAACTTCGCCCATTGCGTCCCTTAGCCCTACTTCTAGTACTCCAAACTTTGATTTTATTCTTCTAACACGTTTGTATACGTATATTCTACAACATATCAAAAATTAACCTGTGGAAACGTCCATTTGAAGCCTACTGAGTGGCAAAAAGCCCGTGTAGCAGTCTATTGTAAGTATTTTTACGATCAGAACTCATTTCCTACTTCATTACATATATGTGAACGTGCATATCAAGTTTCGTCTTCTTGTTTTTCCCGAAACTCAGTTACGTGGCCGTTTTAGCTAACTTTCTAGTATATATTAGTATATATATACATTTTTCTTCGTTTGCACAGTCTGGATCGTTAATTCGTGGCTTTTACTCGGTTTTATATACATATACATACATATATATATATATATATATATATATACGTACTAACTTGTTCTTCCTGGATCGCTGATTCGTGACCCTTTTACTGCTTTTATATATATAACTATATATATATATATATATATATATATTTTTATGACTTCGTTTAGCCTGAATTGCTAATTCGTAGCCTTTTTTGCTTTAATATATATATATATATATACTAACTGTATATATTAACATTTACATTTCAGTTTGGCCTGGATTGAAAATCCATGGCCTTTTTACCGCTTTTATAAATATATATATATATTTAGATTTTGTCGAGCTTGGATCATTTCGTGGCTCTTTACTGCTTTGCTATATATATATATTTACATTTAGTTGAGCCTGGAGAAATTCGTGACTCTTTATCGCTTTGATATATATATATATATATATATATTTACTTTTCTGTCAAGCATGGATTACTCCGTGGCTCTTTTATAGCTTATATATATATATATATATATATATATATTTACTTTTCTGTCAAGCCTGGATTACTCCATGGCTCTTTTACAGCTTTTATAAATATATATATATATATATATATATATATTTATATTCCTGTCGGGTCTGGATTGCTATACCGTGGCCCTTTTACAACTTATATATATATATATATATATGTATATATATATTCTTTATTCATTATGATTAAATATCTATTTCAATTATTCATTTGATATGAATTTATTTTAATATAAATTTGGCGAATTAGATTTATTTAAATCTAGCTCTTTCTACCTTTCAAACGGTTCAAAATAGGTCCACCTAGAACCGGGAAGCTAGAATGACTAAGATTTATTTAAATCTAGCTTTCTTTCTAGTTTTGTTAAATATTAAAACAACCTTCGCGACCCTTAGATCCCTATCTAGTGGGAACTAGAAGCTTTGGTTACTCGCATGCAAGGATTTGACTGATGAATTCTTGGTTTTGCGACGTCTAAATGCAAATATACATTTTTTTGTGAATATCTGTGTTGTGCAGGTTTTCTTGGCCTTTCTCTGTGAGCCTAGGAATAGTGGGATTTATGATCAAACGATGGACAACTCCATATTACAAATGTACCCTGCCAGGTTTTCTGTAAAAAAATGTACATCCGAAGGACCTTAAAACGGTTATCCAGGTTTAAGGTCTCAAACATAATGAAATGTTGTTTATCGTGCCAGAGTCACTCCGATGGCTGTCATGCCCATGAGAGGACCGACACTTGTACATATATTTTGTGGTCGAGGATGCTTCGCAGCCCGACAATCATCATTCTAATTGAGCCAAAGACTAAACAGAATAAAATAGAAGTATTGATATGCTTCAATTCCTACGTGAGCGTAAGGGTTTGAAACCCTTCTGTCAAAACATCATTTTCATATCTTGTCTAAAAAAGGAATTTTGTAAATCAAATCAAACCCTTCATATATAGGTTCAACGAAGCACAAAAATTCTTTCAAATCAATAAAATGTAGGCTCAATTACTTCCAGCATACACACACACATTGTAATTTAAAAGAGAAATATTGAAAAGATGCGGTACCGTGTTTCACGGGAGTTGGGGGGTGCCTAACACCTTCCCCCCACTTAACTAAGCCCCCGAACTTTAAGAATCTTGGTTTCAAGATCAAGTTTTGACAGTGTCCAGTAATTGGGCCTACTTGCAAAATCAAACAAAACTCGGTTGAGTTGGTACAACCATTTCAAATCTACCAACTGGCGACTCTGTAAACCTTTTAAATCGTCGACATGATACTTGTTGGCCTTTTCCTAAAAAACTTTTTCACCCTTTATAAAACAGATAAGACAAATAAGAGTAGAAAATAACAAAATTTAGGAAGAGGAAAATATGTCCACAGTGACAAGATTTTTTCCCGACGTTGACAGGTGGCGACTCTGCTGGGGACAGTAGAGGGCTTAGGTCGCATTTAAATCTTTCCAAAATTTCCCTTTTCTATATGCGTATGTGTGGATGCTGCGTTTTACATTTAATGGATGCTTTACTGCTTTATATTAGTGCTTCGCACAATGTCATCATTTCATACGGTGAGACACGATGTATGTGAACGTATGCTGTGTGATTCCTCCACCAGGAGGCGAACCCGTCAGTGTTTGATTACTGGACTCAATGGAGACTAATCCTACGAGGCTCAGGAAAGGCACCACTGAGATTCGCTCCAATTGAAAGTTCGAATTAATTTCAATTCTAGTAGATTGCGAAGATCTGGGGACCTTCATGCCGAAAACCGCGAGAGTAGCCTAAGATAGGTCAGCCTCTGATTAACCAAATCTGAAAGGAAGCTTCTTCATACATTCCTCTTTCAATTCAATATCAAATTTTCAATTCCAATGTAAATATACATTCCATGTATTGAAAAAACCTGTCATGCTATCCTGTCATCAAAACAACTGACATTTGTTTTACAGGATAAGATTAAAAAACTTCAAAAATAAACACATCATGGTATGCATCCTGTTGATATACATACATCAAAATTAACAAACCTATGTTTATTGTAGGTAAAAATTGGTCCCGTCACCAGGTCGAAATCTAAGAAAGCACTAGGCTCATCTTCAAACATGGCTTCAAGTGCTCAACCTGAACCAACCCCTGTCTCTAGGGAAGAGTTTGAAGGATTAAAGAACCAGATAGCCGAATTGGCTATTTTCTTAAAAGAACAAAGCAAAGGCCTTCAAGGGAAATAAACACCCGATCATACAGAAGTGTCTACAGCTGGTGGCAGTTAAGAGACTGGAAAGAAGGATACACAGACCCACGAGTCTCAAAATCATGATCCTACCAACAAAACCCCTGGAAATCATCAACCTCAACAAAGAGCAGGAAACTGGTGATATTATAAAGGAAGTACAACAAATGGAAGAAACCATCCGGTCCATCAAAGGGACTGGGGCATTTGGGAGTGTTAATTATTCAGACTTATGTATATTCCCAAAGGCTCGTTATCCAGAAAATTTTTAAGTCCTTGATTTTGAGAAATATGATGGGTTAGGAGATCCCTACACCCATTTGAAGGTATTCATCGGAGAACTCGGATCCTATGTAGAGGACGAGAAGCTCAGAATGCAATTATTCCAGAAGAGTCTGACCGGAGAGGCTAGAGCTTGGTATGCCCGTCTGGATAATTCCAAAATTCACATTTGGGAAGTGTTAGCACATGCCTTCCTCAATCAATACAGATTTCAGTCTCAGATGGCTCCAGACAGATATTAAATCACCAAAATAAAGAAGCAAAACACTGAGTCATTCAGAGAGTATGCCCAACGATGGAGACGAATGGCGGCACAAGTCACCCTGCCTATGACTGAGTCTAAGATAGTCATGACCTTCATTGATATACAAGAAGCTCCGTGGTATAAGAGGGTCCTAGCAGGCATAGAAAAACCATTCTCGGAGATGATTAAACACGGAAAGATGGCTGAAATGGGGCTAAAATCCGGGAAGATAAAAGACCTCATCGTCTTGGAAGCCGTGGCCGAGCATATCCAATTTGGAAGTTTTGGGAATAATCCCTGGAGAGTACACAAGAAGAAAGAAGAAGAAGTGTCCGTAGTACTGCAAGGACAGGATCAAAGAGGCAATTCTAGCAACATGCCGATTCAAAGGAGAAACTATCTTCCTTTTCAAGCTCCAGCACAACCTTCAAATCCTCCATTTCAAAAACTATGGAGGCCAGACGTCGAAAAACATTCACCCCTTTAGGATTTACTAGAAAATGTGCTAAAACTGTTGACAGCACAAAAGTGAAAGTAGTATGCATACAAGCCAATCATGTATGATGATAAAGCATATACTTTGGAGGCAATCTTATTTATTTATTAATAAAAATATTCATTTATTAAAGGCATTTAATTATCTACATGGTGCTGTTTTTATAATATGTAAATAACCCATAGTTTTAAGCAATGCTTTTAGAATCATGATGATGATCATGCCAATGAGATCTAAATTCTTAGAAAGCTCTAAAACTAAAATAGTTCCTAATCATGGGATTACTAAAAAGGGGATTAGTAAATCCGGATAGATTAGTACATATGTTGCTTGCTCATTAGATGAGGATGATTGATCTCATAATCATTTGTGTGGAGACACTAAAGCAAGTATGTAGGTGTTTATTGGAGAATAAGTTCACTGAACGTGACTCGCTATGGAATACCTAATGGAGTTTTACTCGCCTGTCAATAGGAATTCCTAATGTGATAGTAGTACAAGTGATCCTTGGACTTGAGATCATCATAGTATCTTGTATGTAATGAATTATACTTTGACTTATTCCTTAAAGCCCTTTAGGGTATATAAAAGGGTATGCTTGGGTATAATGAGTTACATATGGAGACAATGAATGATCAATAAAGAATCTACCACCTCTAGTAAAGGAGGAGATATGTCCTATGTGATTCGTTAAATGACAACCCAGGAATCCTTGGTCAAGGTAAAATGAAATTAGAAAGGAGTTTCTAATTTACATTATTTGGAGTTGTGCATTTTCTAATCGAAATACATATAATTAAATAAAATAAGACTTGACAGTAAATTCATGTCTTATATTTAATTGGGGCATTGTATGGTGGAAGGATTGAATTGTATGGTAACTATTTACTCACATGTTCTTTTATGATTAATGTTGAAATCTATATTATCTGGAAAGTCGTTGATCGCTAGGGAGGCTTATCCCTATTGTAGAATAAATATTATTTATTTAAATAGATTATTAGTTTAATTTATTTATTTAAATAAGATTAGAATTGTTCTAATTGATTTATTCACAACCGGTTTAATATGGAGAACCTAAAGGGTCACACCATAAAAGGAAGAATAATTATTTAAGAAGGTAATGGCATAATCGTAATAATGCATTAAGTGAAATTAATTTAATCTATGGTGATAGAATAAATTAAATAGCTTAATATTTATTATTTAATATTTTGGAAATATTAAATATAAATTAATAAGAGGAGTCTTATTAATATTATTATAATTATTATTATTTTAATTTCTAAAGGAGTTTAGTAATTAATTTAATATTAGTACTCTCATTTATTCCTAATAAGATTAGGAGACAAATTAATTAAATGAATTTAATTAATTATTTCCCATGTGGTGGGAAGCCTAAATTAATTAAAGGAGTTTAATTAATTAAAAGAAATCCCATGTCTAATAGGATTAGAAGGGTTGACCAATATCTATATAAGAGGATTCTTATAATAGATATTACTTGTTGAAATTTCAATTGTTGGAGAGTACTCCTTTTCTATAGAGGATAGAAAACTAAGCCAACCACCCTCCTTCTTGATAATTCATCTTCCTTGGTGGATCACCTCTAGAGGCCAAACACTTGGGTGGCTAACGTTGATCAAAGGAAGGAATCTAATCCGGAAATTCAAGGAGATCACGAAGAACAAGGAGTTGAACTAGTACCCGTGGAAGCTTCGTTCTACAAGGGTATGATTCCATAACTTCTTATTTATCGTTTTAAATTAATAATTTGCATAAAGGATGATCCGGGTAATGGTTTTGTAGAAATTTTTTTAAACTCTGATATACCATGCTTCCGCTAATTTTTGCAATTTGATTGCGTCACGATTTCGTACAAACCCAACAGTGGCATCAGAGCCAAACCTTTATGCAATTATTAATTTATTTTGATTTCATATACATATGGGTATATATTTAAAATAATTTATTGGGCATAATTTTATTGTATAAAATTATTTTTTTTTAAGAAAAAAAAATGACTTTTTTTTTTGGGACGAATCACAATTTTTTTTTGGGTGCTAATCTTGAATTCTACAAAGAAAAGATGTTGTCTCTTTCTTACTCCAAAAGAATGTGACCCATCAGGAAAGGACTCTTTTAATAAACCTGCAGGACTCTTTTAATAAAAGAAGGTGACTTCTTTTAAAATAAATAAATAAATAAATATGATATATTTATATATTATATTCTAAATAATTTTATAATTAAAATAAAGAGTTTATTTTAATCTTGAAATTGGATTTCATGCAATTTAAAATTGCCCATTAAATGATACTGATATATATATGGAATGTTTTAATTCATGAGATGAATATTTATTTATTGATATATATGGTGATATGTATGATAATAAATGGGGATTGATTATGGACTATTTGACCAATGTGATTAGATTTTATTTTAGTTGAATGCTTGAATGAATGGGTTTTATTAAATGGGGTCTGTGTACTTCGTCTTCTCTAATTTTTTTTTTCGTGATGTAAAATTCTATCTCCCTCCTATGTACTTCCCCTTGACTGCTGATCAAGGTTTCTATTTAAATTAAATAGTTTAATGTAATAGAAATAGTTAGAATTATCTTGAAAAAATTGGAGACCAAGGAGCAAGGAGCCCGTGAAGACCCGTTTGTATGGAGCCCGGGTTTAAATGTAATAGTTATATTTAAATTTAAATTCTTGCACTCCTAGGTTTGACCTTTTGGTTCACTTAGTGGCTCTAGTGAACCAAACTAGAATAAAAGTCCATAATCAATTTGGGTAGAATATAGTATTCTATATTGCATGCTAAATATTATATATATTATATTTTATGCAAACATGCTTCGCATGTTTAATAAAATGACGCGTATTTTATATATATATGTGCATGCACGCTAAACAAGATGAGACAAATAATAACAAATCCCTCAAAGAAATAATATTAAGTCCGAAGCGTTCAAATGATGTTTGGAATATCGAACGTCACCTTCTAGCATGATAAATTAATAGAGTATTAAATATTTAATATGAGCTTGTTGTGCTATCCACAAGGCGAGTATTGCATATTTAAGATGTTAATTAATCACATTTGATGCTTATCAAGAAAATTGAACGATCTAGTCTTGTTGTGCTATCCACAAGGACGAACATTTTTCTTTTTTGAATTTATAGAAGTGCTAGGCTGGACTTAACTTAAATCGTTTTAGTTCAGATGTGCACACACTTGACCATTATGATTTAAGAGGCAAAATAAAAGGAGTAATATAGTGATGTAATTGACAAGAGTTGTCTACCTATTTATTTGTATATCGCTTGTTGTGCTATCCACAATGTTATATACATTTGAAATGGGATCCTTATTCTCACTAGCAAATCTTTAATTAGATGTTGCCGAACTATATAAGTGAGGGTAATATAGTTTGATGAAAATAGTGGGAGATACCAATTTAAAATAAAGACCTAAATTTATTTTGGTATGCAAAATTAATAAAATGAATGTTTGCTAAAATGTTATTTTTCACATGCAGAATTTTAAAAATGTCAAAATCACTAATTTCACTGCGAAGCATACTTGATGCTAATAAGCTTACCGGGCCGAATTATACGGACTGGCTAAGAAATCTGAGAATAGTTCTCACTGCTGAAAAGATTTCTTATGTCCTAAACTCACCTGTCCCTGGAACTGTTCCAGAAACAGTCTCTGAGGAAGAGATTGCCACCATTGTAAAGTGGCAAGATGATGCATCTGTGGCTCAATGCATCATGCTCGCATCCATGAATAATGAGCTTCAGCGTCAGCACGAAAATATGGATGCTCCTACTATGTTGATTCACCTCAATGAGTTGTATGGTGAACAAAGTAGGACTGCTAGATATGAGATATCTAAGGAGCTCTTCCGATCTCGGATGACCAAGGGCAAAGTGAACATAAAAGAACAAAAGAAATCTGATCCAGCTAGCAAAGGAATGTGTTTTCATTGCAACGAGCCGGGTCATTGGAAGAGGAACTACAAGAAGTTTCTGGCAAAGAAGAAGCTTGGAGAAGCTTCGACTTCCAATTAAGGTTTGTTCATGATTGAAATTAATTTTTCAGAAAGTCAAAATTCTACTTGGGTATTGGATACCGGCTGTGGTTCTCACATATGTAATAATGTAAAGGGACTGGTCAGAAATAGAAAGCTGAGCAATGATGAGGTCATCCTACGAGTGGGGAATGGAGCAAAGGTTGCTGCATTAGCTGTAGGGACTTATTGTTTAGTAATGCCTTCGGGCAAGTCCATTTTTCTTAATAATTGTTATTATGTTCCGAATATTATTAAAAATATTATTTCAATTTCTGTATTGGATATGGAAGGATTTAACGTTGTTATAAAGAACAATAGTTGTTCTATTTATAAAGACGATGTTTTATATGGTATTGGAAATTTGCGAAATGGACTTTATACACTTGACTTACAAGAAAATATTTTTCAAATTGAACAAACTAAGAAAAGAAAAAGAGATGATATTAATTATACTTACATGTGGCACTGTAGACTCGGTCATATCAATGAAACAAGATTATCCAAGTTGCATAAAGATGGGCTCCTCGAGCTATCCGATTATGAATCATATCCAACTTGTGAATCTTGTCTCATGGGTAAAATGACTAAATCTCCTTTTAGTGGAAAAGGAGAAAGAGTTACAGAGTTGTTGGCATTGATTCACACAGACGTTTGTGGGCCTATGACAACAAGTGCACGGGGTGGGTATTCTTATTTTATTACTTTCACTGATGATCACTTAAGATTTGGATATGTGTATTTAATGAAATACAAGTCAGAATCATTTGAAAAGTTCAAAGAGTTCAGAAGTGAAGTAGAGAAACAAACGGGCAAGAGTATAAAGATACTTCGATCAGATCGAGGTGGAGAATACTTAAGCGGTGAGTTTCTCAATTGTCTCAAAGAAAATGGTATAATCTCACAATGGACTCCTCCAGGTACACCACAGTTAAATGGAGTATCTGAAAGGAGAAATCGAACACTGTTAGACATGGTTCGATCCATGATGAGTTTTACCGACCTTCCAATTTCCTTCTGGGGATATGCCTTAGAAACGGCTGCATACCTACTTAACAAGGTACCTACCAAATCCGCCCCAAAGACTCCATATGAGATGTGGAAAGGGAGGAAACCAAATCTTAAGCATGTTAAGACTTGGGGTTGTCCAGCTTATGTCAAAAAGTTTGAACATGATAAGCTACAAACTAAATCCGAAAAGTGTAGATTTGTGGGATTCCCTAAAGAAACTGTAGGGTATTATTTCTATCATCCAACTGATCAAAAGGTGTTTGTTGCGAAACATGCTGCCTTCTTGGAAAAGGAGTTTATCCATGAAGGGGTCAGTGGGAGTAAGATATATCTTGAAAAAGTTCAAGAACCACAAATTACCACGGATCAAAATCAGGTACCTGACCAAGTAGAAGAACCTACTATACCACACCCTGTTCGTAAATCTGGAAGAGTACCGAAGATACCTGAGAGGTATGGATTCGTTATAGAGGATGACGACGAGGTACGCATCATGAATGATGATGATCCATTGAATTACGAACAGGCTATGAGTAATAAAGACTCAGGGAAATGGCTTGAAGCTATGAAATTCGAAATGGACTCCATGTATGAAAATAAAGTATAGACTTTGATTTCACCACCTGAAGGCATTAAGCCTATTGGGTGTAAATGGGTCTTTAAAAGAAAGACTGGAGCGGTCGGCAAGGTAGAGACCTATAAGGCCCGACTGGTTGCAAAAGGTTTCAAACAAAGACAAGGAGTTGACTATGATGAAACCTGTTCACCAGTAGCTATGCTCAAGTCCATTCGGATTTTGCTTGCGATTACAGCTTATAACGACTATGAGATCTGGCAGATGGACGTGAAAACGGCCTTCCTCAATGGGAAACTTGAGGAGGATGTGTATATGACACAGCCAGAGGGATTTGTTTCAAAGGTTGGAATAAATCAAGTCTGTAAGCTGCAACGATCCATTTATGGATTGAAGCAAGCTTCTCGTAGATGGAACATTCGTTTTGATGAGACAATCAATGAGTTTGATTTTATCAAAAACGACGATGAACCATGTGTGTACAAGAAGGTTAGTGGGAGCGCAGTTTCATTCCTTGTATTATATGTTGATGATATATTACTGATAGGGAATGACATTCCTATGCTATAATCGATTAAAATCTGGTTATCTAAACACTTCTCCATGAAGGACTTGGGAGAAGCATCCTATATTTTGGGGATAAAGATCTATAGGGATAGATCTAAAAGGATGCTTGGTTTATCCCAAGGAACGTACATTGATGCAATGCTAAAGAGATTTAGCATGGAAGATTCCAAAAGAGGTCTCATGCCGATGAGCCATGGAATACATCTCTCCAAGAAACAGGCCCCAAAGAAACCTGAGGAGAGAGACCGTATGAGTAAGATCCCTTATGCTTCTGTAATAGGATCTATCATGTACGGTATGATATGTACTAGACCGGATGTTGCTCATGCACTTAGTGTAACGAGCAGATACCAGTCAAACCCTGGAGAAGAGCACTGGAAGGCAGTGAAGAATATCCTAAAGTACTTGATAAGGACTAAAGATATTTTTCTTGTCTACGGTGGGTCTGAATTAAAACTCAAGGGATTCACAGACTCAAGTTTTCAAACAGACCAAGATGACAGTAAATCTGTTTCAGGGTATGTGTTTACCTTGAAAGATGGTGCAGTGAATTGAAAAGGTTCCAAACAACAAAAGGTTGTTGGTTTAGTGACAAAGACAAAGTATATAACTGTAAGTGAAGCTGCAAGTTGATGTTTTAGATGAAAAGTTCATTACAGAACTAGGAATAGGTCCTAAGTCTCATCTTGAATCTAAACATGTGTTGCGGCACTTTGATTAAAGAAATCATTGAAAGAGGAGAGTGTAGACTCTCAAGACAACATTGCAGATCCATTAACTAAAGCTTTAACACAACAGCAGTTTGATCGTCACTTAGAGAAGTTGGGTATGAGATACCATGGCGATTGGCTTTAGTGCAAGTGGGAGATTGAAAGTAGTATGCATACAAGCCAATCATGTATGATGATAAAGCATATACTTTGGAGGCAATCTTATTTATTTATTAATAAAAATATTCATTTATTAAAGGCATTTAATTATCTACATGGTGCTGTTTTTATAATATGTAAATAACCCATAGTTTTAAGCAATGCTTTTAGAATCATGATGATGATCATGCCAATGAGATCTAAATTCTTAGAAAGCTCTAAAACTAAAATAGTTCCTAATCATGGGATTACTAAAAAGGGGATTAGTAAATCCGGATAGATTAGTACATATGTTGCTTGCTCATTAGATGAGGATGATTGATCTCATAATCATTTGTGTGGAGACACTAAAGCAAGTATGTAGGTGTTTATTGGAGAATAAGTTCACTGAACGTGACTCGCTATGGAATACCTAATGGAGTTTTACTCGCCTGTCAATAGGAATTCCTAATGTGATAGTAGTACAAGTGATCCTTGGACTTGAGATCATCATAGTATCTTGTATGTAATGAATTATACTTTGACTTATTCCTTAAAGCCCTTTAGGGTATATAAAAGGGTATGCTTGGGTATAATGAGTTACATATGGAGACAATGAATGATCAATAAAGAATCTACCACCTCTAGTAAAGGAGGAGATATGTCCTATGTGATTCGTTAAATGACAACCCAGGAATCCTTGGCCAAGGTAAAATGAAATTAGAAAGGAGTTTCTAATTTACATTATTTGGAGTTGTGCATTTTCTAATCGAAATACATATAATTAAATAAAATAAGACTTGACAGTAAATTCATGTCTTATATTTAATTGGGGCATTGTATGGTGGAAGGATTGAATTGTATGGTAACTATTTACTCACATGTTCTTTTATGATTAATGTTGAAATCTATATTATCTGGAAAGTCGTTGATCGCTAGGGAGGCTTATCCCTATTGTAGAATAAATATTATTTATTTAAATAGATTATTAGTTTAATTTATTTATTTAAATAAGATTAGAATTGTTCTAATTGATTTATTCACAACCGGTTTAATATGGAGAACCTAAAGGGTCACACCATAAAAGGAAGAATAATTATTTAAGAAGGTAATGGCATAATCGTAATAATGCATTAAGTGAAATTAATTTAATCTATGGTGATAGAATAAATTAAATAGCTTAATATTTATTATTTAATATTTTGGAAATATTAAATATAAATTAATAAGAGGAGTCTTATTAATATTATTATAATTATTATTATTTTAATTTCTAAAGGAGTTTAGTAATTAATTTAATATTAGTACTCTCATTTATTCCTAATAAGATTAGGAGACAAATTAATTAAATGAATTTAATTAATTATTTCCCATGTGGTGGGAAGCCTAAATTAATTAAAGGAGTTTAATTAATTAAAAGAAATCCCATGTCTAATAGGATTAGAAGGGTTGACCAATATCTATATAAGAGGATTCTTATAATAGATATTACTTGTTGAAATTTCAATTGTTGGAGAGTACTCCTTTTCTATAGAGGATAGAAAACTAAGCCAACCACCCTCCTTCTTGATAATTCATCTTCCTTGGTGGATCACCTCTAGAGGCCAAACACTTGGGTGGCTAACGTTGATCAAAGGAAGGAATCTAATCCGGAAATTCAAGGAGATCACGAAGAACAAGGAGTTGAACTAGTACCCGTGGAAGCTTCGTTCTACAAGGGTATGATTCCATAACTTCTTATTTATCGTTTTAAATTAATAATTTGCATAAAGGATGATCCGGGTAATGGTTTTGTAGAAATTTTTTAAACTCTGATATACCATGCTTCCGCTAATTTTTGCAATTTGATTGCGTCACGATTTCGTACAAACCCAACAGTGGCATCAGAGCCAAACCTTTATGCAATTATTAATTTATTTTGATTTCATATACATATGGGTATATATTTAAAATAATTTATTGGGCATAATTTTATTGTATAAAATTATTTTTTTTTAAGAAAAAAAAATGACTTTTTTTTTTGGGACGAATCACAATTTTTTTTTGGGTGCTAATCTTGAATTCTACAAAGAAAAGATGTTGTCTCTTTCTTACTCCAAAAGAATGTGACCCATCAGGAAAGGACTCTTTTAATAAACCTGCAGGACTCTTTTAATAAAAGAAGGTGACTTCTTTTAAAATAAATAAATAAATAAATATGATATATTTATATATTATATTCTAAATAATTTTATAATTAAAATAAAGAGTTTATTTTAATCTTGAAATTGGATTTCATGCAATTTAAAATTGCCCATTAAATGATACTCATATATATATGGAATGTTTTAATTCATGAGATGAATATTTATTTATTGATATATATGGTGATATGTATGATAATAAATGGGGATTGATTATGGACTATTTGACCAATGTGATTGGATTTTATTTTAGTTGAATGCTTGAATGAATGGGTTTTATTAAATGGGGTCTGTGTACTTCGTCTTCTCTAAATTTTTTTTTTCGTGATGTAAAATTCTATCTCCCTCCTATGTACTTCCCCTTGACTGCTGATCAAGGTTTCTATTTAAATTAAATAGTTTAATGTAATAGAAATAGTTAGAATTATCTTGAAAAAATTGGAGACCAAGGAGCAAGGAGCCCGTGAAGACCCGTTTGTATGGAGCCCGGGTTTAAATGTAATAGTTATATTTAAATTTAAATTCTTGCACTCCTAGGTTTGACCTTTTGGTTCACTTAGTGGCTCTAGTGAACCAAACTAGAATAAAAGTCCATAATCAATTTGGGTAGAATATAGTATTCTATATTGCATGCTAAATATTATATATATTATATTTTATGCAAACATGCTTCGCATGTTTAATAAAATGACGCGTATTTTATATATATATGTGCATGCACGCTAAACAAGATGAGACAAATAATAACAAATCCCTCAAAGAAATAATATTAAGTCCGAAGCAGTTCAAATGATATTTGGAATATCGAACGTCGCCTTCTAGCATGATAAATTAATAGAGTATTAAATATTTAATATGAGCTTGTTGTGCTATCCACAAGGCGAGTATTGCATATTTAAGATGTTAATTAATCACATTTGATGCTTATCAAGAAAATTGAACGATCTAGTCTTGTTGTGCTATCCACAAGGACGAACATTTTTCTTTTTTGAATTTATAGAAGTGCTAGGCTGGACTTAACTTAAATCGTTTTAGTTCAGATGTGCACACACTTGACCATTATGATTTAAGAGGCAAAATAAAAGGAGTTATATAGTGATGTAATTGACAAGAGTTGTCTACCTATTTATTTGTATATCGCTTGTTGTGCTATCCACAATGTTATATACATTTGAAATGGGATCCTTATTCTCACTAGCAAATCTTTAATTAGATGTTGCCGAACTATATAAGTGAGGGTAATATAGTTTGATGAAAATAGTGGGAGATACCAATTTAAAATAAAGACCTAAATTTATTTTGGTATGCAAAATTAATAAAATGAATGTTTGCTAAAATGTTATTTTTCACATGCAGAATTTTAAAAATGTCAAAATCACTAATTTCACTGCGAAGCATACTTGATGCTAATAAGCTTACCGGGCCGAATTATACGGACTGGCTAAGAAATCTGAGAATAGTTCTCACTGCTGAAAAGATTTCTTATGTCCTAAACTCACCTGTCCCTGGAACTGTTCCAGAAACAGTCTCTGAGGAAGAGATTGCCACCATTGTAAAGTGGCAAGATGATGCATCTGTGGCTCAATGCATCATGCTCGCATCCATGAATAATGAGCTTCAGCGTCAGCACGAAAATATGGATGCTCCTACTATGTTGATTCACCTCAAGGAGTTGTATGGTGAACAAAGTAGGACTGCTAGATATGAGATATCTAAGGAGCTCTTCCGATCTCGGATGACCAAGGGCAAAGTGAACATAAAAGAACAAAAGAAATCTGATCCAGCTAGCAAAGGAATGTGTTTTCATTGCAACGAGCCGGGTCATTGGAAGAGGAACTACAAGAAGTTTCTGGCAAAGAAGAAGCTTGGAGAAGCTTCGACTTCCAATTAAGGTTTGTTCATGATTGAAATTAATTTTTCAGAAAGTCAAAATTCTACTTGGGTATTGGATACCGGCTGTGGTTCTCACATATGTAATAATGTAAAGGGACTGGTCAGAAATAGAAAGCTGAGCAATGATGAGGTCATCCTACGAGTGGGGAATGGAGCAAAGGTTGCTGCATTAGCTGTAGGGACTTATTGTTTAGTAATGCCTTCGGGCAAGTCCATTTTTCTTAATAATTGTTATTATGTTCCGAATATTATTAAAAATATTATTTCAATTTCTGTATTGGATATGGAAGGATTTAACGTTGTTATAAAGAACAATAGTTGTTCTATTTATAAAGACGATGTTTTATATGGTATTGGAAATTTGCGAAATGGACTTTATACACTTGACTTACAAGAAAATATTTTTCAAATTGAACAAACTAAGAAAAGAAAAAGAGATGATATTAATTATACTTACATGTGGCACTGTAGACTCGGTCATATCAATGAAACAAGATTATCCAAGTTGCATAAAGATGGGCTCCTCGAGCTATCCGATTATGAATCATATCCAACTTGTGAATCTTGTCTCATGGGTAAAATGACTAAATCTCCTTTTAGTGGAAAAGGAGAAAGAGTTACAGAGTTGTTGGCATTGATTCACACAGACGTTTGTGGGCCTATGACAACAAGTGCACGGGGTGGGTATTCTTATTTTATTACTTTCACTGATGATCACTTAAGATTTGGATATGTGTATTTAATGAAATACAAGTCAGAATCATTTGAAAAGTTCAAAGAGTTCAGAAGTGAAGTAGAGAAACAAACGGGCAAGAGTATAAAGATACTTCGATCAGATCGAGGTGGAGAATACTTAAGCGGTGAGTTTCTCAATTGTCTCAAAGAAAATGGTATAATCTCACAATGGACTCCTCCAGGTACACCACAGTTAAATGGAGTATCTGAAAGGAGAAATCGAACACTGTTAGACATGGTTCGATCCATGATGAGTTTTACCGACCTTCCAATTTCCTTCTGGGGATATGCCTTAGAAACGGCTGCATACCTACTTAACAAGGTACCTACCAAATCCGCCCCAAAGACTCCATATGAGATGTGGAAAGGGAGGAAACCAAATCTTAAGCATGTTAAGACTTGGGGTTGTCCAGCTTATGTCAAAAAGTTTGAACATGATAAGCTACAAACTAAATCCGAAAAGTGTAGATTTGTGGGATTCCCTAAAGAAACTGTAGGGTATTATTTCTATCATCCAACTGATCAAAAGGTGTTTGTTGCGAAACATGCTGCCTTCTTGGAAAAGGAGTTTATCCATGAAGGGGTCAGTGGGAGTAAGATATATCTTGAAAAAGTTCAAGAACCACAAATTACCACGGATCAAAATCAGGTACCTGACCAAGTAGAAGAACCTACTATACCACACCCTGTTCGTAAATCTGGAAGAGTACCGAAGATACCTGAGAGGTATGGATTCGTTATAGAGGATGACGACGAGGTACGCATCATGAATGATGATGATCCATTGAATTACGAACAGGCTATGAGTAATAAAGACTCAGGGAAATGGCTTGAAGCTATGAAATTCGAAATGGACTCCATGTATGAAAATAAAGTATAGACTTTGATTTCACCACCTGAAGGCATTAAGCCTATTGGGTGTAAATGGGTCTTTAAAAGAAAGACTGGAGCGGTCGGCAAGGTAGAGACCTATAAGGCCCGACTGGTTGCAAAAGGTTTCAAACAAAGACAAGGAGTTGACTATGATGAAACCTGTTCACCAGTAGCTATGCTCAAGTCCATTCGGATTTTGCTTGCGATTACAGCTTATAACGACTATGAGATCTGGCAGATGGACGTGAAAACGGCCTTCCTCAATGGGAAACTTGAGGAGGATGTGTATATGACACAGCCAGAGGGATTTGTTTCAAAGGTTGGAATAAATCAAGTCTGTAAGCTGCAACGATCCATTTATGGATTGAAGCAAGCTTCTCGTAGATGGAACATTCGTTTTGATGAGACAATCAATGAGTTTGATTTTATCAAAAACGACGATGAACCATGTGTGTACAAGAAGGTTAGTGGGAGCGCAGTTTCATTCCTTGTATTATATGTTGATGATATATTACTGATAGGGAATGACATTCCTATGCTATAATCGATTAAAATCTGGTTATCTAAACACTTCTCCATGAAGGACTTGGGAGAAGCATCCTATATTTTGGGGATAAAGATCTATAGGGATAGATCTAAAAGGATGCTTGGTTTATCCCAAGGAACGTACATTGATGCAATGCTAAAGAGATTTAGCATGGAAGATTCCAAAAGAGGTCTCATGCCGATGAGCCATGGAATACATCTCTCCAAGAAACAGGCCCCAAAGAAACCTGAGGAGAGAGACCGTATGAGTAAGATCCCTTATGCTTCTGTAATAGGATCTATCATGTACGGTATGATATGTACTAGACCGGATGTTGCTCATGCACTTAGTGTAACGAGCAGATACCAGTCAAACCCTGGAGAAGAGCACTGGAAGGCAGTGAAGAATATCCTAAAGTACTTGATAAGGACTAAAGATATTTTTCTTGTCTACGGTGGGTCTGAATTAAAACTCAAGGGATTCACAGACTCAAGTTTTCAAACAGACCAAGATGACAGTAAATCTGTTTCAGGGTATGTGTTTACCTTGAAAGATGGTGCAGTGAATTGAAAAGGTTCCAAACAACAAAAGGTTGTTGGTTTAGTGACAAAGACAAAGTATATAACTGTAAGTGAAGCTGCAAGTTGATGTTTTAGATGAAAAGTTCATTACAGAACTAGGAATAGGTCCTAAGTCTCATCTTGAATCTAAACATGTGTTGCGGCACTTTGATTAAAGAAATCATTGAAAGAGGAGAGTGTAGACTCTCAAGACAACATTGCAGATCCATTAACTAAAGCTTTAACACAACAGCAGTTTGATCGTCACTTAGAGAAGTTGGGTATGAGATACCATGGCGATTGGCTTTAGTGCAAGTGGGAGATTGAAAGTAGTATGCATACAAGCCAATCATGTATGATGATAAAGCATATACTTTGGAGGCAATCTTATTTATTTATTAATAAAAATATTCATTTATTAAAGGCATTTAATTATCTACATGGTGCTGTTTTTATAATATGTAAATAACCCATAGTTTTAAGCAATGCTTTTAGAATCATGATGATGATCATGCCAATGAGATCTAAATTCTTAGAAAGCTCTAAAACTAAAATAGTTCCTAATCATGGGATTACTAAAAAGGGGATTAGTAAATCCGGATAGATTAGTACATATGTTGCTTGCTCATTAGATGAGGATGATTGATCTCATAATCATTTGTGTGGAGACACTAAAGCAAGTATGTAGGTGTTTATTGGAGAATAAGTTCACTGAACGTGACTCGCTATGGAATACCTAATGGAGTTTTACTCGCCTGTCAATAGGAATTCCTAATGTGATAGTAGTACAAGTGATCCTTGGACTTGAGATCATCATAGTATCTTGTATGTAATGAATTATACTTTGACTTATTCCTTAAAGCCCTTTAGGGTATATAAAAGGGTATGCTTGGGTATAATGAGTTACATATGGAGACAATGAATGATCAATAAAGAATCTACCACCTCTAGTAAAGGAGGAGATATGTCCTATGTGATTCGTTAAATGACAACCCAGGAATCCTTGGCCAAGGTAAAATGAAATTAGAAAGGAGTTTCTAATTTACATTATTTGGAGTTGTGCATTTTCTAATCGAAATACATATAATTAAATAAAATAAGACTTGACAGTAAATTCATGTCTTATATTTAATTGGGGCATTGTATGGTGGAAGGATTGAATTGTATGGTAACTATTTACTCACATGTTCTTTTATGATTAATGTTGAAATCTATATTATCTGGAAAGTCGTTGATCGCTAGGGAGGCTTATCCCTATTGTAGAATAAATATTATTTATTTAAATAGATTATTAGTTTAATTTATTTATTTAAATAAGATTAGAATTGTTCTAATTGATTTATTCACAACCGGTTTAATATGGAGAACCTAAATGGTCACACCATAAAAGGAAGAATAATTATTTAAGAAGGTAATGGCATAATCGTAATAATGCATTAAGTGAAATTAATTTAATCTATGGTGATAGAATAAATTAAATAGCTTAATATTTATTATTTAATATTTTGGAAATATTAAATATAAATTAATAAGAGGAGTCTTATTAATATTATTATAATTATTATTATTTTAATTTCTAAAGGAGTTTAGTAATTAATTTAATATTAGTACTCTCATTTATTCCTAATAAGATTAGGAGACAAATTAATTAAATGAATTTAATTAATTATTTCCCATGTGGTGGGAAGCCTAAATTAATTAAAGGAGTTTAATTAATTAAAAGAAATCCCATGTCTAATAGGATTAGAAGGGTTGACCAATATCTATATAAGAGGATTCTTATAATAGATATTACTTGTTGAAATTTCAATTGTTGGAGAGTACTCCTTTTCTATAGAGGATAGAAAACTAAGCCAACCACCCTCCTTCTTGATAATTCATCTTCCTTGGTGGATCACCTCTAGAGGCCAAACACTTGGGTGGCTAACGTTGATCAAAGGAAGGAATCTAATCCGGAAATTCAAGGAGATCACGAAGAACAAGGAGTTGAACTAGTACCCGTGGAAGCTTCGTTCTACAAGGGTATGATTCCATAACTTCTTATTTATCGTTTTAAATTAATAATTTGCATAAAGGATGATCCGGGTAATGGTTTTGTAGAAATTTTTTTAAACTCTGATATACCATGCTTCCGCTAATTTTTGCAATTTGATTGCGTCACGATTTCGTACAAACCCAACAAAAAGAAGATTGTTCAACTCCTTCCACCGACCAATACCGGCGGAAGGAATTTTGACCCGAGTAAAAAGTGTGCATACCATTCCGGATCTCCAGACCACGATACACAAGACTGCTAGTCTCTCAAGCACAAAATCCAAGACTTGATTGACAACAGAGAGATTATGGTGACCAAACCAGAGCAACCGCATGTGCAAGATAATCCCTTCCCTCAGCACAAAGAGGAGAGTGTCAACGTGATTAGCACGAGGAATGGAGAAGGATCCAAATACCTCCGTTATATTGGAGAGTCCACTTAATCAAGCACCAATAGCCCAGATAGTTGGGAGTTCTCAGAGTGGCGGTTCTTGATAGAACAGGAAATCAAGTCTATCAAGGAACAGATTAGACAGTTGGCAGATCTGGTCGTGTATCAACATCAGATAACCAGGCAGCTGATAAACCAGACCAACCAGCATGAAGCAAGTCCTCCTACATCAGAAATTAGCCCCATTGCTATGAGAGATCATTACCAGTTTCATGAACATGAACCGTGGGTCGACAAGGTGGCAAAGGAAGAGAAGTTTTAAGCTGATAGGGAATTTGCTTTCCAGAGGAACTTCACTAATTTGAACTAGTCGATGAAGGATATCCTTCAAATGATGATCAATGAGGTGATGGTTACAGATTTGTTACCCTTGGTGAACCCTCGATCCAAAAAATTTAAGCCTGACAGGATCTGTCAGTATCATTCCAATGCTCCCGGTCATGATATCGAGGATTGTTGGGGACTTCGTCACCTGATTTAGAATCTGATTGAAAGTGGTGAGCTGATAAAAGGAAATCAAGATTATGGTTTCCCCGATGAAGAAGCACTCTTTATTCCCATGGCGTGGAATCAGGAAACAGTGGCTGTTATATCCCGTGAGAGGGTTCTAGTAGCAACACCCCTAATACTGCAAGGGAAAGGGGTTTAAGAAGCATAGAATCCTGTGAAAGTATCTGCACCTGAGCCTTTAATATTGCCCTTCAGACCGCAATATCCGGTGGTCAGCCTGAAAAGAGTCCCATAGAACTATGGGAAAGATGAAGGTTCGACATCAAATAACATTGTCATTGTATCCAAGGAAAATCCATTGTACCTACCTCAGCGGGTGATCAATTCAGTCATTAAAGCTAAGGGGAAAGTGGCTGAGGAGAAGATTGAAGAATTTCTTAGCAAAATGGGGCATAATGAGATCAAGGTGGTGCAAAGCTTGCAAGATGCACCCAAATAGATATCCATCCTGGACCTGGTTTTATTCTCGGTAGATCATTGCAATATTCTGATGAAAGTGCTGGAGGAAGCACATCTGCCAAAGACGGTCGATACTGAGAAATTCTGTCATGTGATAGAACACATCTTCAATAGTAATGTGATATCTTTTACTGATGATGATATACCCGCTGATGGGACGGGTTATTGCAAGTCACTACATATAGCAGTGATGTCATCGGGATATGTAATCGGAGGTGTGCTGATAGATGAAGGGTCGTCCCTAAACATCTGTCCCTACGATACCTTGGAAAGAATGAAGATCAACCCAAACCGGATCCGTACCAGTCATGTAGTTATCCGGGCTTTCGATGGGTCTCGTCGAGAGGCTGTGGGAGAGATTGAGCTTCCATTTGAGATTGGTCCCCACACTTTCTATGTACCCTTCCAGGTACTCAACATTACCACCGGATATAATTTGTTGTTGGGAAGGCTGTGGATCCACATGGCAAGAGTAGTTCCATCCACCCTCTACCAGCAGCTCAAGTACATTATTGATGGCAGCCTAATTATGGTAAATGCCGAACTAGAGTACCCTGTCTGCATACAGGGAGACATGAAGGTGATCATCCTAGATGAAGGGATTGAACCTGATAGTTTTCAAGTGTTGGAGGTGAGCAATACTCAGTACCTACCTGTTGGGGCATCGGCTTTGAAACCAAAAGTTTCCCCCAAAGTAATGACGGTGGGTCAGGAGATGGTATTTTTGGGTTTTCGCCTTAGAGAATGGTTAGGAAAAAATCAGTAAGGTATCAAAAGTCAGGAGCAAATCCCGAGCCAGTTAGGGAAAGTCGATTTGGGCTATTCATCCAGGTCAAACCACCGCCGGAACCCACACAAGCATCCGAAGGGTCCTACTTCCACGATCCTACTGCCAAACCTCACTGATGCCGGGTTTGTGAAGCCCATGAGGAAGATTCCTGCTGTTGTGTCAACCATGTTGTTTCCTTCAGTCATACCAATAAGTGAGAGAAAAGCCCCAAAGCTTAAGGGGGAGAGCAAAAAGGGAAAAAAAAAGTTCCTGCACGAAGGACAAGACCCATTTACTAACATATATTTTCTGATGCACTACGGGTATGAACGATGATATCCCAGATAGTGATGAAGAGGATCAGATTCGAATTCCTAGCATTAAGAAGGGGAAGGCTGGCAGTTCAAAGAAGAACCCCGGCTCTGGTATGGAGGATGTCTCAGTCATCATCAAAGATGAGGCAGAAGACCACAAGTCCTTTATCCTCCCTATCCATGAGGACCTAACAGTAGACAATTAAAGCAACACCCTATGCTTCATTCAAAAAGGGTAAAAGGGCAGGAGGTCCATCTGCCCTGAAACATGGTTTCATTCACTGCTTATTTTGTTGCACAACTATAGCAGTTACTTTTGTCATGCTTTTGCAAAATGCTTTGTATGTTTAAATAGTTTCATATATTAAAGCAAAAGCATTTTGTTTTCAGGATTCCAGAATTGGATGTGTTTGTCCCTGCTGATGAGATGCCAAACTATCATAGTGACTACAACTTTGATGTAGAACTGAACTTTGACGTGATGGAAATTGATCGAGAAGAGATAGATGACTATAAGGTGCCCGAGGAGATCAAAGAATGGGTCGAAGACAAACCCAAACCAAACCTCGACCAAACCACCACTGTCAATATCGGAACCACAAAAAACCTCAAAGAAATCCAGATAGGTCTAGATTCCTCGGGTGCAGTCATTCTACGTCTTGGTGCTATGATCTGCATCATAAATTTTCATTTTATTATTATTCACTTATATCACTTAAGTATTTCTTTAATAACAAAAGAATAAAATTTATAACAAGATTTCTGAAATAAGCTCCATTTATATTCATATGCCAATTCATTTTATTACATGATTATCCCTAGCATACTGCTATAAATGTCATCACATATATCCCCTAATATCACAAAAGACGGGGAATATACTAACCGACTACCCCTCTAACAAAAGATTACTCGGGGTCTACATCACTATCCTATATCTTACACAAAAGACTGGGATTACAACATATATACAACACATAAAGTAAATACTACTACTACACTGACTAAGGGTCTCATCCCATCATCCCACGCTCCACGACGCTCTTATACTCGATCTGTGCTATGTAAGCAACCAGCTCTCGGCTCAAAGTATGTAGGGTCTGTCCCTGCTCTGTCGGGTAGTGGTACAAACCATCAATCACCCTTTCAAAAGCCGAACGGAACACGTACCCCATCTTGTTCATCTTTCTCTTCTTGCATTT
Organism: Panax stipuleanatus; assembly: GCA_020205555.1. Taxonomy (NCBI): domain Eukaryota; kingdom Viridiplantae; phylum Streptophyta; class Magnoliopsida; order Apiales; family Araliaceae; genus Panax; species Panax stipuleanatus. The sequence goes on from CM035120.1 coordinate 38,370,774, forward strand.
GACCTCATCCTCTAGGTCATCTGCCCTTTCGTTCGCTGCTTCCCACTTCTCTTCGAAGTGAATCCTATCCATCACCTCCAACTCTAACTGAGTACGGAGTGCTTCCTTCTCGGTCTTCTCACTTAGCTCCCTCTTTTCTACCTCTTCCAGCTTTCCTGCTAGATCCACATTCCTAGACACCGACTTGTGAAACAAGGTCCCCATCTGGATCCCTACTTCCTTGCGATAAGCAATATCCACCTCTAACTCCTGCATGGCCAGCTTCCTCTGATGGTCTTCGTCCCTTAGTTTCTGGAACTCTGACTCTCTCTCTTGGGCCTCAGCCTCCAACTCCTGGACTCTACAGTTCAACTCTAGGATCCGCTCCTCATACTCACCTAACATCTGCTAATCTACAGTGGCCTCATCAGAGTCCTCCACTGGCTCATCCTCCATCGACTCGTCCTCCGGCTCCTCCTCTGGATCGAACTCTACCTCAATCTCATCCTCGTCGTCAGACTCAGATGGTGCAATAGCCTGCACTGGCATAGCCTCTACAGGTGCCTCATATACCACATGTATATCCCTGGGCTCCTCCTCAGCCCCTCTACTAGATACTCCCATATCTGCCATCCTACAATCACAAACACCAGACAAACAAACAGCAACTCCATTAGAATGTTAAATAAAACATAAGTTCATTGTATAGAATGAAGTTATATTTCATAACACACTAAGTCTCTTAAGGAAAACTCTACATGAGTCCTATCCCCCTCTATGTTCTAAGTTCGCATAAGTTATAATCTAAGGACACTCGCTCCTAAGGTTTGTAACTATAACTTTGATACCAACCTGTGACGCCCCCAAATTCGGACCGCCACTTGGTCACTCGAATTCGATTCGTCACGTTCTCATGGTAATACAATAATAACTAAATCACACAATCACAGCGAAAAATCTAGAATAATATACAATAATTTATTATAATTATTCCCCCATGTCTCGTAACCTACAGTACTTAATAGATTACATAATAATATTAATTAACGACTTATTACATAATCTAACTTAAGCTTAACTATAGTCAAATCCAGTCTTACTGCATCATCTTAATACAACATTATAATACTTAAAACATAAAAGGGACTAGCTAGTCGGTAGCCTTTCCCTTGCCTTTGTCGGCACTTGAGGGTCCTTACTGCTCTGCCTTAACTGAAATATTTTAGGGAAAGCAAAAATGAGCACAAATTGCCCAGCAAGTATTATACAATAAGGGTGAAGAGTTTTATAACACGAGTTTGAAATATCAAAGTATAATCTCTAATAGTTCAGAGTTTTAGAATAAAATCATGAATAACGAGTATCAACAATTCTCAAATCAATCTTTGGAATATGAAATGATAGTTCAATATAGATCAACAGATATATATGAATTCAAAGGCTATCAACATATCCAACTGGATAAAATAATTTATACTGAGCAGTCACTAAGGACTATTGAACATCTACTAGAATTATCAATATTAAACTGATAATCCAAAAGAATTAAGTACGATAGATGATCAGTCTACAATACTCTATGTTATGCATAACACCACTATAATATTCACGCGTGTGTTGGGGCTTCCAACAATATACACTCCCCTTACCATAAGGGTTGTTCAACTCAGTTTTCAAAGATTTCGCACCAGTCAATTGGTTTGGATAGTTTTTTTAAATATGCATATAGTCTAACTGAATCAAATGGCATAGACTCTTTCACGATATTCAAGAACAATACCAAGTTCAACATGAATAATAGCTTTCATAAGGCTTAATGAAATAAGAGTTCAAGCATACTAACTCAATTTAAATGAGTAAGTAAGAAAAACTTGCTTACAATATTCCTTGAATAAAGTAAACACAAAGATATGATACTTGCACAATAAAAGTAGGGTTCAGATACTTGCACCGTAAAAGAGTGTAAGTTAGAGAACTTGCCTTAAGCGTAGTTTATCCACGTAAACTAACCAACACTTTCGAATCCTATCGTAATATAGTTACGTATATATATGATATCCATTAGTCATATATTTCAACATCATATCTTATCTTAGATATACAATAAACACATAAACTAAGTTTTAACCTAGCTACCCCGTCATACTATATATAGCATCATAGTAATTCACAAGTCTCGACTAATATACTTTTATCCTTAACGTTCCTCTTTTTGAGTTAAACATATTCTCATTATTACATAAGATCACAACAAACAGCAAACATACTCTTTTTAGCAAGTTATAGCATTGTTGTAAGTTAAACGTCAAAGTCGGGTTCAAATATCAACATATGATATCACATAGCACGTATACCTATTAAAGGGCACTCCCATGATTGTCTAACCTTTCTAAGTTCAATCTTTCATGCTATAGGTCCTAGGTCAACACTTTTCATAACTTAAGACCATTCAAGGTTATGAAAATCACATTAGCTATCATGTTTGTTATTTTAAACATATGAGGTATTCATATAACTTGTATTAGGCAAGTCCATGAGTATTCATATCGCATATATGCAACTATCATCGTTTCGGTTTGAAAATATGCTTCATTTATGCTTAACTTGAACCACGACACCTAATCATGGTATATATACATGTATGATACATGAGTGAGTCTAAGAGTGCTATCACATATGTCCATAAATTTTAGAATTCACATCTCAAAGTAGCATGTCAATGTTCACGTTCAAAACTTGTATTTTCATTAGGAAAGCTCACTAATAAGGTTCGCATGTTCACATTATATTATGAAACATATATACGTAAGTCCACATGTCTTTCATGCATTTCTAAACCATTCTAACATGCTTGCAAAATCAGTACCTCAATGTGTTACACACATGTCAAAGTTCCTTTTTAAAGTTCTAAGTCCCTTTTTAAAAGTTACACTTTTCATCAAAACGTATACCCACTTAGTTTAAACATGCTTATGTTAGGTCTACGTATCTATATAAGAAAGTTACTCATGCTAGTATGCTGGTCTAAGTTTATACAAGTAGCTAACATCTAACAGTTTAAGGAAAATTTTTAGATTCTGGTCCCAGAGGCTGGCGCAGCTGCGCTGCGCCTTGGTATAAAATCGGCGCAGCTGCGTCGTGTCCGGTCAACCTCAGTGATCTTCCTGCTTCGGCAGTTTCCAGCCCAAACACAAAATTTACTTCACCAATTCGACTGTAATCAACCATATAAGAGTCTAAACATGTATATAAGCTAGTATAGCAACAAAGGAACAACTAACAACCATTACTTGATCACATAATCATGAATTCCATACTTAATTCAAGAATCGAAAATTTGAAAGTAAGCATAAATGAAGAACAATGAAAGAGGGATTATACCTCTGCTAAAATTCAAATAGAACTTGCTGCTATCTCACTCCCTTCTCAACTGATATGTATGGTCACTCTCTACTCTTCTTACTTGGAATTTCTCAGCAAATGGAATGAGAAGAATAGAGCTCAATTTATAGAAAATAGATTAACCAGACAATGCTTTTCCCTCTCAAACTAAACCAACGGGATTATGGATTGTATAGAGGTTAAGGAGAGGTTGGTGAGTAGTTGGTGATGAACACTATTGAGGCCACTCCCCATGCCATGATTGCTAGCTACATTGCTGAGAATTGGGAGAAGAAGGAATAGGCTAGCCATTGAGTGTTTCACGTGTACAAGGATTGTGTTGGGACAAAGCATTACTAAGCTCAGCATTATCAACTTGTAAACAAACTAATGTCAATACTCAGGCTATATACACATACATATATTATACACTTAGGTTTTTAATTAAAATGTCACATATAATTCACATAATATAGTAAGTGTAATTTGCACACATATAATCCATGTACATTTTATCATACCGATATAATCTAATTGGATATTATCACATTACATTATCTCCCTTATTAGTAAATTATTCGTCATATATCCATGAGGTATTATTTTAATGTCCACACACTCAAATTGTCACATAGGCATTGATATGTAACTTAATAAATCTTAATATATGATTTCTATATATACTATAGTCACATTACACTTTACTCTTCATATAATATATAGGTAGCTACCATACATTATACACTTAATCGTCACATGCTTGCACATAGAAATTAATTGAGCATATATAGTCTACTCGTTATATATTATTATTCTCAATGGTAATTAATTAATTACCTATCTTATCAATTAATTAATAATAATAATATTAATTAATCTCTTCCTCGTAAATCAATGAAATTATTAATCTCTATAACAATTGATTAATCATTTATATGATTTAATTATCATATTAAATAAATATAAACCTTATTATATTTATAAACAAGTTGCTCATTAATATTCCATTATTTGTAATAATAATAATCAACATATTATTAATCACCATTTATATTCCATCTTTCATAATAACAATTAATATTGATTAATTGCTCACATAATAATTCCTTAATTAATTATTATAGTCATTAATATTTCTCATCACCGTGCCACACAAGGCATTCAACGAGTTTATCGCAAACTCCGTATATTCTCAATTATTAAAATTATTCAATTTAATATAATTGAGTTAACTCATCTCATAACACAAAATCATTTATATTCAAATAAATTCTCATTCCCATTAATATATTCATTTAATAATATATGAAATTTCTCGGGTATTACAGACGTTTATCCTTCGGCCTTATCAATGCTGGTGCCACATATCAGCGAGCCATGATGACCCTATTCCAGGATATGATGCATAAGGAGATAGAGGTTTATGTGGAAGACATTATCGTCAAATCTTGGAAGGAGGACGATCACATCAGCCATCTCCAAAAGCTGTTCAACAGGTTGCTTAAGTACAACCTCAACCTGAATCTGACCAAATGTGCTTTTGGTGTCAAATCGGGCAAGTTGCTGGGATTTCTGGTGAGCAATAGAGGCATTGAGCTAGATCTTGCCAAGATTAAAGCCATCACAGAGATGCCCGTGCCTCGAACAGAAAAGGAATTACGCGGGTTCCTGGGGAGAATCAATTTCATAAGCCGGTTCATTTCCCAACTCATAACAACGTGTGAACCCATCTTCAAGTTGCTAAGGAAGAACGCCTCCATGAAATGGAATGAAGATTGCCAAAAAGCTTTCCTTGCCATCAAGAAGCAGTTGATCGAAGCACCTATCTTGGTACCCCCGAGGGATGAGTTCCCCTATTTATGTACTTGTCAGTTAATGCCAACACAATGGGATGTATGCTGGGACAAAAAGATGAGTGTAGCAAGGAGAGAGCTATCCACTACATCAGCAAAAGATTCAGCAGCGGCGAACGTACACTCTGATTGAGAAGGCATGTTGTGCGTTAGTATGGGCCTCCATCAGGCTACAACACTATCTGCATGGGCACACGACCTATCTCATATCCCGCATGGATCCATTGAAGTACGTATTCAGCAAACCAATGATGAATTATTGATTGTCCAAATGGCAGTTGATCATCTAACAGTTCGACATCGTCTACGTGACTCAGAAGTCCATCAAGGGTCAGGGAATTGCAGATCAACTGGCCAAAACATCGTCAGAGGATTTCGAACCCATAAAAACTTATTTCCTGGATAATGGAATCATGACAATTTAATAAATCCATCAAAAGAATACAGTCCAACCCTAAAAATATATATTTCGATGGAGCAGTGAACATGGAAGGTGCTGGAGCAGGGGCAATTCTTGCCTTTGGTACAAGAGAACAGTATCCTGTGGCTACCAAGTTGCAGTTCGTCAACACCAACAACACAGTTGAGTATGAAGGCTTCATAATGGGGTTAAAATTAGCCCAGTCCATGGGTATCAAGCGTTTACTAGTCTTTGGGAATTCTAAATTGGTCATTAGACAAACTACCGGGGCGTATCACACCAAAGAATTGCATTTGCTGCCCTATCACCGGCAGGTTATCAATATATCCATGGATTTTGAGGAGATAGCTTTCATCCACATCCCTCGAGGTAGGAACGACTTTACGGACGCATTGGCAACGTTGGCTTCCTTGATACACGTATCTGGTAGGAGGAGAATTCCCGACATCAAATTCACAAGCCAAAAGACCCTGACATATGGAAATTACATCGGAGAAGTATCAGATAAAATACCTCCTATCAAATAGCCTTGGTATCAAGACATAAAGGAATATCTGCTAGATGGATCTACACCCGCTGGGGGCAAGTCAAGCCGGAAGAAAGCGGAATCACAAGATGGCTATGAAGTTTTATTTGAGCGGAGATGCACTCTATAAAAGGGACGTTGGAATAGGCCTTTTAAGATGCCTTATAAAGATCAAGCTCATAGACTGATAGATGAAGTCCACGGTGGAGTTTGTGGTCCACACATGAGCGATCATTTGCTGGCCAAGAAGATATTAAGAACTGGGCATTACTGGATCTCCCTCAAAGCTGACTGTGATGATCAAGTCAAGAGATGCTACCAATGCCAAGTCCATGGAAATGCCATACACACTCCTCCAAACGAATTGCACAATATGAGTTTGCCATGTCCTTTCTCTATGTGGGGAATGGACGTAATTGGGCCAATGGAACCCAAAGCTAGCAATGGTCATTGATTCATTTTCACCATGATCGATTACTTCACCAAATGGGTTGAGGCTTCCTCTTTTCCCAAATTCACCAAGAGGTAATCATTGGTTTTATCAAAAACAATGTCGTCTGTCGGTATGGACAACCGGAGGTGATAGTATCAGACAACGCCAAGAATTTAAACAATCAAATAATGAGAGAGTTATGCAGCAAGTTCTATATCAAGCATCTTAATTCCATCATCTATCGGCCCAAGATGAATGGTGCTGTCGAAGCAGCCAACAAGAATATCATGAAGATTATGCAAAAAATGTCTGCCAATCAGAAAGGATGACCCGACCTATTGCCTCTGACTCTGTTAGCATATAGGACGTCAATGCAAACTTCTACTGGGGCTACCCCCTACTCGTTGGTCTATGGTATGGAAGCAGTACTTCCCATAGAAGTAGAAATGGAGTCCCTGAGAGTGTTAATAGATGCTCAGATGGAAAAAGACCAGTGGGTGCAAGAGCAATACCACCAGTTGTCCCTGATAGATGAAAAGAGGGCTACAACAATCTTCTACGGGCAGTCATATCAGCAAAGGATTTCCCGGTCCTACAACAAGAAAGTTCGAATTTGGAAATTCAAGGAAAATGACTTGGTATTGAAGAAAGTTTTGGCTAATCAAAACGAAGCCAAAGGAAAGTTTGCCCCAAATTGAGAAGGCTCTTTCATTGTCAAAGAAATGTTGACAGGAAGAGCTATCAGATTATAAGAACTGGACGGGAGTGAATTTCCCCAGCTTATCAAATCAGACACCGTGAAAAGGTACTGTCTAAAATGCCTACTGGCCATCATCATGGTCCTGCGAATCAAACCAAATCAGTTCGGGTTTTCACAAAAGCCTGAACTACGAATGACCTGATCTCCCTTAACCCGGGAGTACATAGGCAACCATTCTTGGTGCGGTCAGACCAAATAAAAAGTTTAAAACCTATCAAACCAAACTCAAACCTAAAAGAAACACTTCTCAAACCTTTCACACAAAACTCAAACTACGAATGACCTGATCCCCCTCAACTCGGGAGCACGTAGGCTGCCATTCATGGTGCGGTTTGACCATCAAAGAAAAATAAAAAACTAATAAAAACCAATCCCAAGACATCGAAACCTTATAAAACCCAAATACTATCAAGTCTCCCTAGTCAACAGGCCCTGCTGAGATATTCTCCGACATCTCACTGTCCATCCATCAAGGAAAAGCTCATGATACCTCAACAATAGCAAGTCATGAAAAAAGTGGTAATCACTTAGCAATTACATTATATAGCCAACAGAGAAGTGAATCAAAATATATTTCTCTGATATATAATACTGTTTGATATATACACTGTGTCCTGTACATGACAAAAATGGTTGATCTAATATGTGCAGGAAAAACAAAGCTAGTCTATGAACCCGTAGACAAGCGGGATAGCAGTGCCAACATGGCATCCCTTTCTGAAGATGGAGGAGCAGCTGCAAGCTCATGACCCTCAGTCTCCATACGAGTAAGAACATCCACAGCCATCTGCATAATGCTGCTGTGACCATCTATGAAAGTGCTTATATCTACAACCAGGCTGTGTGTATACGATCTAAGTGTCGTGCTGTCCTCAATATATACATCTCGGGTAGCTATGGCCTCATCCCTCTTATTATAAGCGGCATCTCGGGCAACTAATGCCTCCTCAATCTCCTCAAAAGCAGCATCTCGGGTAGATCGAGCCTCGTCTCTCTCAATAAATATTGCATTTCGAGTGGCTCGAGCCTTGGCTTTATCAGCAAAAGCTGTATCCCTGCTAGAAAGCGCTGTCAACATCAACACCTTAGCCTGATCTCTCTCAAAAGTCATCCGAGCTTGTGAATCAACCATAGCTGGATCAGTCTCGGCAGGGATGCTCGGAGGGTCACTAATAAAAGCCGCTGTCAAATCGGTAAACAACTCATCCTCCGTGGGAGAATCAGGATCCTCCATAGGCTCTTCCTCATCTGAATTAATGCTTGAAGCTGACTGGATAATCAAAGCCAATGCAATATCAGACTCCAACCATGCCTGGAGAACGATCCAGATGGCTAGTAGCGAAATCAGCCCTCTCCCTGTGAGTCCAACACTCATAAGTCCTGACCAAATCAGCTGACGATAAAGATGAAGCTGATATCCACTGATCAATGGCTCCCTCAAAATGGTGAAGTCTCTGAAACTGATCAAACTGGCCCATGACTGCCAGTGGATGGTAGGTGGTCACCCCTCTTAAACCTGCTAGGGGCAAATAGTCCATGGCAACTGCATGAGTGAGGAAGTTGTAAGGGGAGCTAAGCCCTGAGCATGGCAAGATTGAAAAGGGATGCTCGATCCTTGATAAAATGGCTGACCATGTCGCTGCATCTGAACACTCCGCTATTAGAAATAGAGTTCCCAGCCTTACTCAGTCAAAAATGGAACCCAACAAGTAGATAATGCAAACTCCCGGCCAGTCAGAAAGCCATCCTCAAACTCGACTATCAGAAAGTCCGGAGTGTAAGGGACCTACGAGATCGAATCAACCATCAACAACTCTAGCTGTAAGTGGGAGTGGGTGAATCCCTCGGCTATAGGGACCTCCATCAACGTGGAGTGATGCCAATGCAGTCCCCTCAGATAGGTCTCCATACCCAAAGTAGTGGCTGGGCGTAGGCAGAGAAGTCTCTCATATGCCCAGAACTGGAAATACAAAGATCAAAAGTCCTTGATAAAGACTGACAAACACAAATGATGAAATTAAAAGATAAAAGAGAAAGGTACTCACCAGCAAGAATGGGTAAAAACCTAGCCAAGCCTCTATCACGCCCTCCGAGCGCATGCGCATCCCTCAGAGAAAATAGGCAAAGGTGTAGGTACCCCAATCAAAATCACTGAGATGCTCCACATATTAAGTAGCACTGACCAGGGCAAAAGACACCGTCGAGGAGTTGTCTTCTAGGAAATAACCCCTGATGATCACCAAAAATAGTCGCCAGAGGATGCAATCTCTAACCCTTTGATCATCAGGCAGAGGCTCAGTCAATGCCTCGCTCTAGGCATCTACGCTCAAGGGACCAGAACGGACCATCCGACCTTTGATAGCCATTACAGGAACTCCCAAGAGGGACTAAACGACAGCCAGTGAAATATCAGCCACTAACGGCACTGGCTTGCCTGCAAACTATATCCCGGTGATGAACCTTTAGTCCATAGGTGTCATCATCATCTCGCAGTCTAATAAATGAAGAGACTGGGTCTGGTGGATCGAGCGCTCAGATAAAGCCCTCAGATAACCCCAGGGGCAATGGCGGGGAGGAATAGAAAAGAAGGCCTTGAACCCCCAGGTGTCGATAATGGCCCGATACTCCGGATGTAGAGTATGGTATAAGGAATGGCCACTGAACCAGCTCCCCCTGGGCTGTGTAAAGCCGGGAACTTGCATTAAGTAACCAGTCCAGATTAAACCTGTGCCCTAAAATGGCAAAAGAAAGAATGAAAATCCAAATGGAAAAATTTAGTCACCTCATTGGCACAAAGGTATATCGATGGATGGCGTCTCAAATCGCCTGGCGTCTCAAATCGCCTAACATCTCCTGAAGTGGCACTACATTGGCTGAAAGCTCCCTACGTGGAGCGTGAGTTGGGGCAGGATCAACTAATGGAACATCCTCATCATCCACATCAATCGGCGGCTCAGCCCGGATCGGACAAATCACAGACTCGGCCAAACAGCGAGGTGGCCGGGCTGGACGTGGCCTAGGAACATCAGAGGCTCTCCTCCGCCTCACTCCTGAAGTGACCCTGCTATCACTACAGGGTCTATCTGGCTCCATAACCTGGACAAAGTCTCCAAATCACCTCAGAAAGGGTGAGGTAACCCTTAAACCAGCAACTTATTAAATTAAATCTTTACTTTATGCATTTTTAAAGTCCTAAAGCATGCATTAGTTAACCAAAATCCCCAGTAGAGTTAAAATTGCATATTTATAAAATGCTCAGGCTTTTGAATTTTTTTTGCTAGAGTCTCCTTTGTAAAATGGTCTGTCCGCATACACACAGGTATGACTAGGTGACCATTCATTAGCACATGTACCCAAAAACAGAAATAGTTCAAATTTATAAAAAGATCAAAATTAAACTCCCTATGACAGCTAAATTACCATGTGCATTTTTAGTTGAAAATCCAAGCCCATTTAGCCTAAAAAAGGATGAGTAAACTTATCAAAAAGGGGGTTAATTGACTGTCTTAGTAATTAAATTTTTTTACATCAGAATGTTTAGCACAGTAAAATATACATATTGACTAAGTTTGAAAATTTTTATCAAGTCATATAGGCACGCCTATTCGCTATATTGTGTTTAGAAGCAGGCTATGTGATATCTAACATTCTAACGGTCAAAACTGGAAAAGAAAGGATGTAAACGTTACCAGAGATGTGCAAAATGTTTGTACGGTGATAGAATCTGAAAAAATCTGTCCGAACTCCATAGATCTGAAGAAGAAAATTAGATATTCTTTAGATTTCAAGCTTGAAAATGAACTTTGAAAGCCACGGGAGCCAAGTTATAAATCGCAGGGAGGAGCAGCCCCACCAGTGGCTGCCGTACCTCTACCTACAGCACCCTAGGGTGGGCCCCACCCCCTCCAGTTCGGTCCATTTTGAGTGGAAACGAAGTTTATAAAAGCTAAAAAGTCAAATTCGGGAAAAAAATTGCTACGCGATTGAGCGGATTGGCCTGAAATCATGCGTATAAGCGGAAAGTTAGGAACTTCATGTAAGCCATTGGTTAAGACCCAAAAATGATATTCGGAAGCCAATGATGAAAAATTGCTAAAAACTGCTAAAAACTACCTCTGTCAGAGCATCAAAAAAGTCCGACGTTTTGAACAGTGGATTTTGAATGAGTTAGAGTATCCAGGTTTGTTTGAGGGTATGATTGCTCAGAAATATCATGTCCATGTCTAGATCGATCAGATCTGACATACCAGCTGTTGGCGACAACCCCCAATGAAGCATCGAAAATGATTCGGTGATGAATCTGTTGAGGACTACTTCAGCGAAGGTCAGATCGAATGACATTCCAGCCGTTGGCGACAACTCCAACGAAGCATCGGGAACGATCCGGTGATGAAGCCGTTGAAAGCTACTTCAGCAAAGGTTAGATCAAATGACATTTTAGCCATTGGCGATAACTCCAACGAAGCATCAGGAATGATCCGGTGGTGAAGCCGTTGAAGGCTACTTCAACGAGGGTCAGATTGAATGACACTTCCAACTGTTGGCGACAACTCCAGCGAAGCATCAAGAATGATCCAGTGGTGAAGCCGTTGAAGGCTACTTCAATGAGAGTCAGATTGAATGACACTATCAGTCATTGGCAACAACTACAGTGAAGCATTGGGAACAATCCGGTGGTGAAGCCGTTGAAGGATACTTCAACGACGGTCAGATTGAATGACACTTCCAGCCGTTGGCAACAACTTCAGCGAAGCATCGGGAACGATCTGGTGGTGAAGCCGTTGAAGGCTACTTTAATGAGGGTCAGATTGAATGACACTATCAGCCATTGGCGACAACTCTAACGAAGCATCGGGAATGATTTGGTGGTGAAGCCGTTGAAGGCTACTTCAATAAGGGTCAGATTAAATGACACTCAGCCGTTAGCGACAACTCCAGCGAAGCATTGGGAATGAGTCGGCGATGAAAATAGTGTATAAGTTTATCCCCACAGAGGATAAATGGTGGAATCTGTTATACAAATCCCAGCGGGAGCATCGAGAAGGATCAGTGATTCAATCGACCGTTGCAAACTACCATTCGAGTAGGCACCGAGAAGGTTTAGTGACGATCAATTTTGCAAACTACCGTTCGAGTAGGAATCAAGTCAAGATCAATAGACCGGTGCAAACTACTAATCGGGTAGGCATCAATAGGAACGTCGGCATCGACCGAACATCAATCTAAACCGTTGGTGACAACTCCAATGTAGCGTCGGGAAAGATCCGATGATGTAAATCGATGGAAGCTATCATCAAGATAGGCATCGGGAGTCCCCAATGAGGTCACTCATGATAAAAAGAGGATCCCCAACAGAGGAAAAAGTCAAAGAGCTCATATGAAGACATAGGATGTTAATGACAACTCCAATATCGAGTTTAGAAATGTCCAATGGCATCAGCCAAGAGAAAATCTTCCCCACAGATGATGATCAACGGACATGGTAAACCATTGGCTCCAATCCAGTATAGCATCGAGAAAGATTCAGTGATGGTCGAGACTTTGCAAGCTACCGTTCGAGTAGACGTCAAGAGAATTCACCAAGGGCAATCACGGATGACGTTATCTCCAACATAAAATGGCATAAACAACCAGTGATAGCCCCAACACCACGAAGGTGTCTAACATTCATAATATATCATACCATGCATTGCATTACATTTGCATATGTCATATTTCTAGTGTCTAGCAATCTTTACCCTGTTCATTTTATTGCATTGCATAAACATGATAAAGAGGGGCATCTGTAGACATTCGAAATTTTGCATTCCTATTACTAACCCTGTAGGAGGGCAAAACCGTCTTTTACCTTTCGGTGATGACCCAGAAAGTTCAAATCAAAACTCAACCCCGACAACAACACAGGGATGTCAAGGCAAACCCCGGCCACAATCGGGGAGGTACAGCAACCTCAGTGACAACACCGGAAGATCAAACTCAACCTAGGCAATACACCGGTATGTCAAGGCAAACCCCAACCACAACCCGAAAGGTACAGAAGCTCCAACGACAACACTGAGAGATCAAACTCAGCCCTGACAATAACACCGGGATGTCAAGTCAAGCCCCGACAATAACCCGTGAGGTACAGCAACCCCAAAGACAACCCTTGGAAGCCAAATCAACTTCGGAGACAACCCCTAAGCATCAAATCATCTCAGAGATAACCCTGGGAGACCAACTCAAACGCGGAGACAACCCCGAGGACGAACAGAATCGACTGGGATCAGACCTTGGAGACAACCCCGAGAAAATAGCCGAAAACCTGGCCAACACAGGAGGCAACCCCTGGAGTGGCAAAACGGTCATTTTACTAACTTAAAGCCAATTAAGTCAAAATCATGCCGAATTGATGAAATAAAGGTCAGAAAGAGTCATAACATCGATCTCGAGTGAAAATAACACAATACAACTCAACGGATAAACTGCAAAAAAACAAAGATTCGATTACAAACCCGTCTTCCTTGATTTGGAAAAGGTTAAGTCCCATGTAATTGTGTCTCTCTCAGAAAGGGCTTTCCGGAAAGGTATAACACACCTCAAACGGACGCTCTGATCAAAAGTTAGGAAGGTTCAAACCTGACATCGCATTGCTCGGAGTGCACGTACTTCGGGCAACTTCGAGCCATGTGATCCTTAGATCCACATATGTAGCAAGCTCCCTTCTTCAGGTTCGGATAACTCGATGCAATGTGGCCTTCCTGACCACAGTTGAAGCATACCCACTTCCCCCTCAAACACACTTCAGTGTGATTCTTCCTGCATGTAGCACATGCTTTAATCCTTTTCTTCTGTTGGCTTCCCTGCTGACTCCCAGCAGAAGTGTTGTTGTTCCACTTCCTTTTCTGGTTGATAGCTCGCTACCACCAGCCTTGTTCTCTGTCTCATTCTTCTTCTTCTTCTTCAGGTCATGATTATACTTGGTCACTGCATTGCTTCCACCTTCAGCTAGGATTGCCTTTTCCAGCACAGCTGCAAATATCCTCAGTTGGAACATGGAGACCTTGCTGTAGAGCCAGGGCTTTAGTCCTTACTCAAATCTTCTCACCTTCCTCTCGTCAGTACTGACCTGGTATATTACAAACCAGGCCAGCTCGTTAAATTTTGTGGCGTATTCCGGCACTGACATCCCTCCCTGTTTCAGCTCTAGGAATTGAACCTCCATTTGGTTCTGAGAGCTAATGGGGAAGCACATTTCAAAGAACATCTCTTTAAAATGGTCCCATGCTATCACTCCTTCCCCTTCCCTAGTCTTGCTGGCCTACCACCAGAAGCTAGCTTCCGACTTCAACATGAACGTCGCAAAAGCCGTCTTCTGGTCTTCGTTAACTTTGGCCACATCAAAGACCTTCTCCATTTCCATTATCCACGTCTGGGCGTTTATCGGGTTCACTGATCCTTGGAATTCCAGCGGTCCTACTGCCTTAAACTCTTTAAACGTTGTATTCTGGACTTGCGGCTGATTCGCAAGCGTTCTTATCAGCAGGTTCACCAATTGTTGAACCAAATTGGGATTCATCCCGTCGTTATTATTGTCGTTAGTATTCGTCGAACCCTCTGGGTGTAGACGTGTAGGTATTCTTCTAGGAGGCATCTTTCTGTTAAGAAATACTCTTAGTAAATCTTTTTTTTCATTTCTTAGATATTCAAGTTCATACTTAAACATTTTAATAATTCAATTCACACTTGAACATATAGCATGCCAATAAACTTTGATATTTTATTCATTCATAGTTTTAAAACATAGAATAGATAGCATTTCTGCTATTTACATCATCTTTCCTGAATTGAAAAAGTTACAGGATCACTTCATTATCTTATCCCATTATTACCTCAAATTCTGGGATTTACATTTATTTATTACATAAGAAAACACATAATTAATGACTCTACTATCTAAGCATGTTAAGACGTCGCACAACCTCTCTACGTTCTTCCTCTATCACCCGGAACACCGTTCTACGATCCACCATGTTCCATGGTAAACCTTGGAATTGAGATGGGTAAATAGAAGACGCGATCCTGGGCCCTATCTCTAGCCGTATGGAAAGCATAGTCTGTCTCCCTCAGCTTAGCCTTCTTCACTTGAACCTCGTCTTCAGCTCGATCTACGTGTAGCCCTCAAACTCGTCTCCTCTGCTTTGGCGCGCTTCGCTGACTCCTCTTGGATGTCGTTCTTCAGCATCGCTAGTTCGGCCAGTGCATCATCTCTGTCACTCTCTGCGTGAACTAGATTCCACTTCGCGTTTCCAAGCTCACTGTTTAGCTCTTCAATGGTTTCGTCTCGTTGCTGTATGGTAGTCCGACCCTCATCCACCAGTTCCTCAAGCTCTCCGACTCGACCATGAAGTTCCACGTTACTGTCGTAGATCTCCTCGTACATCTCAACGCTAGTCGAGTGAGGTGGGAATTCCTCTTCAGGATCCTCCTCCTCTTCCTCTGACTCATCCTCCTCATCTCGGTCAGATACTGACTCATACTCCTGACCAGCTATGGTGATCAATGGAGAAGGCTCTCTCTGAACCAACTGCTCCAAGACAACATGGATGTCTCGGGGATCCTCATCTCTAGGCATCTGGGGTAACTCCTCCCTAGCTTGACTGGACTCTCCAACATTCGTCATCCTGACAACAAAGTTTTAAAGTTTAATTATTACATGATATCGATCGATACTCTTCGCGTACATAAATGTAAACACAAAGCATATATGGTAGTTTATTATCTTTACTATCATCACTATCTTTTCGATCTCCTATAAGGCTACTACCTAAGGTTTCCCCCACTTAAGGTTCATAACCTAAAGCTTTGATACCAACCTGTAACACCCCCAAATCCGGGTACTTCATTTCTACATGATTTGGTGCTCACTATCTAAATAAAATACAACTACTGCCCAATAATAAGGAATGCAAAATAAATTACAACCTTATATATAAATAAAAATCTTTCTTATAAAAGGATTATAACTTAATCAAATTAATCCCAGGGTTTGCTAACCTTAACATCAATAATAAATGCGGAAAATAAGTATCACATAAGAAAGTCTTATTACAATCACATAATAATTCTTAAACAAGTTTTCACTTGTTCATCTTATTTTTGCCTTTACTAGTCGATGGTGTGTCTACGCTTTCGACTTTAGCTGCAATGGTTATATAATGCAAGAGTGAGCAAACAAAAGCTCACATGGAAATACAACAATAATAGTGATGACCTATATTGAATAACTTCAAAAGATTTGAATAACTTTTCTTTCATCAATAATAAAGAATTGAAAAATAATTCTTTCAACAAAGTTTAAAATTTCGAATACAGAAATCATCTGAGGGTCATAAGACCTTGAACTTTGTCCTAGGTTATAAACATTTCTATTTAAAACCTTTAACAGTCTTTTAGACTATATGGACTCTTAACTTGTACTTAGGGGGATCAGCCCTTCGTACCATGTATTGTGCACAAACATCTTAACGCTTTCGCATGGTAATACCCTATTATATAGGGTTATTCATCTCAGTATTTTAATAACAAGTCCGCACCAAAGAAAGTTTGGTTTGGATATGCTTTAAGGGAAATTTAGAGTTCAACTATCATCAACTAAGGAGTAGTTGAATCGACTTACAATAATTTAGAATTCGATAATCAAAAGAACTAAGGCATAACTATGAGTCATAATAATAGACATCATATTTAATAATTATGCTTTAGAAATAAACTTAAAGAATTTGAAAGACAATATGGACCTTGTTTGAACAATTAAGTCAACGTCACAACAATTTAATAATGAACTTGTTCAATAAGATAAGTATTAGAAAACTTGCTCAATGAAAGGGTATCATTAGAAGACTTGCATAAACCTAAAAGAAAGGATAGGAAGAACTTGCTCAAGTAAAGTTTGAGTTTAGAAAACTAGCCTCAAGCGCAAGCTACACTTTACAATTTACAAATCACTTTCTCAATCGTCCTACACATTACATTACGTTTACAATACCAATTAGTTTTATAACCACTACATTAAACCGTTGAGCTTCTTACTTAAGTTCAACTTAATAACATGGTTTGTAAACTTAACTCACTTAACTAACCACACACGTGAGTCTAAACTCACAATATGCACATCATACGTGTATAACACTTTAAACTATCAAAATCATATCCTATGATAACAATATCTATGTACACACATAACATATTAATATGTGACTTCAAATTATCTTAAACATATCAAAAGTATGTTTTCTTATTGTTTAATACACTTAACATGTTATCACATTAAGTTAGCTAATCACGTAATGCATCAAAACTACTCGGAACCAAAGAAAATCCTCCGGACAGCAACAACACCCGCTGGGGCCGGTGTTTCTAGGCCAAAAGCCCCACTGGGGCGGGTCCCGCTGCTGGTGGGTTCCCCGGCTCGCGAACTGTGCAAAAAAAAGCCAATTTGGCCTATTTCTTCACACTAAAGTCCGATTTTAACTAACACAAAGCATATGAAACTTTGTGAAAATAAAATATTAAACTTCTAACATGTTTTTAACATACATAAACACCACAACACATAATCAAAACACCTAATTCCATAATTTTGAAGAAAACACCAATTTTAAGTGTTCTTGAAGAAAATTATCACTGTGACTTTGTTTTTAAACCAAATCAAATAATTCAAAGCATGTTAATTTTGTTTCTTGATATATTATCATAATCTATGATCAATTTACATAATATATCACAATTAAACACGAATTTTGATAATTTAAAGACTATTTTTCAAAACTAGTTCACTATAAATTGCTATGAACATGATTTCTTCATGTTCATCATACTTATATGAAATTAATCACTTAAACAATCATATAATTCACATCTAACATTTTATAAACATAATCTAACACATATAGATCATATTTACATAAATTCTTTTGAAAACTATTTTACAGAGAAGCAAAACTTGAAGAACAGTAAAAACATAATTTCTAAACTACAAGGATTAGGATTATACACTTAAGCTTAGTGAGGAAGAAGATGATGATGGTGCTTGTTGGTATAGCAAGGATTCTCTCAAGCCTTTTCCTTTTTTCTCTTCTTCTTTTCTCTCTAACTTTCTCTGTATTTCTCTTTCTAACACTGATAAAATTCTAACCTTATTTTGTTCTTCTAAACTAACGTATATACATATAATATAATTGTTATAATATTTAATACATATAATTATATATAATAACTAACAATTAATATATTAGTTATAATATTTTAAATTTTAAAAGCCATAAGGCTTGTTTGGCAAACAACTTATTTAAAAACAGGTTTTTAGTAGTTAAGACCCCGTTTGGCAAAACAAAATTAAAACACAAGGGCCTTGTTTGGCAAAATTCTTTAAAAATAGTTTTAATTCTTTTAACATATAACTTTCAATGTTACACTTTATTCAATTAAATCTTAACATTCTAATTTAATTAAATTAAAGCTAACATCACTTAACCAAATAATTTTTGCCACATAACAATTACAATTACTCGCAAATCATAATCTCATGTAACAATTATCACATAAAAATTCATCTAATTTAATTATCTCAATTAAATTAGAACTATACTATAAAATCATTACACATCAATTAAATTAAATATTTATTTAATTAATATATAGCACTTAATTAAATTACTCCACAACAATCACATAAAGTATTTATTTAACTCAATAAATAAATAAATTAAAATATTTATTTAATTCAATAAATATTAAAATTTATATTCGTTACACTAGTGGCTTTATCTTCCACCCATTTTGAGACATAATCAACAGCTAAAAGAATATATACATTCCCAAAGGATGAAGGAAAAGGTCCCATAAAATCTATACCCCAAACATCAAAAATCTCAACAACTAAAATAGGAGTTTGGGGCATTTGATTTCTTTGAGAGATATTTCCCGTCCTTTGTCAATTATCACATATTTTACAAAACAGATAGGAATCTTTAAAAAGTGACGGCCAATAAAAACCACTTTTTAAAACTTTGATAGCAGTTCTTTTTGGACCAAAATGTCCTCCACAAGCATGAGAATGGCAAAAAGCTAGAATAGATTAGAATTCATTATTTGGCACACATATTCTAACTATCTGGTCAGCACAAAATTTCCATAGGTATGGATCATCCCAAACATAGTGTTTAACATCAGTTTTTAACTTTTCCTTCTGGTATTTGGAAAAATAGCTAGAAAAATATGCACTTACCAAATAGTTCCCAAGATTTGCATACCATGGAATCTCAACATGAATGGAAAGTAGATGCTTATCCGGGAAAGAATACTGCATTGGTAGAGTCTCCTCATCTCGCAACAGTCTACTCAAGTGATCCACCACCTAGTTATCTGCCCCTTTTTTATCCTTGATCTCCAAGTCAAATTCTTGCAAAAGCAGAATCCATTTGATAATCCTAGGTTTAGAATCCTTCTTGGTTAGTAAATACCTAAGAGCAACATGGTCAGAATAAACAATAACTTTAGTACTAAGTAGATATGATCGAAATTTATCTAAAGCAAAAACCACAGATAAAAGTTCTTTTTCAGTTGTGGAATAGTTTATCTGAGCCCCATTCAAAGTTCTAGAAGCATAGTAGATGGCATGAACAGCTTTGTCAATCCTTTGTCCCAAAACAGCCCCACTGCATAGTTGCTTGCATCACACATGATTTTAAATGGAAACTTCCAATTCGGTAGTTGAATCACAGGGGCAGAGGTCAATAATTTCTTGAAAATATAAAAAGCCTCTTTGCACTTATCATTAAACTAAAAGTCCACATCCTTTTATAGCAACTTACAAAAGGCAATGTAATCTTCGAGAAATCCTTGATAAACCTTCGATAGAAAGCTGCATGGCCAAGAAAAGAACGAATCTTCCGCATGTTGACGGGGTAAGGCAAAGCAGAAATAACATTTATCTTAGCTTTATCAACTTCGAGACTATTAGATGACACAACATGACCAAGTACTATTCCTTGTTCTTC
This sequence comes from Panax stipuleanatus, assembly GCA_020205555.1. Lineage (NCBI taxonomy): Eukaryota > Viridiplantae > Streptophyta > Magnoliopsida > Apiales > Araliaceae > Panax > Panax stipuleanatus. The sequence continues at coordinate 38,391,167 of CM035120.1, forward strand.
CATAAAATGACACTTTTCCCAGTTTAGAACAAGATTAGTTTCCATGCATCTATCCAAAACACAACTCAAATTATCTAAGCATCCATCCAAAGAATCACCATGTATTGTGAAATCATCCATAAAGACCTCAATGCAGTTTTCTAGATGATCTGAAAAAATGCTTACCATGCATCTCTGAAAAGTACCGGGAGCATTACAAAGTCCAAATGACATACGTCGGTATGCAAATGTGCCAAAGGGACATGTGAATGTGGTCTTTTCTTGGTCCTCGGGTGCAATCACAATCTGGTTATATCCTAAAAAACCATATAAAAGCAATGTGAAGTATGCCCAACTAATCTCTCTAGCATTTGGTGAATAAAAGGGAGAGGAAAGTGGTCTTTTCTAGTTACAACATTTAATTTCCTGTAGTCAATACACACTCTCCATCCTGTTTCCATCCGTGTGGGCACTAACTCATTATCATCATTCTTGACAACAGTGATTCCGGATTTCTTTGGAACAACCTGCACTGGACTTAGCCAATGACTATCAAAAACAGGATAGATTATGCCGGCATCAAGCAGTTTGAGTACCTCTTTTTTCACCACCTCCATCATGGGTGGATTCAATATTATTTGTACGTCCCTCGAGCTCCATCCTCTAACAATATCCGGCATGCACATCGCAGGACTAATACCTTTGATATCCGCTATCGTCCAACCAAAAACTGTGACATGGTCCCTTAGGACTCTCAGCAATTTATCTTCCTGCATTTTGGTAAGATTTCTAGCAATAATAACATGCAAAGTATCATTAGTCCCCAAATATGCATATTTCAAATGTGCAGGTAATTGTTTCAATTCTAGGGTTGGAGCTTGCACAACAGATGGTAGTAACTTTTGATGAGAAACAGGTAATTAAATAGAATGTACTGCATACTTATCTGAGAATTTCGGCAACGAGTGTAGTGCAGCCACAATTTCCTTCAACTCCTGAGTTTGCTCAATCTCATCTTCCTTGTCCATATCTAAACTGTTGGTGATGGCAACCTCCAAACCATCCTTATTTATTTTTTCAAAAGCTTTATGCACTAAGGAGTCTCTCACATCAATAGCAAAAACCTATCCTATATTACTAGGGTACCTCATGGCATCATAAATGTTAAATTGAATCTTTTCTCCATCAAATTCCATTATCAAGGTCCCATTGTGCACATCAATCATGGTTCTTGCTGTTTTTAGGAATGGTCTTCCTAACAAGATGTAGGAAGGGTTTGGTGATGTATCATCTTCCATGTCCACAATGTAAAAATCTACAGGAAAGATTAGTTCGTTCACCTGCACTAAGATATCTTCAATCACCCCTCTGGGGTAAGTGTTAGTACGATCTGCCAATTGAATAATCACACCAGTCTTTTTCAAAGGACCTAGATTTAAAGAGTCATAAACAGATAAAGGCATAACATTAATTGAAGCTCCTAAATCTAGCATGGCCTTTTCAAATCTGGTGTTTCCTATTTTGCATGGGATTGTGAACATTCTTGGATCTTTACATTTAGGAGGCATTTTTCTTTGAAGAACAGCAGATACATTTTCCCCAACTGTGACTCTTTTATCATTTTGCAATTTTCTTTTATTAGTGCATAATTCTTTTAAAAACATTGCATACCGTGGCACTTGTTTGATTGCATCAAAGAGAGGGATGTTCACTTCTACTTTCCTAAAAGTTTCCAGAATTTCTTTTTCTTGTTCATTTTTCTTTGAAGTTTTAGAATTTTTTGGGGGGAAATGGTAAGGGGACACTTTTAAGATGATAAGGAGAGTAAGGTTGTACCTTAAGTTTTTCAGTTTCCTCCTTAGCTACTTCCTCCTCCTCAAACTCAACGGTGGACGGTGGTATATCTCTTTGTTTTCCACTTTGCAGAGTTATGGCACTTGCATTCTCCCTTGGATTGACTACTATTTGAGATGGAAAATTTCCCGAGCCTTTAGATTCCAATGTTCCCACAGTTGTATCCAGCTATCCTACTTGGTTCCTCAAATCTTGAACCGAAGCTTTTGTCTCCTACTGGAATTGCTGTGTCTGAGTCATGAATGCTTTGAACATGTCTTCAAGGGATGTTCCTGAAGTGGCTGGAGCTGCTTGTCGCGGTTGGTATTGAGGTTGTGTTGGTTGGAAACCTTGTTGTCTAGGTGGGAACACTCCTTGTGTTGGTGGCCTATTCCTTCCATAACTGAGGTTCAAATAATCTCGCCATCCTGGATTGTAAGTGTTTGAGTAGGGATCATACTTCTTTGGTTGTGTTTGGTAGTTACCTACTGCATTGGCTTGTTGTGCATTCTCATCCTCTTACAATGTTGGGCAAGAATCAGTAGCATGCCCTGCCATTAAGCATATTCCGCAAGCCTTCACAACCGGCACGTTTCCTGTTGTTAATTATTGCACCACAACAGTTAAGTTAGAAATCTGTTGTACCAATTCACTCATGTTTACCTCACTTACCCTTTGTGGAGCATGATCATTCCATGTTCTGTATTGTTGTAAGTTAGCAGCCATGTTTGCAATCAGATTTCTTGCAGCCTCCGGTATCTTGTCTACAAATGCTCCTCCACTAGCCGCATCGATTATAGTTCTTTCCATCAGTATCAGTCCCTCGTAGAAGTACTGAATCAAGTGTTGCTCATCGATTTAGTGGGGAGGGCAGCTATGACGCCCCCAAATTTGGGTTCTCTAATCTCAGGTTTGGTGCTCACGATCCATCATACATCACATCTAACTATCTATTCATTAATGAAATACATCATTCATATCATTAATTAAAACAACTTATAATAATATCCCAAGTTAACTAACCTTGACATAACTTACATACCCTTAGCTATTCAAAAGGTTTACATAATTAATTTACATAATGTAACATAACAATTAAAAGTCAATAATAACTATTCCTGAGCTTTGCCTTTGCCTTTGTCCCTGTTAGAACCTTCTGCTACCTCGGCCTTAGCTAAAATGTTTTATTTAAGCAAGGGTGAGCAACGAGTTTTCTCAGTAAGTTAAAGTATAAAATAAAGGATATATACCATGAATAGAATAGTCTAGCTTCTACAGAACTTCAACAATAATCGAAGGATTTCGAAGTAGCTGGATAATAATTCATTTTCAATAACAAGACTTTCTTAAATTTCATGCTGAATAACATATCAAGGATGAAAGAGTAAAATTCTTTTAAAGATTCAATTATATTCAAGTAAATAAGAAGAATTAACAATACTGTAACAATATTTAATAAAGTGGGATGTTCCCAGATTTCATGCTGAGTGATCACAAATGGATCATGAACTAATAGAGTAATCATTAGTTAATAAAACTAAATTACCTCAGGAATATAAGTTAGTTATAAAAACTAAACTATACTCCTCTGCAAGTACCTGAAGCAGCCAACTCATTTGTACCTTATATTATGCATAATACTCAAAATAGCGCATGGGTCATTTTACGATAATAAATTTTGTTCATCTCAGTCTTACATCATGAGTCCGTACCATAACAATATGGTTTAGATTGCTTTCAAAGAAATACTATGATTTCAACATATAATATCAATATTGATCTAACCGAATTCAATGGCATAGATCTTTCAATAATAAATTAATTCATAATAAATAGAACGTTCATGCTTTAACAAATATTAGGCTCGCCAAAACAACTAGCTGAGACATGACTCATAAACAGTTCCAATAATAGAACAAGAATCAATTGCACTATGTGCGAATAACAATAATCATTATAGATGTGAATAATTATCAATAATTATTCACTAATTACGCTTTGAAATTAATAACTTAAGTTGAGTTAGGAAACTTGCAATAAATACGAATACTCAATAATAATCTTAGATGTGGAATAATCAACAATAATTATCCACTACCATGCTTGAAAAATAATAACTCGAGTTTGAGTTAGGGAACTTGCCTGATTCGTTGAGTACTGTTACACAATTTATGTTAACTTCTTTTGTAAGACATATCATTAATAAGATCGATCACTCAGTTAGTATCACATGTCTTACCTATAGCAATTTATCTAACATATAATCACATAATCAAACATTAAATAATACCATACGCATTCACAAATATAAACCTAGTACACATCGAGTCTTTAATAGTATTCAATATAGTATACTGAGTGGTTTTTCACAAACAACCAACAAATTAGTTTCCGTCTCGTCTACACTATTTTTCACAGTAGATCGGTTGCTAATTCGTATATACATCCACTCCCTTAAGAAATTGTTTAGTCCAGCTACTATACATCAATTATTAAAGAGTATGATTGTACTACTTTAGATTTAACACTTACTCGTTTATTTTATAAGTTCTTATTATAACTCGATAAACTGTTTACGAATTCAGCAAATCGAATACAACAATTCAACAAGCCGAATCCAAACTATATTTCCTTTCCTAACATATTCAATTTCCAATCCAGCAACCTCGATTGACCATTCCAGTAAGCTAGATTACCCTTTTCAGCATATTGCATGTCCAATCATATTATATACATTATATAGTCCATGAAATGTCTAATTCAACAAATTACATTTAAAGTAACTTTATTTCTTTTAAACATTTATTAAACAATTTATTTTAATTGTTTACACTTTACTAATTAACTCATTTAATCATTTTAAAAGGCCATACACCTAATATCTTATCACAAATGACCAAAACCCCCATCAAAAATTATGCATAATCCATATTTAGGGTTTTCAAGTCATAACATCCTATTTTCCATAGTTTTAACATTACATAACATATTTAATTCATTAATTCATAACTAAATTATTTTCATGAAAAATACCAAATCATCTTATTATTTTTTTATCTTTTGGCTACACATATATACATATATTTCATACACAAAAATAATTTTTCTTGAATTTTTTAATTTTCTTTAGTATTTTTCAAAAATCCGTTTTTAGTTCGTAACTTAAGAAAATTAACTATATCATGCTCAACTCCAACAATTTCCAACTCTTGGCAGAATCTTACACGTATTAACATGAACTTCCAGTTTAAATTTCATGGCCATCAGAGTTATAGAGCTTCAGTTATAGCGGTTTTCGTCAAAAAATCCCAAATATTGAAATGACCATAACTCGGTCGATTTAAGTCGGAATAAGCTCATTTTTGGACAAGAGATACTTTATATCATATATTTTTATGTCCCAAAATTTTTGAATTTATTTCAATAATTAAGTTACCAAAACTGCCTCTGGCAGTTTTGGGTAGATTGTTTTTGCTCTTTTTTGAATTTTGCCTACTTTACTAAAAATAGTCCACACAAAAATATACAACACCTTTTTTAGTGATTTCACTTGGAGATATTAGAAGACGCATAGATCTAACTCTAGGACTTAACCACACTCAAAAATTTGAAATAGAATGAGAGATATGGTCGTTTGAATTTCATATTTCATTTTTCTCAAAAATCTGATTTTCAATCCTTTGTGATTTCTAAGAAAACTTTCATGTACATTAACCAACATAACCCATCATAATACATACTAATACCTCTTATACTCATGGATCTACCATGATCCATGATCTATTTCATCAAACATTCACCAAACACTAGCTTTATAAACACAATCAATGCTAAGAAAAATTAGGATTTTCTAACTTTTTGAAAAACCTAGTTTTCATTTCTTTCTTTAGATCCAACTTTTGATCCTCAAAAGGGTTAGATCTAAACATATAACACTTATAAATACATAGATCTAAGGTTTTAAACCTCAAGATCATAACTTTACATCATCAAAAATCAAATCAAATAAAAAGGAAATAAATTATATTAAGTAGGAATCTCTTATACCTTTGCTTTATTCTTCTCTCTTCTTCTTCCTAATTTGGTTAAAGAACTACGAAACTAACAAAACTCTCATTCTCTCTATGGTGGCTGAAAGCTCTTGTCTCTCTCTCTCTCTCTCTCTCTCTCTCTCTTACTTTGCTAGTTAATGAAATGAAATAAAAGATGGAAGAGAAAGGAATTTGGTGTTAGTAAATTTGTGTAGATATATTTTGTATATCTATGATTAATCACCACACTCTTGCTCCTCCTCTCTCTTCAATCACTAAGATGTTGCTTGCAAGCTTGGTAAAAGTTGGTGTTTGAATAAAAGCTTGACACCTAAGGGAGTGGGTGAGAAGTTGTTAACCTAATAAAGTGAAGTAATGATTACTAACATCCCCCTTTCTCCTCTCTTCTCCTTGGCCGAAATTATGGGCCTCTTTTGCTCCATTTTATTTTCTTTTAATGTCTCATTTAGCTTACTAAATGTCCAATGAGTCCCTCTTAATTTAGGCTAAAAGTTGGGCCGCTCAATTAATTCTTTGGGCTTGCAAATTAATTCTTTGGGCCATGAAATCAACAGAGTTCAATACTTTTAATTTTTATCTTACCCTAATCATTTAGTAAGGGTTTCCATTACACACATTTGTAAATAAATTCCTTACTCATATACATTTAATTTCATAACCCAATTAAACTTGCTTTACGTAGGTTATAAAATTAATTAATTGAGATGTATAAAATAAATCTCTTAGGGTTAGTATATATACTAACATTCTCCCATATTATAATCCCTTAGGTTATTTAATTACCATACCTAATATATGTATTAGGTTACATAACTTTATTATTAATTCTCTTTATATACAAAATAAATGTATACACATTATATAATGTATATTTATTTAATCACGTACATAATCCACATAAGTCAAAATATATTCCACTAGTGTATTAACTTAATAGCCCTAATTGGCTTAATAAGTTATGACCACTCACATAATCACTATATATAATTCATATCAATAATTAATTACTTAAAGATTGTAAATCTTTTTAATTTACCATTCAAGGTTAACATTCAAGTTATGTTAATTTTTAACATAACTTATCTTACTCTTCCTTAATCAAAATGATTAAGCATTCATCTTAGTTAATAAATAAATTAACTATCTAGCTTAATTTTTATATTCACTTATATGGTTCAAGTACTTTCTAAAAAAAAATTATTCGTAAAAATTACACATATAATTATGTAAAATGCTCGGTCCTTACATTCTCCTCTCCTTATAAGAATTTCGTCCCCAGAATCACTATAACCTTATATACAAATTATGTCTATCCTTAGACACTCATTTATTAATCAATCAATTTTTATTGAATTACTCTCATCGTATTTATTACTTCATTTATTCTTTCCTATCCTAATTCAAGGCGGAAAAATCTTAGCTTAATTCAAGTCTCATTTGACTTGGCATAGCTCATATTTACCTGTTGTATTTAGGTATCAACATCATATTCACAATGGTATTCATTTAATATATGAAGCAACTTGTGCTTTCTCTCATTCTACTTTGGAATCTCTAAGGGTTACCATAGACCACATGGGTATACTCGTGTTCCAATAACTTTTTAAAGTTGTATCATCAATTCCTTTAGATTTATATTTTTTTATGCAATACTAACCTGTAACTCATATATCAACATATGACTTGGACCCGTAAAGGAACAATACCTCGCAGTGATATCTATCAAATAAAACGTACACGGTTATATTATTAAGTGAAATCTTTACCTGTCACCACTTCCTTTACAGCCACTGTGTCTTGATCCATCATGTTAAACGTGCGCGCTGTTGATCTTCCCGGCTGAGCAGGTCCTTTGATTGCCAGTGTCCCACTGTCGTTTCCTCTATTGTGGCTTCCTTTCTTTGCATTCTTCTTTGAACAGTTACGAATTTGATGATCTAGAGATCCACACAAAAAACAACCTTGTATCTTCTTTGGACTGGGACAGTTTGGAGAGGTGTGTCCCTCTTGTCCATAGTTGAAACACACTCCTTTTCCCTTCAAACATACTCCCTGATGATTTTTACCGCAAACTGCACACGACTCACCTCTCTTCCTACTATCTCCTGATTTTTTTCCCAATTGGTTATTGTCATTCCACTTACGCTTATTGCTGTTACTTCCTCCACTGCTACCTCCTTCATTCATCTTTTTCTTCTTCTCTTGATGATACCTTGACACGGCCTCACTTCCTCCTTCGGCGATGATTGCTTTTTCCAATAGGGCCAAAAATATATTAATCTGCAACACAGCTACCTTGCTAAATATTCCTGGCTTCAGTCCATTCTCAAACCTTCGTGTCTTTCATACATTAGTGTCCACTTGATGCAGAGCGAATCTCGCTAGTTCGTTGAATTTGGCAGCGTATTCTGAAACCGACATATTCTCCTGCTTCAACTCTAAGAAGTTTACCTCCATTCTTTTTTGCATATTTGGTGAGAAATAATTCTCGAAAAATAATTCCTTAAACCTTGTCCAGGTTAATACTGTTATCCCGACTCTAGTCTGGTTTATCTCCCACCAGTAATTCTCCTCACCCTTCATCAAATAGGTAGTAAAATCTGTCTTTTGCTCCTCCGCTAATCTAGCAATAACAAAAGCTTTCTCTATCTCCTTTACCCATGTCTGGGCCTTTATAGGATTAGTGGTTCCCTTGAATTTTGGCGGTCCTACAGCCTTAAAATCTTTAAAGTTTGCCAATCGATTAGCTGACCGATTTCTTAATGCTGGTGCTCTAGTCTGCATAGCTTGAGCTAACATATCTACGAAGTTTTGCATTGGGTCTGCTTGATCTCCTTCATTATTCACAGACCGTTCCTCCCTTTGGTTAGGATTTTATCGTCTTAGCAGCATTATCTAATTAAATAAAGACTTACATTAATCCTTTGTCTTTATATTACATCTTATTAGTAGTATAATAAGAATTTAACACAAAATTTTAAACTCAGACCAATTCAGCTTGCTGGATTATCCAATTCAGCTTGCTGGATTATCAAATTCAGCTTACTGAATTAACAAATTATTAGATAGACAACATACTATCTTAATCCTCAAAATTTATCTACTCAATCTAACATATAATCATATCATTGCATTTATATTCATATTCATTCAAATAGTACGTAGCACTTTTCACCATACAGTGCATATTGCTACAAACATTTACTATCCTTTTGTGATATAAGTCGGGATTCATTACTACAACTTTATACAAAAAGTTGTGACATACAAAAGTTATCTTAATATTCATACAAAAGCAAGGATTATATTCATATAGATATATATATTTATATATACCTACTCATCGTCTACAATACTATATTCCTAACATTTTATCTTACTTCAAAGGCCTGACCTCTCATACTTAATCTTTCTTTTGTCCACTTCCTTCACCTGTCTTCTTCTTAGGACAATTCTTAAACCTATGACCCATTCCAACACATGAAAAACATCCTCCTTTCCTTGGCTTAGGATAATTTGGTGATATATGTCCTTCCTGACCATAATTGTAACACACATTCTTTCCTTTCATACATTTCCCCAAATGGTTCTTTCCACACTTGCCACATGCTTGTTTCTTCTTTAAATGTGAATTCCCTGAGTTGTCACTGTCGTTGTTCCTTTTCCTTTAATTACCCTTCTTTTTCTTACTTATATCTTCAGACGATACACTGCACTCAACCCTCCTTCTATCGACTTGTGCCTTCAGATTATTTTGTTCTTCTGTCATCTCGCGCAATGCCCTTTCCGTCTTCCATAATTCTTCTAGGATAAAGACCTTAGTCCTTAGTTCTTGAACTTTCGCAGATGCTTGACCTTCTTCGATTACTACTCTGCCTTTTTCTCCATCTTCGACCTTTATTTCTGGCTCCACCTTATTTTTATTAGAATCTACTTCTTCCTCTTCATTCAACTCCATCTCGGGGTATTCGTCATGATCGCTTGCTAGATTTACCAAAGGTTCGTCTCTTAAAACTTCCTCAACTAACTCACTCTGAGCTGGAACCTCGGCTAATGGCATTGGTGCAGCTGCTAACACTTTCGTAACCATCTCATCATCTCCTGACATCCTACAATCAGTTTTAGATAACTTAATTAGTACATCAACATTAAAGACAATCCATAAACAATAAGTGTCCACATATCTTACTATTGACAAATTTCCTTAATCCATCACTTATAACTCTAAATGAGTTTTTTCTATCCTTCTTTTGGTTATATTCCTAAGGCTTTTCCCCCCACCTAAGGTTTATAACCTACAGCTCTGATACCAACTTGTGATGCCCCCAAATCCGGGTTCCCTAACCTCATGTTTGGTGCTCACGATCCATCATACATCACATCTAACTACCCATTCATTAATGAAATACATCATTCATATCATTACTTAAAACAACTTATAATAATATCCCAGGTTAACTAACCTTGACATAACTTACATACCCTTAGCTATTCAAAAGGTGTAGACACTCGAAATTTTCCTTGCCCCAATACTAACCCGGTAGGAGGGCAAAATCGTCAATCAATCCAAATTCGGCCACCAACGCCTATCCTTCAACCTAAATTTAATTCCCAATATCGGTAATCAAGCACCGACAGTTAATCGGACCATCAATCAAGCTCTAACAGTCAATCGGACTATTAATGAAGTTCCGACAGTTAATCGGACCATCAATCAAGCTCCGACAGTCAATCGGACCATTAATCAAGCTTCGACAGTCAATCGGACCATCAATCAAGCTCCAACAGTTAATCGGACAATCAAACAAGCTCCGACAGTCAATCAGACCATCAATCAAGTTTTGACAGTCAATCAGACCATCAATCAAGCTCCGACAGTCAATTGGACCATCAATCAAGCTTCGACAGTCAATCGAACCATCAATCAAGCTCCGACAGTCAATCAGACTATCAATCAAGTTTTGACAGTCAATCAGACCATCAATCAAGCTCCGACAGTCAATCAGACCATCAATCAAGTTCTGACAGTCAATTGGACCATCAATCAAGTTTCGACAGTTAATCAGACCATCAATCAAGTTTCAACAGTCAATCGGATCATTAATCAAGTTCTGACAGTCAATCGGACCATTAATCAAGCTCCGGCAGTCAATCGGACCATCAATCAAGCTCCAACAGTCAATCGGACCATCAATCAAGCTCCGACAGTCAATCGGACCATCAATCAAGCTCCGACAGTTAATCAGACCATCAATCAAGCTCCGACAGTCAATCAGACCATCAATCAAGCTCCGACAGTCAATTGGACCATCAATCAAGTTCTGACAATCAATCGGACCACCAATCAAACTCCGACAGTCAATCGGACCATCAATCAAGCTTCGACAGTCAATCGGACCTGTAAAGTCAACCCTGGTCTCAATGCGAAAATTCAAGGCATCCTCAACATCAACCGAGGAAATGTCAAGCCATCTTTGGTTTCAATTCGGGAAACACAGTTCATCCCTGGTAGCATCCCAGGTAGTCAAACTCAACCTCGGTCTCAACCCGGGAAGTGCAGGTCATCCCCGGTCTCAACCCGGGACGTCGGGTCAACTTCATACATCAACTTGAAGCATCACAACAACTCTAGAGCAAAACCTGGAATGACCACATCAGCCTCAGAGACAACCCTGAGGTCAAAAGGCTCGACTGGGATCCAAGTCTTGGAATCAGCTCCCGGAAGTCAACCAGCGACCGTGCCGACACTACAGGCAGCCCCGAGAGGGGTACAACGGTCATTTCATCAACTTTCAACTGACTTGGTCAAACTCAAGCCAAATCTATGCCGCTAAAGTCAGAATGAACCCTAACGACAATCCCGAGTGGCAACTACGCAAGACAGCGCAACGGACAAACTACGGGGAATCGAAGACCTGGTTATGAACCCGTCTTCTTGGACCCAGAAAATGTTTTTTCCCATGTCATTGTGACACTCTCGGCGAGAGCTTTCCAAAAAAGTATCGCACGCCTCAAACGGACGCTCCGATCAAAAGTTAGAAAGTTTCCAACTGGACATCGCATTGCTCGGAGTGCACGTACTTTGAGACAACCAAGCCGGTCACGTGGTCCCCACCTAGAGGAGATGCAGCTCTACTTGCAGCTACCGTAGGTATAGTGGAGGCTCCCTGGTCTATAAATAAACGTGCCCCGCCGCTCATTTAAAAAAAAGCCAAAACGTAGCGAAGCTCTGGCAGTTTGATTTTCTGACTTTTACACCTCTTCCAAACCCCAATATTTTCACTCCAACACGTAGGTATACCCATATACTACCACATATCATAAAACCAACGGTAGATTTGGACGTTTAAAGCTTACGATTTGGCAAAAAGCCCGTATTATAGTCCAATGTAAGTATTTTTAGGATAAGCAAGTCAATACTACTACTTTGCACTGCTTCACACTTGCACATCAAGTTTCATCTTCTAAATATGCCCGGAACTTAGTTCCGTGGCCGTTTTCGTCAAAAATTAATACATTTTTGTACATAAACTCCATTTTCAACATTTCTACAACTCGAATTGACGATCCGTCAGCTCCAGTAGCTTCAATGCACTAGCACGCACATTCTGGCAACTTCGCCGGACTGGGTTATCATCCCAGTTCGGGTTTGACCCTCTTTTGTATATATTTAACTGCAAATGTACTAACATTTCAATTCTGTCAAGCCCGTATTTCAAATTCGAGGTAGTTTATCGCTTTTATATATATTTACGCATATAGAAGCGACATTCACCATCATTGGTACTCATATCAGTCCTGGTTGACTACATTTCTGTCAATATATATATATTTATATATTTTCAATCGGCCTGGACTATTTCGTGGCCATTTTACTTCTTTTGCACACTTTCCCATACTAGGTGCTCTCCCCAGTCACTGGGTGACTATTTTTCTGTCAATTTCAATTCCAATGCGGGCATAGGCGTGAAAACCCATCGCCCTTTTTACTATTTATATATATATATATATATATATATATATATATATATATTTTATTTCTGTCACAGCCTAGATTATTTTGTGGCTATTTACAGTTTATATATATATATATATATATATATATATATATATATATATATATATATATATATATTTCAATTCCAGTCCGGGCTTGCGAGTGAAAACCCATCGCCCTTTTACAACTTTTATATATATTTAACTATATATATTGCTTTATTCAATTTATTCAACTGCTACATTTAGCATTCATTTTTATATGAATCTGCATTGACATATATGCGGGTGAACTAGATTTATCCAAATCTCGCCAATTGTAGCTTTCAACGGTTCAAACAAGTCCCGACAAAACCTAGAAGCTATAATGGCTGAGATTTCTTTAAATCTAGTTATTTTTATAGTTTCAGCTTCAAAATCAACCTCGCATCCCTTAGATCGCTATCTAGTGGGAACCAGATGCTTTGGCCATGCACAGCAAGGATTTACTGATGAATCCTTGGTTCCATTGTGATGTGATGATGCATACATCTGCTTCTGTACAAATTTAAACTGTGCAGGTTTTTTAGCCACTCATATGTGAGCATAGGAATCGTGTGATTCATGATCAAACTGATCAGAATTTGATTCCCACGATAGACAAACTACGATTTACAGATGTACCCTGCCAATTTTTTTTGTAAAATGTACATGCACAGACCTTAAAATGGTTATCAGGATTTAAGGTCTCAATATAGTAAAAATATGGATTGTCGTGTCAGCGTCCCTCCGATGGTTTTCATACCCATGAGGAGACCGACACTTTATATTTTTGTGGTCGAGGATGCTTCGCAGCCCGACAAATCACCCTTTGCATGCAGCCTTAAGGCTATAAAGATAAAATTGAGAGTAGCGATATGCTTCAATTCCTATATCAGCGTAAGGGTTTGATAAAACCAGCTTTCAAAACATCACTGTTAATTCAATTCAAAAGCTTTTGCAAATTAAATTAAATGATTTTTTGCAAATCCAATCAAAGACTAATTTTTAAATCAAATCAAACCCTTCGTATATAGGCTCAACGAAGCCTGTCAAAGCTTTCAATCAATTAAAAGGCCCAATTTTCAAACAGCATTCACTCACGCATTCTAGTTTTAAGGGAAATATTGAAAAGATTGCGGTACCGTGTTTACACGGGAGTCGTGGGGTGTCTAACACCTTCCCCACACTTAACCAAGCCCTCGAACTCAAAACTCCGATTTCAAAGATCAAGTTTCAACAGTGTCCAGCAAATTGGGCCTCTTTTCAAATCAAATTCGATTGAGTTGGTACAACTATTTTCAAAACTACCAACTGGCAACTCTGCTTAAATCAAATCTTCGACATATACACATGTTGGCCTCTTTCATAAAAACCTTTCAAAATCTTTTTTGCAATAAAAAGAATAGGGGTAGATATAACTTAGGAAGATCGATTTGAGGAAAAACGGGTTATAAACCGACCCGCGGTATTTCTTAAATTTTCCAACGTCGACAGGTGGCGACTCTGCTAGGGACAGTAGAGGGCTTAGGCCGCTTTTCAATCTTTTCAAACATTTCCCTTTCAAAACTATTGAATGCGTGAAATCCTGCGTCTCCACAGTCAATGGATGAGTGAATGCTGCGTCTTTCATTGAATGTATGAATGCTATGCCTTTACATTGAATGAATGAGAATGACTGCTTTAGTACTTCGCACCCATATTAGTGCTTCGCACCCATATTAGTGCTTCGCACCCATATTAGTGCTTCGCACGAACTGTCATTGCATGTATAAGCGGTGAGGCCGATGTATGTGAATGTATGCTGTCCCTCCACCAAGAGGCTAACCCGGCCGGTGATAAGTAAGGACTCTGGGGACGACTAAGTCTCCGGGGCTGCCTCCTGAAAATGCACCACCCAGATTCGCTCAAGTTGAACGATCAGATTAACTTCCCTTCTAGTAGATTGCGATGATCTAGGAACCTTCATGCCAAAACAAAAGTTGCGAGAGTAACCTAGGATATGTCAGCTTCTGATCAACCGAATCTGACGGGATGCTTCTTCATACCTTCCTCTTTCAATTCCATGTCAAGTCTCCAATTACTGAGGAGCACAATGTAAATGACAATAATGAAAGATTTACTTTCCTGTCAAATATCCTGTCATCTTGCCATCAAAACAGCTAACCTCGATTTTGCAGGATAAACTTAAAAAACACACATCATAAATGCATCCAGTCATTACCTACCACAGGGAACTGACACTCCTACATTTTGGTGTAGGTAGGGAAAAATTGGTCCTATCACTAGATCAAAGGCCAGAAAAGCACCCAGTCCATCTACGGACATGGCTGTGCTTCACCAGAATCCACCCCTGTGTCTAGGGAAGAATTTGAAGGATTGAAAAATTAGATAGCCGAGCTAGGCAATTTCCTTCGAGAGAAAGGCAAGGCCTTCAAAGAAAAACAATCTCAAACTCATCCAGAACCAGGAGCATCTGGTAGTGGTGCTAGAGGTCAAGATACAGAAAAGGCCGAAACTCAAATCCCTGGACCCTAAAACCAGGATACAATCAACAAAACTCCAGAAATCACCATATTAAGCAAAGAACAGGAAGCTGGTGACATTTTCAAGAAAATGCAACAAATGGAAGAAACCCTCCGGTCCATCAAAGGAACTGGGGCATTTGGCAGTGTCAACTACTCAGATCTATGCATATTCCCCGAGGCTCGTTATCCTGAGAAATTCAGAACCCCCGAGTTTGAGAAATATGATGGGTTTGGAGATCCATACACACATCTGAAAGTTTTCATCGGAGAACTCGGATCCTATGCTAAGGACGAGAAACTTCGAATGCAGCTATTTCAGAAGAGTTTAACTGGAGAAGCCAGAGCCTGGTATGCCCGTCTGGACAACTCCAAAATCTACAGTTGGGAAGAATTGACCCATGCCTTCCTCAGCCAGTACAGTTTCCAATCTCAACTAGCTCTAGATCGGTATCAAATTACCAAAATCAAGAAGAATAACACTGAATCATTCAGAGAATATGCCCAACAATGGAGACGGGTCCCTGCACAAGTCACCCCTGCCAAGACAGAATCTGAAATAGTCATGACTTTCATCAAAATTCAAGAAGCTCCTTATTATGAAAGGGTCCTAGCTGGCATAGGAAAACCTTTCTCTGAAATGATCAAACAAGACGAAATGGCCGAAATGGGACTCAAGTCCTGAAAAATAAAAGACCTAACGGCACTTGAAGCTGTTGCTGAGCATATCCAATCCAGAAATTACGAAAGTAATCCCCGGAGGGTCCACAAAAAGAAAGATGAAGAAGTTTCCTTGGTGTTACAAGGGCAAAATTCAAGCGGTAATTCAAATAATACCCCCATTCAAAGGAGGAACTATACCCCTTTCCAAGCTGCAACACAGCCGTCAAATCCTTAATTCCAGAAAAAAAATGGAGGTCAGACGCAGAAGGACTTTCACCCCACTAGGGGATTCACTAGAGAACATCTTCAAACTTCTGACATCTTAAAAGAAGATTGGCCAACTCCTTCCGCCAACTAACACTAATGCAAGGAATTTCGCTAGTAAGAAATGTACTTATCATTTCGGATCACCGGGCCATGACACCCAAGACTGTTGGTCCCTCATGTACAAAATCCAAGATTTGATTGATAATGGAGAAATTGTGGTCACAAAGCCAGATCAACCGCATGTCCAAGATAACCCTCTCCCATAGCACAAGGAGGAGAGTGTCAACATGACCAACACTTCAAGTGGAGAAGGATCCAAATACCTCCGCTATGTTGAAGAATCAACTCAATCCAACAACATCAGCCCAATAAGTTGGGAAGCTTTTGAAAAGCAATTCCTGATAGAGCAAGAAATAAAGTCTATCAAGGAACAAATCGAGTAGTTGGCTGAACTGGTCATCTATCAACATCAACTCACCAGAAAGATGTTGAAGCAAATCCATCAATCTATTGGCAATCGCTCTCCTCCAGCGGAAGTTAATTCTAATCAAGATCATAGCCGGACTTGTGAGCTTACACCCTAGACTGACAAGGGGATCGAAGAAGCAAGTGCCCAAGCAGGTAGAAAGTTCCTATTTCGAAGGAATTTCACCAATTTAAACCAGTCAATGGAAGAAATCATGCAAATGATGATCAACGAGGGAATGGTTGAAAACTTGCTACCTCCGCTGAACCCTCAATCCAGAAAATTCAAACCTGACCAAATATGTCAATACCATTCCAACTCTCCCGGCCATGATAAAGAAGACTGCTAGGCACTTCGTAACCTAATTCAAGACCTGATTGAGAAAGGTGACCTAATCAGAGGAGATCAAATCCTCGACATGACAGATAAAGATAGCCTCTGGATCCCCGATGCATGGTATCAGGACACAGTGGCTGTCATATCATGCGATAAAGAATCAATCATCACACCCCTGGTACTGACAGGTAAAGGGGTCCAAGACAAACAAAATCCTGTGAAGGTGGCTACACCTCAGCCTCTAATTTTGCCCTTCAGGCCTCAGTATCTAATCCTCAGTCTGAAGAAGGTCCCATAGAACTACGGGGACATTGAAAGCTCTACTTCAAACAACATCTCCATCCTCTCAAAGGATAATCCATTGTACCTGCCTCAGCGGGTGATTAAACCAGTTACCAAAGCAAAAGAAAAGGTGGCTGAAGAAAAGATAAAAGAGTTCCTCAAAAAGATGGGACATAATGAAATCAAGATAGTGCAAAGCTTGAAAGACGCACCTAAGCAAATATCCATCCTGGACTTGGTCCTATCATCAGAGGATCACCGTAACATCCTAGTGAAGGTACTAGAAGAAGTTCATCTGCCATACACGGTAGACACAGAGAAATTCTGTCACGTGATAGAACACATTTTCAACAACAATGTGATTTCCTTTACAGACGATGATATCCCAGCTGAGGGAAGAGGCCACCACAAGTCCTTGCATATAGCCGTTATGTCCTCCGGATACGTGATCGAAGGAGTGCTTATTGATGGAGGATCTTCCCTCAACATTTGTCCATACGACACATTGGAAAGGATGAAGATAAATCCAAATCGGATTAAAGCCAGTCACATGGTTATCTGGGCTTTCGATGGATCTCGCCGCCAGGCTATGGGGGAAATCGAGCTTCCTCTTGAAATTGGTCCACACATCTTCTACGTATCTTTCCAGGTGCTCAATATAGCCACCGGATACAACTTGTTGCTGGGCAGGCCATGGATCCATATGGTCGGGGCTGTTCCATCCACCCTCCATCAGCAACTCAAGTATACTATCAACGGCAGCATCATCACAGTGAATGCTGAACTGGAATACCCTACCCACATACATGGGGACGTGCCAGTGATTAGCCTGGACACCGGGGTTGAGCCTGCAAGTTTTCAAGCTCTCGAGGTGAGCGATATTCAATATCTATCGATTGGGACACCAGCCCTGAAGCTTAAAATTTCCATTGAAGTAATGACAGTGGGCCAAGAAATGGTAGCTGCGGGTTTCCAACCTAGAGAAGGGTTAGGAAAGAACAAGCACGACATTAAGATGCCAATTCAAATCCCAAGTCAGATGGGAAGAGTAGGACTGGGATTTTCTTCCGGGTCAAACCACCGGAATCCACACAAACATCCCAAGGCTCATGCCTCCATAATTCTGCTCCCAGACCTCATGAGTGCTGTGGTTAAAACCTGTGAGAAAAATCCCGACTGCAGTATCAGCCATGCTGTTTCCTCCGGTCATACCTGTCCATGAAAGGAAAGCCCTCAAGCCTGAGGCAGATAGAAAAAAGGGAAAAGAAAAGATCCTATGCAGAGGACGAGACCCATTTGCTAACATGAAAGTCATTATCAACTACGAAAAGATGAATGATGAACTCCCAGATAGTGACGACGAAGATCGTGCTCACTTTCCTCGCTGCAAACAGAGGAACAATCCCCAAAAAAGCCTCGTCCCTATCCTAAAGGATGTCTCAGTTGTCATTCAAGATAAGACAGACGAGCACACCACTTCCAGTATCATCCTTATCCATGAGGATCTAACACTGAACAATTAGAGCAGTGTCCCTTGCCTCAGTAGAAAAGGGTAAAGGGGCAGACAATCAATCTGCCCTTAATCATGCTTTCATTTACTGCTTACTTTTAATTGCACAGTTGGAGCAGTTACTTTTGTCATGCTTTACAAATGCTATGTGTATATAAGCACTTGTATATTAATGTAAGCATTTTTGTTTTCAGGACCCAAGTATTGGATATGTGTGTCTCTGCTGATGAGATGCCAACCTGTCAACATAACTCTAACTATGATGCAAGATTGAGCTTTGACTTGATGGATCTTGATCAAAAGGAGGAAGATGACTGTGAGGTGCCAGAGGAGATCAAGGAATGGGTCAAAGACAAACCCAAACCAAACCTCGACCAAACCTCTACCATCAACATAGGAACCTCTGAAACCATTAAAGAAATCCAAATAGGTTTAGACCTCACCTCAGATCAAAAAGCCGACCTGATCGTGCTCCTAACACAGTACCAGGATGTATTTGTATGGTCGCATGAAGACATGATCAGTCTATCCACAGACATTGTCATCCATCGAATGCCCATCAAAGAAGGGTTCAAACCAGTCGAACAAAAGCTCAGACGATTGAAACCTGAGTGGAGTCTTAAAGTCAAAGAAGAAATCGTTAAGCAATTCAAAGCCGAGATCATCATGGTATTAACATATCCTGAATGGCTATCAAACATAGTCCCCGTGCCTAAACCAGGAGGGAAGGTACGAGTCTGCGTGGATTATCGAGATCTAAATAGAGCCTGACTCAAGGATAATTTCTCGATACCTTTCATCCACATCTTAATTGACAATAATGCGCAGTACGACATGTATTCCTTCGTAGACTACTTTGCTGGTTACCATCAAATCATGGTTGCTGAAGAAGACCGGGAGAAAATAGCTTTTATCACTCCCTGGGGAAATTTTTGCTACCGACGTCTATCCTTCGGCCTCATCAATGCCGGAGCAACGTATCAGCTAGCCATGATGGCCCTCTTTCATGATATGATGCACAAAGAAATAGAAATATATGTTGACGACATCATCATCAAATCCCGGAGGGAGGATAATCACATAGACCATCTCAAGAAGCTGTTCAACAGGTTGCGCAAGTATAACCTCAAGCTAAATCCCGCTAAATACGCGTTTGGCGTCAAGGCAGGCAAACTGCTAAGATTCCTGGTGAGCAATCGGGGCATTGAGTTAGACCCTGCCAAGATCAAAGCCATTTCTGAAATGCCCGTGCCTCGTACAGAGAAGGAGATACGAGGATTCCTAGGAAGGATCAACTTCATAAGTCGGTTCATTTTCCAGCTCACAGCAACCTGTGAGTCCATCTTCAAGCTGTTAAGGAAGAATTTCTCCATCAAATGGAATGAGGATTGTCAACAAGCCTTCCTGGCCATTAAAAAGTAGCTTGTTAAAGCAGCTTGTTGAAGCACCTATTTTGGTACCTCCAAGGGATGGAGTCCCCTTATTCATGTACCTGTCCGTCAATGCCATGGGCTGTGTGCTAGGACAAAAGGATGATAGTAGCAAAGAAAGAGCTATTTACTACATCAACAAAAGATTTAGCAGCGGGGAACAAAAATATGCCCTGATCGAGAAGACATGCTGTGCATTAGCATGGGCCGCCATGAGGTTGCAACACTACTTGCATGGGTATACGACGTATCTCATATCCCGCATGGATCCACTCAAATACGTCTTCAGCAAACCAATGTTAAATTATTGACTGTCCAAATGGCAGTTGATTCTACAGCAGTTCGACATTGTCTACATGACTCAAAAGTCTATCAAAGGCCAAGGCATTGCAGATCAATTAGTAGAAGCACCTTCAAGAGGGTTCGAGCCCCTGGAGACATATTTCCCAGATGAAGGGATTATGACAATTCAACAACTCCAGTCAAAGAATACAATCCAACCATGGAAAATATATTTCAACAGAGCGGTAAATATGGAAGGTTCCGGAGCTGGGGCAGTCCTTATCTCTGGTACAGGTGATCAATATCATGTGGCTACCAAACTTCAATTTGGCAACACCAGCAACACGGCCGAGTATGAAGGCTGTATACTGGGGTTGAAACTAGCCCAATCCATGGGTTGCAAACACTTATTGGTCTTTGGAGATTCCGAGTTGGTCATCAGACAAACCATCGGCAAGTATCTCACAAAAGAACTGCATCTGCTGCCCTATCATTGGCAAGTCCTCAAAATATCCCAGGAGTTCGAAGTAATAACCTTCGTCTATAGTCCTCGGGGTCGAAATAACTTTGTCGATGCACTGGCAATGTTGGCATCATTAATCCGCATATCCAACAGGAGCGAGTTTCTCAACATCCAGTTCACAAATCAAATAGCCCCAACGTACGTGAATTACATTGGAGAAGTATTAGATGAAATACCTCCTGTCAAGCAACCTTAGTTTTAAGACATCAAGGAATATCTCCGTGATGGATCTACACCCGCTGGTGCAAGCCAATCAGAGCGAAAATGGATTCTTAGAATGGCCATGAAATTCTATCTGAGCAGAGATGCACTCTACAAAAGGGATACTGGAATAGGCCTGTTAAGATGCCTCGACAAGGAGCAAGCCCAAAGACTAATGGATGAATCCATGGTGGAGTATGTGGTCCACACATGAGCGGCCATCTGCTAACCAAGATGTAAATCAGAACAGGACATTACTGGATCTCGCTCAAAGCGGATTACGATGATCACATCAAGAGATGCTTTCAATGCCAAATACATGGAAATGCCATCCACGTTCCTCTAAATGAGCTGCACAACATGAGTGCACCATCACCTTTTTCTTTGTGGGGAATGGACGTGATAGGTCTAGTCGAACCCAAAGCCAACAACGGTTATCGGTTCATCTTCACCATGATCGACTACTTCACCAAATGGATTAAAGCAGCCTCTTTTCCTAAAGTCACAAAAGAGGTCATCATTAGTTTCATTAGAAATAATGTCATCTGTCGATATGGACAACAGGAGGTGATCGTATCAGACAACGCCAAAAACCTAAACAATCAAATGATGGTGGAACTATACGGCAAGTTCCACATCAAGCATCTCAACTCCTTCATCTATCGGCCCAAGATGAACAGTGCTGTCGAAGCGGCCAACAAAAACATCAAGAAGATCATGCAAAAAATGTTCGCCAATCACAAAGACTGGCCTGACCTGCTACATCTCACCCTGTTAGCCTACAGGACGTTAATGCGCACCTCTACTAGGGCTACCCCCTATTCACTGGTCTATAGCATGGAAGTAGTCCTCCCCATAGAAGTAGAGATGGAGTCTTTACGAGTATTAATAGATGCTCAGATAGATGAAGATCAATGGTTGCAAGACCGATATCATCAACTGTCCCTGATAGATGAAAAATGGCCACAACCATTTTCCATGGACGGTTATACCAGCAAAGGATCGCCAGGTCCTACAACAAGAAAGTCCAAATTCGATAATTCAAAGAAAATAATTTGGTGTTAAAGAAAATCCTGGCCAATCAGGATGAAGCTGATGAGTGGGATTTATACCCGCGAATTGGATACTTTATGGCTTAAATAGTTGCCTGATCTTCGTAGATTTTATATTATTTTTGTATTATTTTGCTTAACCGATGTATTGCAGTCTTTACAGGGCTTTTCTAGCTTTCGGGGGATAAAATAGGCAATTTACATATATTGGCGCCGCAGCGCCAATGTCATGCCTTCATCTCGCGCTGCAGCACCACCCACCTGTCCAGCCTGGCGTCACCATGGCGCTGCAGCGCCCCTGATCCTTCATGGACTCTCGCTGCAGCGTGGCCGCCGGTCTTTTGATTTTAACGTGGTGCCGCAGCGCCATAAGCCTATTGCCCGCGTCGCAGCATGACCTCTGGTGCCCAGGCAGAGAAGGCTTGCTTTTGACCTAGCAAAAGAGGGAAACTGATATATATAGAAAAAATAAGCCTCTACATAGAGGAGAATCGGTTAGCTTAGCTTAGGATAGATTAGAAGAGTATAGTTCTCTCTCCTCTTTTGTACTTTCTCTCTCTAGTTATTAGGTAATGTTTGTAAATATAGATTAGGTAGATTAGGGAAAAGTCTGGGATTTCCTCAGAGCAACAAGAGCAGTGAGCTACACGGATTGGAGGGCTTGAAAGGAGCGGAATGCTTGGAGACTGAAGAGCCTTGACAGAGTTTATTCTTATCCATTTATTTCCTCTGATTTTGTAATCCATAAATGTTATCTTTATTGCTACTTATATTTTGTTCAATAGCTATGAACTAAGTATTGGTTCTAAGGTTATAATGGAACCCTTTGTTATTTAAATTGACTGTCTTATCTCTTTGGTTGGCACTATATGGTTTGGTTTAATATATTTATGCTTAATGATTCTTGCTAAGATATTAGTGATGATTTTGGTAATCTACATGATATTGAAATAAGGATTATAGATTTACACCTAAATATATTGGCATGTGATTATGGGTTTCGACTGCATAAGTTGTGCTTAGAATAGACATATATCTGTGCACCACGTGTGACCTAATTGAGAACTTATGCTTAAATTCTTGTTAGGTTAATTCGTATAGACATGTGTAAGATTATCACCTCCTAGCTTGGACGTTCTTTTCTGTTCTATTCCCTATCGGGTGGATCTGGAGAGGATATGTTTGTGCATACCTCGACAGAGGTGTACGAGCACCTGTGTGTTCTCGGTCGACAAACTGTCGTGACCATTAAGACCAAAGAGAGAAAGGTAGGAAGTTTGATGAATTATAGCACGCCAGGTGTTTGACAGAATGCCTGTGTGGGGTGAAGTTGTAACCTTAGTTTGTAATTCCTTCGATTGCCATTCGTTATCCATTTACTTGCTTTAATAATTAGTTATAACTAGATTAACCACACTCCTATTAGTTTGCTATTCGAATAAGATTTAAGGGATACAAAGTTGGTATTTGGTAAATATTAGTGTTAGTTCCTCGTGGGTATGACACTTCCCTTATCACTGTATTACTTGTTAGACCGTGTATACTTGCGCGTGTTTAGTGATCGGTTATCCGGCCAACAAGTTTTTGGCGCCGTTGTCGGGGAACTATTGTCCAATATTGATTTAAATCAATTTAGTCTTAATTTGAACGTGTATATATATTTCTTTTATTTGTTTGATCTTCTTTTTTGTTTTTAAGTTTTCAGGTTATGGACGATCAATGTTATTAATGGCCTTATGAGAGGACGACACAACGAAGCTCGGAAGAAGGACTCGAGCAATTGCAAGTTCAAATTTCAAATATCTTGAGGTTTTCTGATAATCTTGAGTGTCAGTCCACTCAGACTGCCGACTGTCAGGAACGAGCTAACATTGAACCAATTTCCTATCATCCAAACTGTCAGGGTTATCCAAACTCTTGGGACTACAGTCAAGAGCAATATTATGATCCGAATTACTCTTATCCGAATCAATTTGAATATCCATCTCTGCCATAGTATAAGGTGACATTCCAACCCAATGAGAGCTTTTCGGTAGACTCAACAGAAGAAGAGAAAAGGCTTGAAGAGTTCCTCACCAACGTTATAGAGAGAAATGAGGTTCGAATGGAAAGCCAAGACTCCGCATTGCAAAGCCTCAAAAATTAATTGGGACAACTCGTCAATGCCATCATATATCCACCGCAGGGCTATCTACCGGTCATAATCGATCTCAACGATGAAGTAGTAGAGCATTGCAAGGTGGATACGCAAGGAGAAGACGATGAGTCTCACAAAGTTGTTGAGGGAGATGTCATGGTGCAAATTGTCCAACCGGTGGAGTCTGAAGTTGGAGAAAAGAGGATCAACAGTGGTTGTATAGTCAAGACTAATCAATAACCAGAAACCACGCTCACAATTGTGGAAACCCTGGAGGGCCCACTAGCCCACAAAGAACGTTTTTAACTTGATGAAAAAGGCGAATTAGTGGATAATTCCAGTGGTGAAAGATTCTTCGTGCTAATGGGTGAAGAAAATGGGGATGATCAATCATCCATGTCTGCCAAAAATTTAAAGGAATTGACGAATAGGTGGCATGAAATGGTCATTTTCGCTTATGAGCCAGACTGAACGACAACAGAATAGTCAAGCTGATGACTTTAAAACAAGCGCTTGGTGGGGGAGGCAACCCCATCTCAGTATCAATTTTCTCTGTTTTTATTTACTTACGTCTAGTTTATTTTATGTTTTTTCTCTTTACTATGTAAACATTGTTGCCATTTATTGTACTGTAATGTCGTATCTGATATGCATGTTTTTGTGATTATAGGATGCAGACATGCATGTTATTTAGTATGTTACTAGTGTATATCTTAGTTAGAAATAAGGCGTATCTAGCATGTTGTTTATTTAGGATATATCTGTGTAATAGATGTTGGCTAATACATGGCTTATGTGCAAGAAATCTCATATACAAGGCTGGCGCCGCAGCGCCAACATATACACTGGAACTCACGCCGCAGTGCCATATTCAATTTCCAAATTCTTTTCCTCGCGCTGCAGTGCCAGCATTGTGCTAATGACTCGCACCGCAGCGCCAAGAGCGAGGTGCCAAGCAAAGAAGAAATACCTGCGCGACAGCGCCAGTAGCGAGAATTTGTTTTAAAAAAACACAATGTGGCCAGCAGTTAGCCCACTACTCCTCTTTTCTCTCGACGCATCTCGGCAGTACAAGCAACCCAACCGTCCCTTTTCTCCACAAAACCCCCACCCTCTGCATAACATAACCGATTCACGACATCATTCACAGAATCAGACCAAGCTTAAGTCAGACGAGAATCCAAAAGGAGATCAGTAGCAAACTAGGGTTTTTCCCCCTTCAAGGTATTTTATTTGGATTTCAGTCATTCACTAAGATATTTTGATCAAATTGTTGGGTTGGTGCTTTGTTGGTGTTTTTCTTGTTGTGTGATTTGGGTGATTTCCACTGACAGAAATCGAGAAAAAGCACTGTCAAGCAAGGGCTATCCAAATTGGATTTTTAGAACGCACGCAAGGGGTTTGATAATTTGCCTGAGAGAGAAATTTGACTATTTTGGCTTAAAATTAGTGGGTTTCATTGGGGATTTACTGCCTATTGCTTTAAGGGTTGCTTCTACAGAGAGTGGCATTGCTTAGGAACTGTTTGTTCACGCCAACTGAAAATTCTGACATGGCATCAAAGAGGTAGCGACTGAGCGTCGGCGGTTCTCGTCCGCAGCATCAACGGCATGGGACAACACCAAATTTGTTAACGAAGAGGCATGGAAATGATACAAAAGCTCCTTTACGGCACGAAATTTGATTCCTGAACGGGGTTTGAGGCCTGACAAAACAAAGGATGGCGAGTTATTAGCCATGATTGCGGGTCGCCAGTGGGTGCACTTCACAAAACCACCCGAATCGGCCATTGTTTCTGTGGTTCGTGAGTTCTACGCTAATGCTAGTGCCGAGGGTCCTGCTGTTGTCCAAGTCAGGGGGCTGTCAGTGGCGGTTGGAAGCCAAGCCATCAATGCATTATTCGTGACACCTGATTTTGAGGGTAGGGACTGTATGGAGCCGGGACTTCGCAGCTATGACCTCGAGGATATTATTAAGAGGCTCTACAAGCCCGGGACTACATGGAAGACAAATGACTTCACGGGTGAGAGGACCAGTTTCCCGCATGCTGCACTCAGTCGCTATGGGAAGGCATGGTTCAGCTTTATTTGTGCCAACATGATCCCGACTCGTCACCTGAGCGACGTAACTAAGGATAGAGCCATCCTCTTATTCTCCATTGTCATGGGCCTGAACGTGGACATCAGAGTTCTCATACATGAGTCCATCATGAAGGAGATCAAGAGTAACATCTCTGCGAGACTTCCACATCCATCCTTAATCACCCTGATGTGCAAGAGGGCAGGTATCCATTGGGGGCCAGAAGAGATAGCTTTGCCTGCCCATGTCAGTAATTAACCATCAGATCATCTCACACTTTAATGTGTGGGACGAGGCAGCTTCTCATGTCAGAGGCGAAGGATTCAGGCCACCTACTGAGCCACCTCCTACAGCTAGAGCCCGAGCCCTCGCAGCCACCAGACGCAGGCCGAGCTTCATAGGGACTACTGGCAGAGATCATGGCATCCCTCACCCTGCTACATCAGAAACACAACGCCGATGCTCAGAGGCAGCAGAGGCACATTGCAGCAGTGGCCCAGAGGCAGGACATAGCGATGCAGTATCAGGCTGTGCTGGTCAACATGATGCAGCAATGAGGGCATTGCTCACCTTAAGTTTGGGGGTGTTATATTTTATTATCTATTTTATTTCTGTCTATTGCCATGTTAGGTTGCCATATTTTGTACTTTGCTTATTATTTTATCAGTATTATAGTGCAGTCGTTTTGAACTGCTGTATTTTGTTTTGAATTATTATGGATGGATGCCATATACAGTTTTTGTTATTATTTATGAATGCTTGGATTATTATCAGCATGTATATTTGGTTTATAGCCATCTTTTTGGGGCTTTTACAGATTTAGATGCTTGTGCCATGTGAATGGCCTTATTACCCGATTTTGAGCTGTTATTATGCAAGGGTGTTATATTTATCATTAATTTTTGATTGTGGCTAATGACAAGCGCCAAGTAATTAGGTATATCTCTTAGAGTCGTGTCAAACATGTGTGAGCTAGGGGTTTGTTCAATTGATAAGTTGAGACTGTTATTGATCCGTCCTTCTTAGCAAGCACCGACCAACTGTGTTAACTAGTTATTTTTCGAATTTAGTTCGCCTGTTTATTGCTTTGAGAGTATGTTCACTCTTATAAACTTTCATTTTTACAAGGTAATAAAAGACTTAGACGCATATACAGTTTTGGATCTTGGATTCTGGGATGTTGATATAAAAAAATGTAATAAAAGAATAAAAAGAAAAGAAGATTGAATATCGAAAGTCTTGCGGTGGGTCGAGATGAAGCGTGAAACGCACTCGCCCATAAACGCAGGACCGATGTTGAGATGGAGCATAAAATGCACTCGCCAAATAATCTTCAAATTTTTTAAAGTCTAATTTGGCTTATGTTGATTACGTGGCCTTTGCTGCTCGAGTTATTAGATTCGTAGGGGTGTTCTACACCTAGTGCCCTAAAGTCATCTGGCTTGGGAGTCACTGATCAAAAGCTCATTAAATGGGTAGCTCTGAATAGCCTAAGGTAATTAAGGACTGTCCGAGTCAGATTTTACTGTCTTCATGCTAGAGCCTTTTGATCCTTTCCTGCACTTGCATCTTAGTTTTAATGCTTGTTGAATGTTTAAGTTACGAAGTGTGCATATTGGTATTAACAATCGACTGTGTGAACTTATTCGAGCTATGATTAGTTAGGATGGTTGGTCTCCACACACACACACATAAAATGGATCGAATACAGTCTTATGCTTGAAAATGAATGAACCCTTACTAATATCTGAGTTTGCCCTGTTCTTTGGGAGTAGTTATGATCAAGCTTAGAAGCCATGATACTAGTATACAATTTTATTGTTCTTTCACGTGTGTTTTACTATTGTTAGTTTTGTGTTGGATAGTTTGCTTAAGGACAAGCAAAGACTTATGTTTGGGGGTATTTGATGAGTGGGATTTATACCTGCGAATCGGCTACTTTATGGCTTAAATAGTTGCCTGATCTTCATAGATTTTATATAATCTTTATATTATTTTAGTATTATTTTGCTCAACCGATGTATTGCAGGCTTTACAGGACTTTTCTAGCTTTCGGGGGACAAAATGGGCAATTTACATACACTGGCACCGCAACATCAATGCCATGCCTTCATCTCGCGCCGCAGCGCCACCCACATGTCCAGCCTGACGTCACCATGGCGCTGCAGCGCCCCTGATCCTTCATGGACTAGCGCTGCAGCATGGCCGCCTGTCTTTTGATTTTAATGTGGTGCCGCAACGCCACCCATAAGCCTGTTGCCCACGCCGCAGTGCGACCTCCGGTGCAAAGGCAGAGAAGGCTTGCTTTTGACCTAGCAAAAGAGGGAAACTGATATATATATAGAAAAAACAAGCCTCTACATAGAGGAGAATTGGTTAGCTTAGCTTAAGATAGATTAGAAGAGTATAGTTCTCTCTCCTCTTTTGTACTTTCTCTATCTAGTTATTAGGTAATATTTGTAAATATAGATTAGGTAGATTAGGTAGATTAGGGAAAAGTCTGGGATTTCCTTGGAGCAACAAGAGCAGTGAGCTACACGGATTGGAGGGCTTGAAAGGAGCGGAATGCTTGGAGACTGAAGAGCCTTGACAGAGTTTATTCTTATCCATTTATTTCCTCTGATTTTGTAATCCATAAATGTTGTCTTTATTGCTACTTATATTTTGTTCAATAGCTATGAACTAAGTATTGGTTCTAAGGTTATAATGGAGCCCTTTGTTATTTAAATTGACTGTCTTATCTCTTTGGTTGGCACCATATGGTTTGATTTAATATATTGGCAGATTGACACTTCTGTCCCTTCAAGTTGGCACCAACTTTCAAAGTCGTCCTTAAAGTTCCATTTTCGTCAGTTAGGTCCTTAAAGTGGCATTTTATTGGCGTTTCTGTTCCTTCAACCCATTTTAACCTAAATCCGACCTATTTTGACCAAGTTTAACCAAACACAACCCAGTTTGACCCAACCCAAAATTTTTATATTTTAAAATATAATAATATTTTTAAAATAAGTTTAAAATAAAAATTATATTTAACATTTTTAAAAAATAATATTTAAAATAAATTATTATTATTAAAATAATTATTATTTTAATTTTTTAAAATAAAATAATTATTTTTAAAATAGTTATTTTTAATATTTAAAAATAAAATATTAGTTTTTTAAAAAAAAATAAAAATAAAAATTATATTTAATATTCTAAAATAAATATTTTTTATTTTTAATATTTTAAAAGTAAAAAATAATTTTGTAAATATTATTTTTTTTAAAAAGTATTTACTTTTAAAATATTAAAAATAATATTTATTTTAGAATATTAAAAATAATAATTTTTTAAATTTTTAAATTTTTTTGAATAATTATTATATTTATATTTATTTTAATTTTTTAATATTTACTTTTAATATTATAAAATAATTATTATTTTTAATATTCTAAAATAATTATTTTTAATAATTATTTTTTTTGAAGGAAAAATAATATTTAATATTCTGAAATACTTATTAAAAAATTTAAAATAATTATTAATTAATAATAATAATTATTAAGATTATTTTATATTTTAAAATAATTATTATTAAGCTTTTTTTAGATTTTAAAATAATAATTATTAAGATTATTTTTATTTTTAAAATAATAATTATTAAGATTATTTTAATTTTTTTTAATAATTATTAAATAATAATTTTTTAAATTTTTATAATAATTATTTTAGAATATTAAATATATTATTTTTCCTTCAAAAATAATAATTATTAAAAATATTTAATTTAGAATATTAAAAATAATAATTATTTTAGAATATTAAAAGTAAATATTAAAAAATTAAAATAAATATAAATATAAATATAATAATTATTCGATTTTTTTTTATAAAAATACTAAAATAATTATTATTTTTAATATTCTAAATTAAATATTATTTTTTATATTCAAAAAAAAATTTATATTTAATATTCTAAAATAATTATTATTTTTATTATTCTAAAATAAATATTATTTTTAATATTTTAAAAGTAAATATTATTTTTAAAAATGATATTTACAAAAATATTTTTTACGTTTAAAATATTAAAAGTAAAAAATATTTAAAAAATATTTATTTTAGAATATTAAATATAATTATTAGTTTTTTTATAAACTGGGCCGGGTTTAGGTTAAAATCGGTTGAAGGAACAGAAACTCCAATAAAATGCCACTTTAAGGACCTAACTGGCGAAAATGGTACTTTAGGGACGACTTTGAAAGTGAGTGGCAACTTAGAGGGACAGAAGTGCCTATCAGCCTAATATATTCATGCTTAATGATTCTCGCTAAGACATTAGTGATGATTTTTGTAATCTACATGATATTGAAAGAAGGATTGTACATTTACACCTAAATATATTGGCATGTGATTATGGGTTTCGACTGCATAAGTTGTGCTTAGAATAGACATATATCTGTGCGCCACGTGTGACCTAATTGAGAACTTATGCTTAAATCCTTGTTAGGTTAATTCGCATAGACATATGTAGGATTATCACCTAGCTTGGACGTTCTTTTCTGTTCTATTCTCTATCGGGTGGATCTGGAGAGGATATGTTTGTGCATACCTCGACAGAGGTGTACGAGCACCTGTGTGTTCTCGGTCGACAAACTGTCGTGACCATTAAGACCAAAGAGAGAAGGGTAGGAAGTTTGATGAAGCATAGCACGCCAGGTGTTTGACAGAATGCCTGTGTGGGGTGATGTTGTAACCTTAGTTTGTAATTCCTTCGATTGCCATTCGTTATCCATTTACTTGCTTTGATAATTAGTTATAACTAGATTAACCACACTCCTATTAGTTTGCTGTTCGAATAAGACTTAAGCGATACAAAGTTGGTATTTGGTAAATATTAGTGATAGTTCCTCGTGGGTACGACACTTTCTTTATCACTGTATTACTTATTAGACCGCGTATACTTGCGCGTGTTTAGTGATCGGTTTTTCGACTAACAGAAGCCAAAGGAAAATTTGCCCCAAACTGGGAAGGTCCTTTCATTGTCAAGGAAGTGTTGACAGGGGGAGCCATCAGGCTACAAGAAATGGACGGGAACGAATTTCCCCAACTCATCAATTCAGATACTGTGAAAAAGTACTACGTCTGAAGCACATGCATACCTGCATCTGGGTCCTAAAAATCGAATCAGGTTCGGCTTTTCACTAGAGAAGCATGAACTACGAATGACCTAATCTCCCTTAGCCTGGGAGTACGTAGGCAACCATCTATGGTGCGGTCAAACCAAGCAAAAATCCAAAGAACTTACAAATCCCAGCATCAAATTCCAAAGCTCATTAAACCAAATTCAAACCCCAAATAAACTCTTTGCAAACCTCTTCAACCATAACTACGAATGACCTGATCTCCCTCAACCCGGGAGTACGTAGGCAGCCATCTACGATGCGGTTTGACCCTCAAGAAAAAAACAAAAAATGGAAGACTAGTTCCAAGACACCAAAGACAAATAAAAGATAAATGCTGTCAAGCTGCCTGGTCACCAGACCCATTTGAGGAACTCCCTTGACACCTCAACTGTCAGTCCATCAAAGAGAAGCTCAAAATGCATCAACAACTGCGAGTCATGACGAAAGTGGTAATCACTCAGCGATGACAATAAATATCTAAGCAGGGAAGTATCTCAAAAATATATTTCTCTGATATATAAACTGCTTTATATACATAGTGCCCTGTACATGACAAAAATGGCTGATCTAGTCTGTGCAGGAAAAATAAAGCTAGTCTATGGACCCAAGGACAAACGGGTCAGCAATGTCAACATGTCATCTCTCTCTGAAGATGGAGGCGCATCTATAAGAGTAGTCCACTCAGCCTCCATACGACTAAGAATATCTACAGTTATCTGCAAGATGGCACTCTAGTCATCAATGTAAGCACTCATCTCAGTAACCAAACCATGGGTGTAAGATCGGAGAGCAGTATTATCAGCAATGTGGAAATGACGGGAAGCGATAGCCTCATCCCTCTCTACAAAAGCTGCATCCCGAGAAATCAAAGTCTCCTCAATCTCAACATATGCTACATCTCTGGCTGAGCGAACCTTGTCTCGCTCCATAATGGCGGTATCCAAAGCAGAGCGAAGCTCCTCCCGCTCAGTCAATCCAGTATCCAAGGCAGTCCTGAGACATCCCTCTCAGCAAAAGCTAAATCTCTGCCAGATACGGCAGCCAACATCTGCGCTCTAGTTGAATCTCTTTGAACGGTCATCCTGAATAGAAAATCTGATAAAGCTGGATCTGTCCCTGTGGGAATAACCAGGGGATCACTAATCAAAGCTACCGCCAAGTCTGCGAATAGCTCATCCTCAGTAGGAGAATCGAGAACCTCCATGGGCTCCTCCTCGTCAGAATCTGCAAGCGGAGGTAAATGAAGTTCTGCTATTGCGACTGCGATCTCTGCCTCTAACCATGCAGAATACTCCGGAGAACGGCCCGGATGTCTACTGGAGAACACAGCCCTCTCCCTGTGAGTCCAACACTCATAGACTCTAACCAAGTCGGCTGGTGACATCGATGAAGCCGACATCCTCTGATCAGCAGAATCCTCAAAATGGTGCATATTCTGCCACTGATCAAACTGCTCCATAACTGCCAAGGGATGATAAGTAGTCACACCCCTCAATCCTGCCAAAGGCAAATAATCCATGTCAGATGCATGAGTAATGAAGCTGAACGCGGTCGCCATCCCTGAGCATAACAAAACTGCAAACGGATGTTCAATATCCGACAAAAATGCTAACCAGGACTCTGAGTCGACGCAATCAGGCAGACGGAAGGAGTAAATTAAGGATATCTCGTGGCTAAAACAATAGGCATGAGGTCTAAATGATCCAATCGATCGTATGTGTGACATCAACCACATATACTGTATGACCGAGCTACCCCAAAAAAAACCCCGCTGGACGGGTACTGCAATAGGTGAGCGACCTCAGTGTCTCCGCCAAGATCATAGGGATAATGGTACTGCTCTGCCTAAGGGCTTTGACTACAACAACCAATCCCACATCAAGGTGATCTAAATGCAATGGCATGTAAACATATGCCACGATGCACATCAGCAGCATATCTATCCTGGCTGTCTGCCACTCCTTTGCGAAAATGACGAAATCCCCGACATGACGGTCGTAGCTATCAAGCTCACCATAGCGCTCTATCAAGAAGTCAAGGGAGATCACATGCCCTGAAATGATCTCATCCATGAATATGCTCTGCCAAAGACCGGACAGTCGAGTAAACGGCCTTCGCATATCATTGATAGCCGTTTGAGCACATGGCGACTCTAAATCCAAGCCAGTAAATCTCTGGTAATCCTCCAGAGTAGGAGAAAGGTCAAACCGCCCAATGCATAATACCTGTCTCTTCGGTACCCATAAGGGTAGGACGCCATCTATAAAGCCATCTGGAACCCTGAAATCTACAAGGGCCATCGAATGCCCTAGCATCTGGTCAACTGTCCCCCTAGCTGGAAAGGGCAGACTATCATACCTTAACCGCAACGATGCAGCCACCTCTGACCGTGGCAATTGCACTATATGGCTAACTTCAGATGTTGTCATCTGTAGCACCGTATCACAAGACCATCCAGAGTCAAGTCAAATCGCAGCTGTCTGAATACATACACATGATACATGCATAATGATAAAGATATAAACATGATGCAGCAGATAAACATGATAGAAATATCTATAAAAAGCTATCTACTGCATACATCATCCCTATATCCTGGTACAAAGTGCAAGGAAGAATATAGGGAAATGGGGCACCACCACCCAGCTAATACAATGGTCTATCAAAATGATGGCACAGACGCCGAATAGCCAAAACAGTGGCTAACCAAAAATATAGCTGCCATAGCTATCATAGGAAGTCAAAGACCTCGGTATCAAACCGATCGTCCTGCTCCAGATCCTCTATCAGCACAAAGCTGCTGGGATCAGGCATATCTGGGCGGTATAAGGGAGGATCTGCCCCTGTATAACTGCTACTGAATGGACCTAAATAGGGGCCTGCTCTATAGCTGGATGGGTCAAATGAAGACGCCTATAATGGATCTCGGCCAAGGTGCCTGATAAAGAAAAGAGCCTGGTCCAACTCCCTGGTCAGATGTGCTATCTGGTCTGCTTGAGTAGGCTCTCTAATACAAGCTATCCAATCCATCATCATCATGGACCCCGGCACCATGTCTGCCATAAAATGGGTGGCACGAGTTTGAGCCCCGATAGCAGACTCCACCAACTGTAGAAGGCTGCCTGGCTGTATGGGCCCTCTGATATATCAAAGCCATCTATACCCTTTAAAGGGATGTTTATCAAAGGCACGGACAATGGCCAATGATTCCAAGCAGGAGGAGCAATAGGAATACGGATCTCCCCTGTGACGCTTTGAAATGGCACGCTCTCCAAGATAGAGCTCCCAGCCTCCCTCCGTCAACATAGCGACTCTTTGGGTCGATAAGTCAAACTCTCGGCCAGTGGGGAAACCTCCATTAAATTCGACGGCCAAGTGCTCGGATGTGTACGGCGTCCAGGTGATCAAGCCCGCCGTCAAAAGCTCCAACTGCAGACCGGCATGAGTGAATCCCTCAGCAACAGGGATCTCCGTCAAAATGGAGTGATGCCATCTCCGTCCACGTGGATAGGTCTCCAGACTTAATGCTGAAATGGGCTGTAGGCAAGGAAGCCTCTTAAATGCCCAAAGCTATCCATGCAAATATCAAAAGTCCTCAGTGACCAAGACTGCCAAAAATAAGTGCAGAAATAAAAAAGGTACAGAAAGATGTATTCACCAGCAAAAACTGATGGAATCCAAACCAAGCCTCCGTCACACCCTCCGAAAGCAGGCGCATGCCTCAGAGAAAATAGGCAAAGGTATAGGATCCCCAATCAAAGTCACTGAGGTGCTCTACATGCTGAGTGGCACTGATCAAAGCAAAGGACACCATCAATGAGTTGTCCGCCACAAAGTAACCCCTGATGATCGACAAAAATAGTCGCTTCAGAATGCGATCTCTAGCCCTCCGATCATCAGGCGGAGGCAACTACAAAGTCCCCTCTTGGGCATCTATACTCAAGGGACCAGATCAGACTACCCGACCCTTGAATGCCGACTGAGGGACTCCCAACAGGGATCTATCTACGGTGGGCGAAATGTCAGAGATGACATGCACTGTCTCGCCCTCAAACTCAATGCCGGTGATAAATCTCCAGTCCATTGGAGCCATCATCACCTCGCAATCAAGCAGATGAAGGGACTGAGTTTGGTGAAACCAGCGCTCAGACAAAGCCCTCATATACCCCCAAGGGAAACGGCGGGGCAGGATCGAGAAGAATGCCTGAAATCCCTAGCCATCTACGATCTCCCTGTAATCCTCGTGCAGAGTCTGATAGAGGGAGTGCACACTAAACCAGTTCCCTTGAGGCTGTGTCAAGCCAGGGACCTGCATCAAAAATTAACCCATGTCAAAAACCTATGCCCCGAGAATGGCCAGAAGATGGGAAAAGAATCCAGAGAGAAGAAAGACTTCAAGTCACCTCGTTGGCCTGAAGATATCTCGAAGGATGGCGTCTCAAGTCGCCCAACAACTCCTGTGTCTGCACAGCAATGCCCGAGACTTCCGCACGTGGAACCTGAGCTAGAACAGGAGCAACAAAAGTAGCCTCCTCGTCATCAATGTCAATGGGCTGCTCGTCCTGGGCTGGACGTATCCTGCTCTCTACCAATCTGTGAGGCGTCCTAGCTGGACGGACCTATGGGACGGCAGAAGCCCTCCTCTGCCTAACGCCTGATGAAACCCTGGTAGAACTGCCGGGTCTATCGCGATCCATCGCATACACCAGTACTCGAAATCACCTCAGACAGGGTGTGGTAAGCCTAAAACCTGTGGCTTATTAATCAATCAATCCAACATACATATCTAAGTCCTAAAACATGCATGGGTCCATCAAAAATACCCCGTACAGTCAAAATTGCATGTTTTCAAAATCCCAGAAGCTCAAAACCTGCATTGGGTCAGTAAAAAACTCCCCACAGAGTCAAAAATGCATGCTTTTCAAAACCTAAGATTTTGGAAAATTTTTGCCAGAGTCTCCTTTGTAAAATGGACTGTCCACATGCACACAGGCATGCCTAGGTGGCCATGCAGTAGCACACCTACCCAATAACAGAAACAATTCATATTTATTGAAAAAATCAAAAAACCAGCCTCATATGGCCTCCAAAATATCATAGGCATTTTTAGTTGAAAGTCTAGGCTCACTAGGCCTCAAAAGGATGACTAAACTGATCAAAAAGTGGAAAAATTGACTGTCTCAGAACCTGAATTTTCTTACATCCAAACGTGCATTACAGTAATA
Source organism: Panax stipuleanatus (assembly GCA_020205555.1). Taxonomy (NCBI): domain Eukaryota; kingdom Viridiplantae; phylum Streptophyta; class Magnoliopsida; order Apiales; family Araliaceae; genus Panax; species Panax stipuleanatus. The sequence continues at coordinate 38,428,191 of CM035120.1, forward strand.
TATGCATACATATGTAGACAGAAAATTTTTCACAGGTCATATAGACATACATTTTTCATACATTACGTTTAAAAGCACCCTAGGTGATTCACATGCTTTTAACGGTCAAAAACTACGAAATAAGGATGGAAAATGTTACCTGAGCCGCGCTGAATGCATAGGAACTGACGGATTCAGAATCTGACTGCCAAAACTCTGTAGCTCTGAAAAAGAAGATCAAAAATCCTTTCGCTGCTCAAACGGGAAACTTTCAAAATCCTGCAGCACATTAAGTACCCCAGGTGGCCGCAGCTCCACCTGCGGCTGCCACACCTCCACCTGCGATAGCCCAGGTGGGTCCCACCTACCCCCAGGCCCGGTTCAGTTTGAGTCAAAACGGAGTTCAAACGGGCCGTCGAATCAAATTTGAAGAAAAATCGCTACGCGATTAAGCAGTTTGTCCTGAAATCCTGCATTCAAGCAGTGCAATCCTGACAAAAAGGGAACATCCATAGAGACCCTTAACATTCATCCCGAAGCCATGTCCGAGGATTAACAAATTAAACTGCGAAAGAACTGCGCAAAAATTGCGCAAAACTGCCAAAAACAACCGACCGAAATAGTTTCAGCCGTTGGCTCAACCCCAGCGAAGTTTGAGTTTCGACTGAAGAAGTTTTAGTCGTTGGCTTAGCCCCAGCGAAGTTCGGGTTCTGACTGAAGAAGTTTCAGCCGTTGGCTCAGCCCCAACGAAGTTCGGGTTCCGACCGAAGCAGTTTCAGCAGTTGGCTCAGCCCCAGCGAAGTTCGAGTTCCAACCAAAATAGTTTTAGCCGGTTGCTCAGCCCTAGCTAAGTTTGGGTTCTGACCGAAGCAGTTTCAGTCGTTGGCTCAGCCCTAGAGAAGTTCAGGTTCCGACCAAAGTAGTTTCAGCCTTTGGCTCAGCCCCAACGAAGTTCGGGTTCTGACCGAAATAGTTTCAGCTGTTGGCTCAGCCTCAGCGAAGTTAGGGTTCTGACCGAAGCAGTTTCAGTCGTTGGCTCAGCCCCAGCGAAGTTCGGGTTCTGACCGAAACAATTTCAACCGTTGGCTCAGCCCCAGCGAAGTTTGGGTTCCGATCGAAGCAGTTTCAGCCGTTGGCTCAGCCCCAGCGAAGTTCGGGTTCTGATCGAATCAGTTTCAGCCGTTGGCTTAGGCCTAGCGAAGTTCGGGTTCCGACCGAAGTAGTTTTAGCCGTTGGCTCAGCCCCAGCGAAGTTCGGGTTCTGACCGAAGCAGTTTCAGCAGTTGGCTCAGCCCCAGCGAAGTTCGGGTTCCGACCGAAGCATTTTCAGCCGTTGGTTCCAGTCCAGCGAAGCATCGGGTACAGACCGGTGACAACTCAGTTGTTGGTTCCAGTCCTGTGAAGCATCGGTTACTGACTGGTGAAAACTCAGCCGTTGGTTCCAGTACAGCGAAGCATCGGGTACTGACCGGTGACAACTCAGCCGTTGGTGCAACCCCAGCGAAGTTCGGGTGCCGACCAAAGTCAATTTCAACCTTCAGACTAGTCCCATGAAATGTCGGGAGATGATCTACGGTTGAGAGTCATATAACAATCCATCTTCACAAATGACAGATGATGGAATCTGTTATATACATCCTCAAAGAAGATCATTGAGGTAGTATTAATCCTGCCCACTTCCTCAATACCTACAAAGCTATCGCAGAGGACTTCATCCCCAGTAGATCAAGACGTGAAAATCTGTGATAGCTCACCCCTTCAGAATATACGAAGCTATTGCAGAGGGCGCCATCCCCAACAGATCAAGACGGGAAAATTTGTGATAAATCATCTTCAATGAACTTATCAAAGTCAAACAAATTATCATGAATGATGTCATCCACCACCGAGAATGACAAAATTGGCTCGCGATAACTTCATAATACCATCAATGGCTATACCGGATAGCGTCATCCCCAACAAAGTGATAACGCACACAGCCAAAAGTAGCCCCATTCTACTCCAAGATGCCCAGCTTCAAAATGGCTCTGGCACTCTTTATTTCCAGTGTCTACTAATCTTTATCCTGTCCATTCCACCACGTCACATGGACATGATAAAGAGGGACATCTGTAGACACTCAAAATTTTTCTTGCCCCAATACTAACCCGGTAAGAGGGCAAAATTGTCAATCAATCCAAATTTGGCCACCAACGCATGTCCTTCAACCTAAATCCGATTCCCAATATCGGTAATCAAGCTCCGACAGTCAATCGGACCATCAATTAAGCTCCGACAGTTAATCAGACTATCAATCAAGTTTTGACAATCAATCGAACCATCAATCAAGCTTTGAATATGTGACGCCCCCAAATTCGGGTCCCCAGAACCTCGGACCTAGTACGTTACGATACATCATTTCTATAACTATTATGGAAGATATAAAAATAAATTGTTTATACAATAACATTTTACAACATAATCCCCAAGATCTGTAACCTTAACTTAATATATGCCTTCAATATCCTATACGACATACCATGTCATTTGTGTTCAATACTATTACAAGTTTAACCTGCATCCAAATCCAATTCTGGAGTTTGTCTTTGTCTTTGCCAGTATCCGAAGTTTCGTTTTAATCTGAAAGTTTTATAATGATATAGCAAGGGTGAGCAACAAATTTGCCCAGCAAGTTTTAAATAGAAAGGAAGATATATCATGATTGAAAAGAATAATAAGCTGAAAAACTTTCAATAATATAATATTGGTGAAAGAACATGAATCAATTTACATAACTGAATGACCGAGACAATAATGATAAATGGCCAACAATGAACATGAACAAATTTAACTGAACCTTAGGGTAATGAAGGTGATCAACCTTTCATACCTGATGAATATATACAATATGCACAATGTGCGAATCAACAATTAGTATAGATGTGAATAATCAACAATAATTATTCACGAACATGCTTTACAATAACAACTTGAGTTTGAGTTAGGAAACTTGCTTAATAAATGTATAATTCAGGAACTTGCCTGTACCGTTGATTACTGCTACACAATCTAATTAAGGTTTAGTTGAAAGACCTATGATTAATATTATCGTTCTCTCAATTAGAATATTATCATAACATATATCACTGCTAAATACAGTCATAGTATAACTTAAACAGTTATCACATATCCCTAACAGTCACTAAAACACATAAGACCCAGTATCAAGCAAAACTATTTCAGTCTGATTTAATTTTGGTACTATTCTGACGTCCCGATTGCCTTATCAGATAATTATCGAGTCTATTTTAAATAAAACTATGCTTAAACGCTTCAATATTATTTTAGATAATTTACTTATCAGTCATAACATTTTTCAGATAATTATTATAATTTATAATAATTTTTTAATCATTAATATCATTTTTAAATGATTTAAATATCAAATAATTTCATCATCATTAATATTTAATTAAGTTCACATATTAATGAAATACATGTCACAAAGTTATTTATTATAACTTAGAGTATTTTTTATACACTTTTAAATAATTTTTAAAACATTAAAACTATTTTTACATAATTTATTTAATATAATTATTAAATAAATTTATTATCATTAATATTAATTTATTAATGAAATTTCATCCCAAAATATTAAAAGTTATGCAATATAACTTAAAACATTTTTTAATACTTTAATATCATTTTAAATGATTTTTAAAATATTAAAATCATTTTTAAGTAATTTATTTAATATAATTATTAAATAAATTTAATATCATTAATATTTAAATAAATTGAGCATTATAAATTCTTGTAAAAATGAATATTCGTGTACTATATTTAAAATAAATCGAGCATTATAACTGCTTTATAAAATGAATATTCTAGTATTCTATTTGAGATAACTTCAGCATTATAACTGCTTATAACATGAGTATCCTTACTAAATACTTGAAGAAAACCGGACATAGCAACTTCTTATAAAAGTATATTTTCTACTTTATGAGAGAAATAAATCGGACATTATAACTGTTTGTAAATAGGACTTTTGTACTATTTACTTAAAATAATTTGGGCATTATAACTGCTTGTAAAAGTATATTTTTTTTACTAAATATATAAAGAATAATGAACAAAATAACCACAAGAGTAAATACCTCTTGGAGTTGCAAGCTTTAACTAATCCTTTGAAATCTTGAAACTCACCAAAAACTTTTTTCTCTCTCTCTCTACCGAAATTCTCCTCTCTCTCTAACCATATTTTTGATTTTTAAAAAAATGAAGAGAAATGACTCCTATTTATAGAAAAATATAGTTTTAATAATTGCACGTTAGGGGCTCGGCTTTTTATAGTTTTGTCCCCGGCTTATTATAGTTTAGTACCATGGTTAATTACACTTTAGTATCTCATTAATTGCACCTTAGTCCCTGGGTGACATCATGATAACATCATCTTTTTTATTTCTTTAATGCTGTTGTCATGCTTGCATCATATGTATTTCTTTAAGGATGATGTCATGTTTGCATCATGCTTGCATCATCTATTCTCTGATTGGTTGATTTAAGTTCACTTGGATTGGAGGGTATTTTGGTCATTTCACATATAATTTTAAAGGTAATTTGGTCATTTCACCTCCAAAAGGGTATTCTAATAATTTTCTACATAATTTTAAGGGTAGTTTGGTCATTTTCTATGTTTCCCTTAAAATTTAACCCTTAGGGTTTGATAAATAACATTAGGGTTTTCTAATCACCATTAAGCTTTACAAATTATTGTTTAGGATTTCCTAACTGCAGTTTAGGGTTTTTACCATTAGTGTTTACTAAGGTTATACCTTATCTGATCAATATTTGATCATTAATCCCTTACTATACACACACACACAATCATAGATACAATTATAATAACTGTATTAACTTTCAAATCTCTATCCGTAATTAGGGTTAGGGTTTTCATCCACTTAATTAGGGTTTATCAATTTAAAATTAGGGTTTTCCCATGTTACACTTTACCTGATTCATACTCAACTCTTAACCACATACTGTACACGCATATAATCACAAAATTGTATAAGTCTTTCACAAAATTTTTTAAATCCATACACTATTTCTAGTCTAGGTCTTATTATTTAACATTTATTTAATCATTTTATATTTTATAAATTCTAGGATTGTCACATTCACCCCTTCTTCTAAGAATTTTGTCCTCGAAATTACAGCCTACTAATCCCTACTCCTTCTATTCACCAAAACTAGATTTTCAACTTAACCTTTATCTGATTTTATTCTCATTTAATGAGTACACACGGCTTCCTTCTTTGAGGAATTATTCTATCATCACATTCTACCCAGACTTCTCCCAAAGGAGTTAAAAACTTTTCAAATTATGCTGAGGGTCATATAGACCATGAACTCTCGATTTTAATGGTATTCATCGTAACCAAATAATAGATATGTTTACAATCACGAAGAAGTTAAACTGCAGATGCTGGCCTTAATTATCTGAACGACTGTATTCATTCAATGATTGGAATGTACGTTATCCAACCAATATATCCCCATTTTTCGGGGTTGTTCATACTCAGCTTGGAGTCTGAATCAAAACAATATGGTTCGGAATAAGTTCTCAAAGAGATAATTGAATTTTCATAAACATTTGTCTTGCTGAATCAAATAGCTTTAGACATATACCAATAATTCGAACATTAATCGAAACATGTGTCTGGCCAAATTTAATTGACACTTGACGTTTCTTCAAAATTCTGAAAATAATTTTATGACGTCATTATATCGCACTATATTTACAGTCCGTTGAAGATTCCGTCATTTTTATGACTTTGTCATCAAACAATATACCATAGTGGGCTGACGATCTTTAGATCACATTCAACACTAGGTAATACTGCATTAATAACTCCATCGTTTTTATCATCTTTGCACCAGGTTCCATGATGCATTGATGATATAAAAATACATTTTGATATTTTAAAAAATTTTTGTCTAGCTGAAACAATTAGCGTAGACACTTCTTTAAACCGTTCAAAACTATTAAAAATCATTTTTGGAATTATCATGTCGCAACAGGTAACGATGTGTCAGGGTCCCGAAGTCCATACATACACATGTAACCATGTTTTGAAGATAACCAAAAATTTATTTTTGATGTTATCATGCCGCAACAGGTAACGATGTGATAATGGCTCAAAGTCCATCTCCACACCCTTGTCATCATGTTGTGAAGATAACAAAAATTCATTTTATTTCGAAAAAGGCACATCAGTGCGAATTTAGCTTGATGTCAAAAAATTCGAAGTCTAGCATAGCTAGAAGATTTGGAATACCTATGCTTCCACCATCAACTTCAATTCTTCTAATGCTCAATTGCTTAATAATTCAATCTATTTCTATTATCCTCAATCCTTCATTCATAATTTTCATATACCCCCGTATAGTTCATCAAACATACCACACGTTATGAGTTCAGGAACTTACTACAATCATATGGGTTTAGGAACTTATCCTAGTCAGACCAAAGTCGTCCATTCGTTGAGGGGTTCCACCATACGATTATGAGTTACGAACTTACCATAAGTGTGAGTTTTAAGAACTCGTACCTAATCTTATATTCTCTACCTATCCATTATACACATGAGAAAAGAATCACATTCTCATCATACATATAGCGAATAGCGCGACACCGACATTTCAATGATTATCACTATGATAAACTAAGCAGTCGTTAGACCAAGCACAAAACCCCCGCCCATACAAAGGTTTGTACAACTCAGCTATCACATGAGTACTCAATTAAAATCCCACGTAATCCTAGTTCCCTCATTACTCGATACGAATTTCATTGAATCTGTATCTACAATTCACAACTCTTTCCTGAGTTTAACTCATACTATTTCATAGTACCATATTCGTATAGCAATTCTGTTATAAAGTCTTCAATCAAACGATTGATCATCTGTCCTCTTATGACCTCATCAGATCACGTTGTTATCTGATATTATAATCGTATAATATTACGATTCTTTTTTATCTTATGATCGTTTTATTTTACGATCTTTTTTCCCTTTATACTTTTAGTCTTTTAGACTCTATCTATTCATTACTACTGTTCATCTTTATTATCAGAGTTAGATAACTCTGGATCTTTATTACTTGTCAGGATTCTTCTTTGAATCTTATTGACTTACTAATACCTTGCCTAAATTCATCACTTAAATTTCAAACTCTATTTGAGTTTATTCATTATCCTCATCCATATGGTTATAGCCTACCCTACCTAAAGTTTATAACCTACAGCTCTGATACCAACTATGACGCCCCCAAATACGGGTCCCCAGAACCTCGAACCTGGTACGTTACGATACATTATTTCTATAACTATTGCGGAAGATATAAACATAAATTATTTATACAATAACTTTTTAAAACATAATTCCCAAGGTCTGTAACCTTAACTTAATATATGTCTTCAATATCCTATACGACATACCATGTCATTTGCATTCAATACTATTACAAGTTTAACTTGCATCCAAATCCAATTCTGGAGTTTGTCTTTGTCGTTGCCTGTATCCGAAGTTTTGTTTTAATCTGAAAGTTTTATTATGATATAGCAAAGGTGAGCAACAAATTTGCCCAGCAAGTTATAAATACAAAGGAAGATATATCATGATTGAAAAGAATAATAAGCTGACAAACTTTCAACAATATAATATTGGTGAAAGAACATGAATCAATTTACATAACTGAATGGCCAAGACAATAATGATGAATGGCCAACAATGAACACGAACAAATTTAACCGAACCTTAGGGTAATGAAGGTGATCAACCTTTCATACCTGATGAATATATACAATATGCACAACGTGCGAATCAATAATCAGTATAGATGTGAATAATCAACAATAATTATTCACGAACATGCTTTACAATAACAACTCGAGTTCGAGTCAGGAAACTTGCTTAATAAAAGTATAATTCAGGAATTTTCCTGTACCGTTGATTACTGCTACACAATCTAATTAAGCTTCAGTTGAAAGACCTATGATTAATAATATCGATCTCTCAATTAGAATAATATCATAACATATATCACTGCTAAATACAGTCATAGTATAACTTAAACACTTATCACATATCCCTAACAGTCACTAAAACACATAAGACCCGGTATCAAGTCAAACTATTTCAGTCCGGTTTGATTTTGGTGCTATTCCGATGTTCCGATTGCCTTATCAGATAATTATCGAGTCTATTTTAAATAAAACTCTGCTTAAACGCTTTAATATTATTTTAGATAATTTACTTATCAGTCATAACATTTTTCAGATAATTATTATCATTTATAATGATTTTTCAATCATTAATATCATTTTTAAATGATTTAAATACCAAATAATTCCATCATCATTACTATCTAATTAAGTTCACATATTAATGAAATACATGTCACAAAGTTATTTATTATAACTTAGAGTATTTTTTATACACTTTTAAATGATTTTTAAAACATTAAAACTATTTTTGCATAATTTATTTAATATAATTATTAAATAAATTTATTATCATTAATATTAATTTATTAATGAAATTCTATCCAAAAATATTAAAAGTTATTCAATATAACTTAAAATATTTTCTAATACTTTAATATCATTTTAAATAATTTTTAAAATATTAAACTCATTTTTAAGTAATTTATTTAATATAATTTTTAAATAAATTTAATATCATTAATATTTAAATAAATTGAGCATTATAAATTCTTGTAAAAATGAATATTCGTGTACTATATTTGAAATAAATCGAGCATTATAACTGGTTTATAAAATGAATATTCTACTATTCTATTTGAGATAATTTCAGCATTATAACTGCTTATAACATGAGTATTCTTACAAAATACATAAAGAAAATTGGACATAGCCACTTCTTATAAAAGTATATATTCTACTTTATGATAAAAATAAATCGGACATTATAACTGCTTGTAAATAAGTCTTTTGTACTATTTACTTAAAATAATTTGGGCATTATAACTGCATGTAAAAGTATATTTTTTTACTAAATATATAAAGAATAACGAACATAATAACCACAAGAGTAAATACCTCTTGGAGTTGCAAGCTTTAACAAATCCTTTAAAATCTTGAAACTCACCAAAAACTTTCCTCTCTCTCTCTACCGAAATTCTCCTCTCTCTAACCATATTTTTGGTTTTGAAAAAAATGAAGAGAAATGGCTCCTATTTATAGAAAAATATAGTTTCAATAATTGCACGTTAGGGGCTTGGCTTTTTACAGTTTGCCCCCGGCTTATTACAGTTTAGTACCCTGGTTAATTACACTTTAGTACCTTATTAATTGCACCTTAGTCCCTAGGTGACATCATGATGACATCATCTTTTTTACTTCTTTAATGCTGATGTCATGCTTGCATCATAATTGCATCATATGTGTTTCTTAAAGGATGATGTCATGCTTGCATCATCTCTTCTCTGATTGGTTGATTTAAGTTCACATGGATTAGAGGATATTTTGATCATTTCACATATAATTTTAAAGGTAATTTGGTCATTTCGCCTCCAAAAGGGTATTCTAATAATTTTCCACACAATTTTAAGGGTAGTTTGGTCATTTTCTATGTTTCCCTTAAAATTTAACCCTTAGGGTTTGATAAATAAAATTAGGGTTTGCTAATCACCATTAAGCTTTATAAATTAGGGTTTAGGATTCCCGAATAAGAAATTAGGGTTTTCTAGCTGCAGGTTAGGGTTTTTACCATTAGGGTTTACTAAGGTTATACCTTATCTGATCAACATTTGATCATTAATCCCTTGCTATACACACACACAATCGTAGATACAATTATAATAACTGTATTAACTTTCAAATCTCTATTCTTAATTAGGGTTAGGATTTTCATCAACTTAATTAGGGTTTATCAATTTAAAATTAGGATTTTCCCATGTTACAGTTTACCTGATTCATACTCAACCCTTAACCATATACTGTACACACATATAATCACAAAATTATATAAGTCTTTCACAAAAAATTTTAAATTCATACTCTATTTCTAGTCTAGGTCTTATTATTTAACCTTTATTTAATCATTTAATATTTTATATATTCTAGGGTTGTCACATTCACCCCTTCTTATAAGAATTTCATCCTCGAAATTACAGCCTACTAATCCCTACTCCTTCTATTCAACAAAACTAGATTTTCAACTTAACCTTTATCTGATTTCATTCTCATTTCATAAGTACACACGGCTTCCTTCTATGAGGAATTATTCTATCATCACATTTTACCCAGAATTCTCCTCAAGGAGTTAAAAACTTTTCAAATTATGTTGAGGGTCATATAGACCATGAACTCTCGCTTTTAATGGTATTCATCGTAACCAAATAATAGATATGTTTACAATCACAAAGAAGGTAAACTGCAGATGTTGGCCTTAATTATCTGAACGACTGTATGCATTCAATGATTGGAATGTACGTTATCCAACCAATATATCCCCATTTTTCGGGGTTGTTCATACTCGGCCTGAAGTCTGAATCAAAACAATATGGTTCGGGATAAGTTCTCAAAGTGATAATTAAATTTTCATAAATATTTGTCTAACTGAATCAAATAGCTTTAGACTTATACCAATAATTCGAACATTAATCGAAACATGTGTCTGGCCAAATTTAATTGACACTTGACGTTTCTTTAAAATTTTGAAAATAATTTTATGACGTCATTATATCGCACTGTATTTACAGTCCGTTGAAGATTCCGTCATTTTTGTGACTTTGTCATCAAACAATATACCATAGTGGGCTGACGATCTTTAGATCACATCCAACACTAGGTAATACTGCATTAATAACTCTATTATTTTTATAATCTTTGCACCAGGTTCCATGATGCATTGATGATATAAAAATACATTTTAATATTTTAAATAATTTTTGTCTAGCCAAAACAATTAGCGTACACTCTTCTTTAAACCATTCAAAACTATTTTTGGAATTATCATGTCGCAACAGGTAACGATGTGTCAGGGTCCCGAAGTCTATACATACAAAATTGTAACCATATTTTGAAGATAACCAAAAATTCATTTTTACTGTTATCATGCCGCAACAGGTAACGATGTGATAATGGCTCAATGTCCATCTCCACACCCTTGTCATCATGTTGTGAAGATAACAAAAATTCATTTTATTTCGAAAAAGGCACATCAGTGCGAATTTAGCTTGATGTCAAAAAATTCGAAGTCTAGCATAGCTAGAAGATTTGGAATACCTATGCTTCCACCATCAACTTCAATTCTTCTAATGATTATTGCTTAATAATTCTATCTATTTCTATTATCCTCAATCCTTCATTCATAATTTTCATATACCCCAGTATAGTTCATCAAACATACCACATGTTATGTGTTCAGGAACTTACCACAATCATATGGGTTTAGGGACTTATCCTAGTCAGACCAAAGTCGTCCATTCGCTGAGGGTTCCACCATACGATTATGAGTCACGAACTTACCATAAATGTGAGTGTTAAGAACTCGTGCCTAATCTTATATTCTCTACCTATCCGTTATACACATGAGAAAAGAATCAACTTCTCACCATACATATAGCGAATAGCGCGACACCGACATTTCAATGATTATCAAAATGATAAACTAAGTAGTCGTTAGACCAAGCACAAAACCCACGCCCATACAAAGGTTTGTACAACTCAGCTTTTACATGAGTACTCAATTGAAATCCCACGTAATCCTAATTCCCTCTTTACTCGATATGAATTTCATTTAATCCGTATCTACAATTCACAACTCTTTCCAGAGTTTAACTCGTGCTATTTCATAGTACCATATTCGTATAGCAATTCTGTTATAAAGTCTTCAATCAAACGATTGATCATCTGTCCTCTTATGACCTCATCAGATCACGTTGTAATCTGATATTATAATCGTATTATATTACGATTCTTTTATATCTTATGATCGTTCTGTTTTACGATCTTTTTTCCCTTTATACTTTTAGTCTTTTATACTCTATCTATTCATTACTACTGTTCATCTTTATTATCAGAGTTGGGTAACTCTGGATCTTTATTACTTGTTAGGATTCTTCTTTGAATCTTATTGACTTAAGATACCATGCCTAAATTCATCACTTAAATTTCAAACTCTATTTGAGTTTATTCATTATCCTCATCCATGTGGTTATAGCCTAAGGTAACCGTACCTAAGGTTTATAACCTACAGCTCTGATACCAACTGTGACGCCCCCAAATCAGGGTCCCCAGAACCTCGGACCTGGTACGTTAAAATACATTATTTCTATAACTATTGCGGAAGATATAAACATAAATTATTTATACAATAACTTTTTAAAACATAATTCCCAAGGTCTATAACCTTAACTTAATATATGCCTTCAATATCCTATACGATATACCATGTCATTTGCATTCAATACTATTACAAGTTTAACCTGCATCCAAATCCAATTCTGGAGTTTGTCTTTGTCTTTTCCTGTATCCGAAGTTTCGTTTTAATCTGAAAGTTTTATCATGATATAGCAAGGATGAGCAACAAATTTACCAAACAAGTTTTAAATACAATGGAAGATATATCATGATTGAAAATAATAATAAGCTGACAAACTTTCAACAATATAATATTGGTGAAAGAACATAAATCAATTTACAAAACTGAATGGCCGAGACAATAATGATGAATGGCCAACAATGAACATGACCAAATTTAGTTGAACCTTAGGGTAATGAAGGTGATCAGCCTTTCATACCTGATGAATATATACAATATGCACAACGTGCAAATCAATAATCAGTATAGATGTGAATAATCAACAATAATTATTCACGAACATGCTTTACAATAACAACTCGAGTTCGAGTTAGGAAACTTGCTTAATAAAAGTATAATTCAGGAACTTGCCTGTACCGTTGATTATTGCTACACAATCTAATTAAGCTTCAGTTGAAAGACCTATGATTGATAATATCGATCTCTCAATTAGAATAATATCATAACATATATCACTGCTAAATACAGTCATAGTATAACTTAAACACTTATCACATATCCCTAACAGTCACTAAAACACATAAGACCCGGTATCAAGTCAAACTATTTCAGCCCGGTTTGATTTTGGTGCTATTCCGATGTCTCGATTGCCTTATCAGATAATTATCGAGTCTATTTTAAATAAAACTCTGCTTAAACGCTTCAATATTATTTTAGATAATTTACTTATCAGTCATAACATTTTTCAGATAATTATTATCATTTATAATAATTTTTCAATCATTAATATCATTTTTAAATGATTTAAATACCAAATAATTCCATCATCATTAATATTGAATTAAGTTCACATATTAGTGAAATACATGTCACAAAGTTATTTATTATAACTTAGAGTATTTTTTATACACTTTTAAATGATTTTTAAAACATTAAATCTATTTTTACATAATTTATTAAATATAATTATTAAATAAATTTATTATCATTAATATTAATTTATTAATGAAATTTCATCCCAAAATATTAAAAGTTATTCAATATAACTTCAAATATTTTTTAATACTTTAATATCATTTTAAATGATTTTTAAAATATTAAAATTATTTTTAAGTAATTTATTTAATATAATTATTAAATAAATTTAATATCATTAATATTTAAATAAATTGAGCATTATAAATTCTTGTAAAAATGAATATTCGTGTACTATATTTGAAATAAATCGAGCATTATAACTGCTTTATAAAATGAATATTCTACTATTCTATTTGAGATAATTTCATAATTATAACTGCTTATAACATGAGTATTCTTACTAAATACTTGAAAAAAATCGGACATAGCCACTTCTTATAAAAGTATATTTTTTACTTTATGATAGAAATAAATCGGACATTATAACTGCTTGTAAATAGGACTTTTGTACTATTTACTTAAATAATTTGGGCATTATAACTGCTTGTAAAAGTATATTTTTTTTACTAAATATATAAATAATAATGAACATAAAAACCACAAGAGTAAATACCTCTTAGAGTTGCAAGCTTTAGCAAATCCTTTAAAATCTTGAAACTCACCAAAAACTTTCCTCTCTCTCTCTACCGAAATTCTCCTCTCTCTCTAACCATATTTTTAGTTTTGAAAAAAATAAAGAGAAATGACTCCTATTTATAGGAAAATATAGTTTTAATAATTGCACGTTGGGGGCTCAGCTTTTTACAGTTTGCCCCCGGCTTACTACAGTTTAGTACCCTTGTTAATTACACTTTAGTACCTCATTAATTGCACCTTAGTCCCTGGGTGACATCATGATAACATCATCTTTTTTATTTCTTTAATGCTGTTGTCATGCTTGCATCATATGTATTTCTTTAAGGATGATGTCATGTTTGCATCATGCTTGCATCATCTATTCTCTGATTGGTTGATTTAAGTTCACTTGGATTGGAGGGTATTTTGGTCATTTCACATATAATTTTAAAGGTAATTTGGTCATTTCACCTCCAAAAGGGTATTCTAATAATTTTCTACATAATTTTAAGGGTAGTTTGGTCATTTTCTATGTTTCCCTTAAAATTTAACCCTTAGGGTTTGATAAATAACATTAGGGTTTTCTAATCACCATTAAGCTTTACAAATTATTGTTTAGGATTTCCTAACTGCAGTTTAGGGTTTTTACCATTAGGGTTTACTAAGGTTATACCTTATCTGATCAATATTTGATCATTAATCCCTTACTATACACACACACACAATCATAGATACAATTATAATAACTGTATTAACTTTCAAATCTCTATCCGTAATTAGGGTTAGGGTTTTCATCCACTTAATTAGGGTTTATCAATTTAAAATTAGGGTTTTCCCATGTTACACTTTACCTGATTCATACTCAACTCTTAACCACATACTGTACACGTATATAATCACAAAATTGTATAAGTCTTTCACAAAAATTTTTAAATCCATACACTATTTCTAGTCTAGGTCTTATTATTTAACATTTATTTAATCATTTTATATTTTATAAATTCTAGGATTGTCACATTCACCCCTTCTTCTAAGAATTTTGTCCTCGAAATTACAGCCTACTAATCCCTACTCCTTCTATTCACCAAAACTAGATTTTCAACTTAACCTTTATCTGATTTTATTCTCATTTAATGAGTACACACGGCTTCCTTCTATGAGGAATTATTCTATCATCACATTCTACCCAGACTTCTCCCAAAGGAGTTAAAAACTTTTCAAATTATGCTGAGGGTCATATAGACCATGAACTCTCGATTTTAATGGTATTCATCGTAACCAAATAATAGATATGTTTACAATCACGAAGAAGTTAAACTGCAGATGCTGGCCTTAATTATCTGAACGACTGTATTCATTCAATGATTGGAATGTACGTTATCCAACCAATATATCCCCATTTTTCGGGGTTGTTCATACTCAGCTTGGAGTCTGAATCAAAACAATATGGTTCGGAATAAGTTCTCAAAGAGATAATTGAATTTTCATAAACATTTGTCTTGCTGAATCAAATAGCTTTAGACATATACCAATAATTCGAACATTAATCGAAACATGTGTCTGGCCAAATTTAATTGACACTTGACGTTTCTTCAAAATTCTGAAAATAATTTTATGACGTCATTATATCGCACTATATTTACAGTCCGTTGAAGATTCCGTCATTTTTATGACTTTGTCATCAAACAATATACCATAGTGGGCTGACGATCTTTAGATCACATTCAACACTAGGTAATACTGCATTAATAACTCCATCGTTTTTATCATCTTTGCACCAGGTTCCATGATGCATTGATGATATAAAAATACATTTTGATATTTAAAAAAATTTTGTCTAGCTGAAACAATTAGCGTAGACACTTCTTTAAACCGTTCAAAACTATTAAAAATCATTTTTGGAATTATCATGTCGCAACAGGTAACGATGTGTCAGGGTCCCGAAGTCCATACATACACATGTAACCATGTTTTGAAGATAACCAAAAATTTATTTTTGATGTTATCATGCCGCAACAGGTAACGATGTGATAATGGCTCAAAGTCCATCTCCACACCCTTGTCATCATGTTGTGAAGATAACAAAAATTCATTTTATTTCGAAAAAGGCACATCAGTGCGAATTTAGCTTGATGTCAAAAAATTCGAAGTCTAGCATAGCTAGAAGATTTGGAATACCTATGCTTCCACCATCAACTTCAATTCTTCTAATGCTCAATTGCTTAATAATTCAATCTATTTCTATTATCCTCAATCCTTCATTCATAATTTTCATATACCCCCGTATAGTTCATCAAACATACCACACGTTATGAGTTCAGGAACTTACTACAATCATATGGGTTTAGGAACTTATCCTAGTCAGACCAAAGTCGTCCATTCGTTGAGGGGTTCCACCATACGATTATGAGTTACGAACTTACCATAAGTGTGAGTTTTAAGAACTCGTACCTAATCTTATATTCTCTACCTATCCATTATACACATGAGAAAAGAATCACATTCTCATCATACATATAGCGAATAGTGCGACACCGACATTTCAATGATTATCACTATGATAAACTAAGCAGTCGTTAGACCAAGCACAAAACCCCCGCCCATACAAAGGTTTGTACAACTCAGCTATCACATGAGTACTCAATTAAAATCCCACGTAATCCTAGTTCCCTCATTACTCGATACGAATTTCATTGAATCTGTATCTACAATTCACAACTCTTTCCTGAGTTTAACTCATACTATTTCATAGTACCATATTCGTATAGCAATTCTGTTATAAAGTCTTCAATCAAACGATTGATCATCTGTCCTCTTATCCTCTTATGACCTCATCAGATCACGTTGTTATCTGATATTATAATCGTATAATATTACGATTCTTTTTTATCTTATGATCGTTTTATTTTACGATCTTTTTTCCCTTTATACTTTTAGTCTTTTAGACTCTATCTATTCATTACTACTGTTCATCTTTATTATCAGAGTTAGATAACTCTGGATCTTTATTACTTGTCAGGATTCTTCTTTGAATCTTATTGACTTACTAATACCTTGCCTAAATTCATCACTTAAATTTCAAACTCTATTTGAGTTTATTCATTATCCTCATCCATATGGTTATAGCCTACCCTACCTAAAGTTTATAACCTACAGCTCTGATACCAACTATGACGCCTCCAAATACGGGTCCCCAGAACCTCGAACCTGGTACGTTACGATACATTATTTCTATAACTATTGCGGAAGATATAAACATAAATTATTTATACAATAACTTTTTAAAACATAATTCCCAAGGTCTGTAACCTTAACTTAATATATGTCTTCAATATCCTATACGACATACCATGTCATTTGCATTCAATACTATTACAAGTTTAACTTGCATCCAAATCCAATTCTGGAGTTTGTCTTTGTCGTTGCCTGTATCCGAAGTTTTGTTTTAATCTGAAAGTTTTATTATGATATAGCAAAGGTGAGCAACAAATTTGCCCAGCAAGTTATAAATACAAAGGAAGATATATCATGATTGAAAAGAATAATAAGCTGACAAACTTTCAACAATATAATATTGGTGAAAGAACATGAATCAATTTACATAACTGAATGGCCAAGACAATAATGATGAATGGCCAACAATGAACACGAACAAATTTAACCGAACCTTAGGGTAATGAAGGTGATCAACCTTTCATACCTGATGAATATATACAATATGCACAACGTGCGAATCAATAATCAGTATAGATGTGAATAATCAACAATAATTATTCACGAACATGCTTTACAATAACAACTCGAGTTCGAGTCAGGAAACTTGCTTAATAAAAGTATAATTCAGGAATTTTCCTGTACCGTTGATTACTGCTACACAATCTAATTAAGCTTCAGTTGAAAGACCTATGATTAATAATATCGATCTCTCAATTAGAATAATATCATAACATATATCACTGCTAAATACAGTCATAGTATAACTTAAACACTTATCACATATCCCTAACAGTCACTAAAACACATAAGACCCGGTATCAAGTCAAACTATTTCAGTCCGGTTTGATTTTGGTGCTATTCCGATGTTCCGATTGCCTTATCAGATAATTATCGAGTCTATTTTAAATAAAACTCTGCTTAAACGCTTTAATATTATTTTAGATAATTTACTTATCAGTCATAACATTTTTCAGATAATTATTATCATTTATAATGATTTTTCAATCATTAATATCATTTTTAAATGATTTAAATACCAAATAATTCCATCATCATTACTATCTAATTAAGTTCACATATTAATGAAATACATGTCACAAAGTTATTTATTATAACTTAGAGTATTTTTTATACACTTTTAAATGATTTTTAAAACATTAAAACTATTTTTACATAATTTATTTAATATAATTATTTAATATTTTTGTTATCATTAATATTAATTTATTAATGAAATTTCATCCCAAAATATTAAAAGTTATTCAATATAACTTCAAATATTTTCTAATACTTTAATATCATTTTAAATGATTTTTAAAATATTAAAATCATTTTTAAGTAATTTATTTAATATAATTATTAAATAAATTTAATATCATTAATATTTAAATAAATTGAGCATTATAAATTCTTGTAAAAATGAATATTCGTGTACTGTATTTGAAATAAATCGAGCATTATAACTGCTTTATAAAATGAATATTTTACTATTCTATTTGAGATAATTTCAGCATTATAACTGCTTATAACATGAGTATTCTTACTAAATACTTGAAGAAAATCGGACATAGCAACTTCTTATAAAAGTATATTTTCTACTTTATGAGAGAAATAAATCGGACATTATAATTGCTTGTAAATAGGACTTTTGTACTATTTACTTAAAATAATTTGGGCATTATAACTGCTTTTAAAAGTATATTTTTTTTACTAAATATATAAAGAATAATAAATATAATAACCACAAGAGTAAATACCTCTTGGAGTTGCAAGCTTTAACTAAACCTTTGAAATCTTGAAACTCACCAAAAACTTTCCTCTCTCTCTCTCTATCGAAATTCTCCTCTCTCTCTCTCTAACCATATTTTTGGTTTTGAAAAAAATGAAGAGAAATGGCTCCTATTTATAGGAAAATATAGTTTCAATTATTGCACGTTAGGGGCTCAGCTTTTTACAGTTTGCCCCCGGCTTATTACAGTTTAGTACCCAGGTTAATTACACTTTTGTACCTCATTAATTGCACCTTAGTCCCTGGGTGACATCATCTTTTATGCTTCTTTAATGCTGATGTCATGCTTGCATCATGATTGCATCATCTGTGTTTCTTTAAGGATGATGACATGCTTGCATCATCTTTTCTCTGATTGATTGATTTAAGTTCACATGGATTGGAGGGTATTTTGGTCATTTCACATATAATTTTAAAGTTAATTTGGTCATTTCGCCTCCAAAAGAGTATTCTAATAATTTCTCACACAATTTTAAGGGTAGTTCGGTCATTTCGCCTCCAAAAGGGTATTCTAATAATTTTCCACACAATTTTAAGGGTAGTTCGGTCATTTTCTATGTTTTCCTTAAAATTTAACCCTTAGGATTTGATAAATAATATTAGGGTTTGCTAATCACCATTAAGGTTTACAAATTAGGGGTTAGGATTCCCGAATAAAAAATTAGGGTTTCCTAACTGCAGATTAGGGTTTCTACCATTAGGGTTTACTAAGGTTATACATTATCTGATCAACATTTGATCATTAATCCCTTATTATACACACACAATCATAGATACAATTATAATAACTGTATTAACTTTCAAATCTCTATCCGTAATTAGGGTTAGGGTTTTTATCAACTTAATTAGGGTTTATCAATTTAAAATTAGGATTTTCCCATGTTACCCTTTTACCCGATTCATACTCAACACTTAACCACATACTGTACACACATATAATCACAAAATTATAGAAGTCTTTCATAAATTTTTTAAATCCATACTCTATTTCTAGTCTAGGTCTTATTACTTAACATTTATTTAATCATTTAAGATTTTATAAATTCTCGAGTTGTCATAGACAGTTAATCGGACCATCAATCAAGCTTCGACAGTCAATCGGACCATCGATCAAGCTCCGACAGTCAATCGGACCATCAATCAAGCTCCGACAGTCAATCGGACTATCAATCAAGTTTCGAAAGTCAATCGGACCATCAATCAAGCTCCGACAGTCAATCGGTCCATCAATCAAGCTCCGACAGTCAATCGGACTATCAATCAAGTTCCGACAGTCAATCGGACCATCAATCAAGCTCCAACAGTCAATCGGACCATCAATCAAGTTCTGACAGTCAATCGGACCATCAATCAAGTTTCGATAATCAATCGGATCATTAATCAAGTTTCGACAGTCAATCGGACCATCAATCAAGCTCCGACAGTTAATCGGACCATCAATCAAGCTCCGATAGTCAATCGGACCATTAATCAAGCTCCGACAGTCAATCAAACCATCAATCAAGCTCCGACAGTCAATCGGACCATCAATCAAGCTCTAACAGTGAATCGGACCATCAACCAAGCTCCGACAGTCAATCAGACCATCAATCAAGTTTTGATAGTCAATCGGACCATCAATCAAACTCCAACAGTCAATCGGACCATCAATCAAGCTCCGACAGTCAATCAGACAGTAAAGTCAACCCTGGTCTCAATCCGGGAAGTCAAGGCAACCTCGACATCAACCTTGGACATGTCAAGCCATCTTCGGTTTTAATCCGGGAAACACAGTTCATCCCTGGTAGCATCCCGGGTAGTCAAACTCAACCCCGGTCTTAACTCGAGAAATACAGGTCATCCCCGATCTCAACTCGGGTCGTCAGCTTAACTTCAGGCATCAACCAGAAGCATCACAACAACTCCAGAGCACAACCTGGAACTGACCACATCAGCCTCAGACACAACCCTGAGGTCAAAAGACTCGACTGGTATCCAAGTCCTGGAATCAGCTCCCGGAAGTCAACCAGTGACCATGCCGACACTACAGGAATCCCTAGGAGGGTACAACGGTCATTTCATCAACTTTCAACCGACTTGGTCAAACTCAAGCTAAATCGATGCCGCCAAAGTCAGAATGAACCCTAACAACGATCCCGAGTGGCAACTACGCAAGACAGCTCAACGGACAAACTGGAGGGAATCGAAGACCTTGTTATGAACCATCTTCCTGGACTCGAAAAATGTTTTTTCCCATGTCATTGCCACACTCTCGGCGAGAGTTTTTCGAAAAGGTATCGCACGCCTCAAACAGGTGCTCCGATCAAAAGTTAATAAGTTTCCAACTGGACATCACATTAATTGGAGCACACGTACTTTGAGACGATCGAGCCAGGCACGTGGGCCCCACCTAGGGGAGCCGTAGCTCTACCTGCGGCTGCCGCAGGTAGAGTTGAGGCTCCCTGGCCTATAAATAAACATGCCCCCCCGGTTCATTTAAAAAAAAGCCGAAACGCAGCAAAGCTCTGGCAGTTTGATTTTTCGACTTTTATACCTCTTCCAAACCCAAATATTTTCACTCCAACACTTAGGTATACCCATATACTACCACATATCAAAAACCCACCGGTAGATTTGGACGTTTAAAGCCTACAATTTGGCAAAAAGCCCGTATTGCAGTCCATTTTAAGTATTTTTACGAACATCAAGTCAATACTACTACTTTGCACTGCTTTACACTTGCACATCAAGTTTCATCTTCTAAATATGCCCGGAACTTAGTTCCGTGGCCTTTTTGTCAAAAAATGATACATTTTTGTACTTAAACTCCGTTTTCAACATTTCTACAACTCGGATTGACGATCCGTCAGCTCCAGTAGCTTCAATGCACTAGCACGCACATTCTAGCAACTTCGGCGGACTGGGTTATCATCCCAGTCCGGGTTTGGCCCTCTTTTGTATATGTTTAACATCAAATATATTAACATTTCAATTCTGTCAAGCCCAGATTTCAAATCCGAGGTAGTTTACTGCTTTTATATATATTTACGCATATATAAGCGACATTCACCATCATTGGTACTCATATCTGTCCTGGTTGACTACATTTCTGTCAATATATATATATATATTTTCAGTCGGCCTGGACTATTTCATGGCCATTTTACTGCTTTTGCACACTTCCCCATACTGGGTGCTCTCCCCAGTCACTAGGTGACTATTTTTCTGTCAATTTCAATTTCAATGCGGGCACAGGCGTGAAAACCCATTGCCTTTTTTATAGTTTATATATATATATAACTATATATATTGCTTTATTTAATTTATTCAACTTCTGCATTTAACATTCATTTTTATATGAATCTGCATTGACATATCTGCGAGCGAACTAGATTTATCCAAATCTTGCCAATTCTATCTTTCAACGGTTCAAACAGGTCCCGACAGAACCTAGAAGCTATAATGGCTGAGATTTCTTTAAATCTAGTTATTTTTATAGTTTCAGCTTCAAAAGTAACCTCGCGTCCCTTAGATCGCTATCTAGTGGGAACGAGACGCTTTGGCCACGCGCAGCCAGGATTTACTGATGAATCTTTGGTTCCATTACGATGTGATGACGCATACATCTGCTTCTGTACAAATTTGAACTGTGCAGGTTTTCTAGCCACTCATATGTGAGCATAGGAATCGTGGGATTCATGATCAAACTGATCAGAATCTGATTCCCACGATGGACAAACTACGATTTACAGATGTACCCTGCCAGTTTTTTTTCATAAAATGTACATGCACAGACCTTAAAACTGTTATCCGGATTTAAGGTCTCAACATAGTAAAAATATAGATTGTCGTGTCAGCGTCCCTCCGATGGTTTTCATACCCATGAGGAGACTGACACTTTATATTTTCTATGGTCGAGGATGCTTCGCAGCCCGACAAATCACCCTTTACATGCAGCCTTAAGGCTATAAAGATAAAATTGAGAGTAGCGATATGCTTCAATTCTTATGTCAGCGTAAGGGTTTGATAAAACCAGCTTTCAAAATATCACTGTTAATTCAATTCAAAAGCTTTTGCAAATCAAATTAAATATTTTTTTTTGCAAATCCAATCAAAGACTGATTTTCAAATCAAATCAAACCCTTCGTATATAGCTCAACGAAGCCTGTCAAAGCTTTTAATCAATTAAAAGGCCCAATTTTCAAACAGCATTCACTCGCGCATTCCAGTTTTAAGGGAAATATTGAAAAGATTGTGGTACTGTGTTTACACGGGAGTCGTGGGGTGCCTAACACCTTCCCCACACTTAACCAAGCCCCCGAACTCAAAACTTCGATTTCAAAGATCAAGTTTCGATAGTGTCCAGCAAATTGGGCCTCTTTTGAAATCAAATTCAATTGAGTTGGTACAATCATTTTCAAAACTACCAATTGGCGACTCTGTTTAAATCAAATCGTCGACATATACACATGTTGGCCTTTTTCCTAAAATCCCTTCAAAACCTTTTTTGTAATAAAAAGAATAAGGGTAGAGATAACTTAGGAAGATCGATTTGAGGAAAACCGGGTTATAAATCGACCCGCAGTATTTCTTAAATTTTCCAACGTCGACAAAAAGTTTACATAATGTAACATAACAATTAAAAGTCAATAATAACTATTCCTGAGCCTTGCCTTTGCATTTGTCCCTGTTAGAACTTTCTGCTACCTCGGCCTTAGCTGAAATATTTTATTTAAGCAAGGTTGAGCAACGAGTTTGCTCAACAAGTTAAAGTATACAATAAATGATATATATCATGAATAGAATAGTCTAGCTTCTATAGAACTTTAATAATAATCGAAGGATTTCGAAGTAGCTGAATAATAATTCATTTTCAATAACAAGACTTTCTTAAATTTCATGCTGAATAACATATCAAGGATGAAAGAGCAAAATTCTTTCAAAGATTCAATCATATTCAAGTAAATAAGAAGAATTAACAATACTGTAATAATATTCAATAAAGTGGGATGTTCCTAGATTTCATGCTAGAGGAATCATTAGTTATTAAAACTAAATTACATCAGGAATATAAGTTAGTTATAAAAACTAAACTATACTCCATTGCAAGTACCTGAAGCGGTCAACTCATTTGTACCTTATATTATGTATAATACTAAAAAATAGCACATGGGTCGTTTTAAGACAATAAAGTTTGTTCATCTCAATCTTACATCATGAGTCTGTACCATAACAATATGGTTTGGATTGCTTTCAAAGAAATACTATGATTTCAACATATAATATCAATATTGATCTAGTCAAATTCAATGGCATAGATCTTCCAATAATAAATCAGTTCAGAATAAATAGAACGTTCATGCTTTAACAAATATTAGTCTCGTCAAAACAACTAGCTGAGACATGGCTTATAAACAGTTCCAATAATAGAACAAAAATCAATTGCACTATGTGCGAATAAAAATAATCATTATAGATGTGAATAATTATTCACTAATCACGCTTTGAAATTAATAACTCAAGTTGAGTTAGGAAACTTTCAATAAATGCGAATACTCAATAATAATATTAAATGTGGAATAATCAACAATAATTATCCACTACCATGCTTGAAAAATAATAACTCGAGTTTGAGTTAGGGAACATACTTGATTCGTTGACTACTGCTACGTAATTTAAGTTAACTTCTTTTGTAAGATCTATTATTAATAAGATCGATCTCTCAATTAGCATCACATATCTTATCTATTGTAATTTATCTAACATGTAATCACATAATCAAATATTAGATAACACCATACGTATTGACAAGTCTAAACCTAGCATACATCAAGTCTTTAATAGTATTCAATATAGTATATTGAGTGGTTTCCCACAAACAACCAACAAATTAGTTTTCATCTCGTCTACACTGTATTTCACAACGAGTTAGATCGGTTACTAATTCATATATACCTCTGCTTCCTGAAGGAATTGTTTAACCCAGCTACTATACATCAACCATTAAAGAGTACGACTGTACTACTTTAGATTTAACACTTACTCGTTTATTTTATAAGTTCCTATTATAACTAGGAAAACTGTTTACGAATTCAGCAAATCAAATACATCAATTCAGCAAGCCGAATCCAAAATGTATTACCTTTCCTAACATATTCAATTTCCAATCCAACAACCTGGATTGACCAATCCAGCAAGCTGGATTACCTTTTTCAGCATATTTCATTCCAATCATACTATATACATAATATAGTCTATGAAATGTCTAATTCAACAAACTACATTTAAAGTAACTTTATTTCTTTTAAACATTTATTAAACAATTTATTTTAATTATTTACACTTTACTAATTAACTCATTTAAACATTTTAAATGGCCATACATCTAATATCTTATCACAAATGACCAAAAACCCCCATCAAAAATATGCATAAATCATATTTAGGGTTTTTAAGTCATAACATCCTATTTTTCATATTTTTAACATTACATAACATATTCAATTCATTAATTCGTAACTAAATCATTTCCATAAAAAATACCAAATCATCTTATTATTTTTTTATCTTTTGGCTACACATACATTATCAAAAATCAAATCAAACAAAACGGAAATAACTATATTAAGTAGGAATCTCTTATACCTTTGCTTTGTTATTCTCTCTTCTTCTTCCTAATTTGGTTAAAGAACTATGAAACTAACAAAACTCTCATTCTCTCTTCTCTCTATGGTGGCCAAAAGCTCTTGTCTCTCTCTCTCTTGCTTTGCTAGTTAATGAAATGAAATAAAAGATGGAAGCGAAAGGAATTTGGTGTTAGTAAATTTGTGTAGATATATTTTATATATCTAAGATTATTCACTACACTCTTGCTCCTCCTCTCTCTTCAATCACTAAGATGTTGCTTGCAAGCTTGGTAAAAGTTGGTGTTTGAATAAAAGCTTGACACCTAAGAAAGTGGGTGAGAAGTTGTTAACCTAATAAAGTGAAGTAATGATTACTAACATCCCCCTTTCTCCTCTCTTCTCCTTGGCTGAAATTATGGGCCTCTTTTGCCCCATTTTATTTTCTTTTAATATCTTTAGCTTACTAAATGTCCAATGAGTCCCTCTTAATTTGGGCTAAAAGTTGGGCCGCTCAATTAATTCTTTGGGTTTGCAAATTAATTCTTTAGGCCATGAAATCAACATAGTTCAATACTTTTAATTTTTATCTTACCCTAATCATTTAGTTAGGATTTTCATTACACACATTTGTAAATAAATTCCTTACTCATATACATTTAATTTCATAACCCAATTAGACTTGCTTTACTTAGGTTATAAAATTAATTAATTGAGATGTATAAAATAAATCTCTTAGGGTTAGTATATTTAATAACATTCTCCCATATTATAATCCCTTAGGTTATTTAATTACCATACCTAATATATGTATTAGGTTACATAATTTTGTTCTTAATTCTCTTTATATACAAAATAAATGTATACATATTATATAATGTATATTTATTTAATCACGTACATAATTCACATAAGTCAAAACATATTCCATTTGTGATAACTCGAGAATTTATAAGATTAATAAAATCTTAAATTATTAAATAAAGGTTAAATAATAAGACCTAGATTGAAAATAGAGTATGGATTTAAAAATTTTGTGAAGAAATTATATGGTTTTGTTTATATATTTATTTAACATATAAGGAGAATTAAGAATAAAGTCTTGTAACCTGATATATATATTAGGTATGAAAATTAAATAACTTAAGGGTTATAATATGTAAGGATGTTAGTATTTAAATTTTTTTACTAACTTAAGAGATTAATTTTATTATCTCAATTTATTAATTTTATTAAAGCAAGTCTAATTGGATTAAGTAGTTAAAAATCTTTAGTAAGGAATTGAATTACAAATGTAGGAAATGGAAATTCTAATTAAATGATTAGGGTAGAATAGAATTAAAATTGTGGACTATTCTAATTTACATAGCCCAACTATTTTATTAGCAAGCCCAAAGAATTAATAGAGGGAGCCCAAGTGTATTTAAGTTAGTAAGCAAAGCAATTAACATGCAAGCCCAAAAAGGATTAATGAAAGCCCAAGCTTTTGGCCCAAGTGGGAGGGGATATGATGGACATTAAGGAAGTTATATAAAGCATAAAAGGAAACAATTTTTTGGCAAGAGAAAGGCCACATGGCCGGATGATATAAGGAAGAAAAAGAGGGGATGAATGTAATCATGCAATCCAACAACTCCCCACCAACTCACCTTATGTGTCACCCATTTAACCAAGCCACTCATTTTTACTAGTCTTGCAAGCAACATATTATCCAAGGGTGCAAGAAACCTTCAATTAATGACAAAGAGATAAGAGAGTGGATGGGAGATAGATATACAAAGTATATCTCTTACTTACACACACAATCTATTTTTTCTCTCTCTTTCCTCTCACATCCTATTTTCCTAGTAAAAGAAAACTAAAGAAAAAAAGAGAGGAGAGGACCATTTCGGTTGGAACAAGAGGTAAAGGGGAGGGGTTTTTTATCAATCATACACCCAATATCAACATCTAGTTTGGAAGAACAAGGAAGGATAGCAAGAGATCAAGGTATAAAACATCTTTTAATCAAAGTTATTTTTAATTGTTTGAATCAAAACTTGGATCTATGATTCAAAACTCCAAAACCTTGGATCTATATGTATATAAGTGTGTTATGTGTATATCTATCACTTTTAAGGATCAAAAGTTATATCAAAAGTAAGAAAAAGGAAACTATGTTTTAAAAGGTAGAAAATCCAAATTTTTCTTAGCATAGATTATGATTTGCTTTGATTTGATGAAGGTTTGATGCAATAGATCATGGATCATGTAGATACATGAGTCTTAGAGGTATTAGTATGTATTATGATGGTTTATGATGTTTGATGTTTGGTTAATCAAGAGATCTAGGAAGATTTCTTAGAAAACACAGAAGTTTTAAAATCAGATTTTTGAGAAAACGTAACACGAAACGGAAAAGACCATATCTTCCATTCTACTTCGAATTTTTGAGTGTGGTCAATTTTTGAAATTATATCTATAAGTCTTCTAACCTTTCCAAGTGGAATCACAGAAAAATTCTATGTATATTTCCGTCTGGACAGTTTTTAGCAAAGTAGGAAAAATCTGAAAAACCCGAAAAGCAATCTATCCGAAAATTGTACGGGCAGTTTCGTCCACTTAATTTATGAAATAAATTCCAATCTTTTGGGAAATCAAAATATATGTTATAAAGTAGCTTGTGTCCAAAAATGAGCTCATTCCGAGTTAAATTGAGCAAGTTATGACTATTTTAATATTTGCGTTTTTTGACAAAAATTGCTATAACCGGAGTTGGATAACTTCGATGGCCACGAAATTTAAACTGGAGGCTCACGATAACATGTATAAGATCCCGCCAAGAGTTGGGAATTTTTGGAGTTAAGCGTGAGGTAGTTATTTTCTTAAGTAATTAACTAGAAATGGATTTTTGAAAAATAATAAAGAAAATTGAAAAATTCCTAAAAAATTATTTTTGTGTATGGAATACATGTATTTATGTGTGGACAAAAGATAAAAAAATAATAAGATGATTTGGTTAAAAAAATGGAATCCAGGTTGCTGGATTGAAAAATTATTGAATCCAGGTTGCTGGATTGAAGGATTAGTGAATCTAGGTTGCTGGATTAGATGTTAGTTGAATCCAGGCTTGCTGGATTGGATGGCAGTTGAATCCAGGCTTACTGGATTGGAGGTCAATTGAATCCAGTCTGCTGGATTGAAAAATAGTTTACTAAATTGAAATTCAATCTGAATCTAAGTTGTTGGATTAGGTATTCATCTTACTAAATTATAAAGGACTTATAAAATAAAAAACTATGTGTTAATTCAAAAGTTATATGATACAGTAGTGTTTAGTCTAAGGTAGTACAGTCTTACTCTTTAATGGTTAATGTATAGTAGCTGGGCTAAACGACTACATATGGGGAAGGTATCTACGAATTAGTAATCGATCTAACTCACTGTGAAAATGGTGTAGACGAGACAAAAACTAATTTGTTAGTTATTTGTGAGAAACCACTCAGTATACTATATTGAATACTATTAACGACTCGATGTGTGCTAGGTTTAGACTGGTAAATAAGAATGGTGTTAAGGATATCTAATATTTGACTATGTGATTAAGGGTTAGATGGTTGACTTTTAAAGTAATAGTATTATGAGATAAGTATGTTATACTAATTGAAAGATCAATCTTATAACTGATAGGTCTTTACAATAAAGCGATTAAATTATATTGCGTAGCAGTAATTGACGGTGCAGGGAAATTTTCTCTAACTCAACCTTGAGTTATATTTTAAAACATGTTCGTGAATAATTATTGTTAATTATTCACATCTATACTGATTATTGATTCGCACTTAGTGCATGTTGCATATGTTCATCAGGTATGAAAGGCTGATCACCTTCATTTCCATTTAGTTCAGTTAAATTTGTTCATGTTCATTGTTGGTTATTCATCCTTATTGATTCATGTTCTATCATAATTCTTATATTGTTGAAAGTTCGTCAGCTTATTATTCTTTTCAATCATGATATATCTTCATTTGAACTTAAACTTGCTGGGAAAACTTGTTGCTCACCCTTGCTATATCATGATAAACATTTCAGATTAAAGAAGAAACTTCGGATACAGTCAAATGCAAAGACAAGTTCTAGGATGAAATTATTATATGGTTAAAATGGTAATAGTATAGGATACAAATGACATTGTATGTCATGTAGGATATTGAATGCAGGTATTAAGTTAAGGTTACAGACCTTGGGAATTATGTTGTAAAAGTTATAGTAAAATAATTTATGTTTATATCTTTTGCAATAGGTATAGAAATGATGTATCGTAATGTACCAGGTCCGAGGTTCTTAGGACCCGGATTTGGGGGCGTCACATTTGGTATCAAAGCTGTAGGTTATAAACCTTAGGTAGGGCTACCTTAGGCTACAACCGCAGGGATGAGGATAAGGAATAAACTCAAATAGTGTTTGAAATTTAATCGATGAATTTGGGCAAGGATTAATAAGTCAATAAGATTCAAAGAAGAATCCTGACAAGTAATAAAGATCCAAAGTTACTTAACTCTGATAATAAAGATGAACAGTAGTAATGAATAGATAGAGTCTAAAAGACTAAAAGTATAAAGTGAAAGAAGATCGTAAAACAAAACAATCATAAGATAGAAAAGAATCGTAATATCATACGATTATAATATGAGATCACAACGTGATTTGATAAGGACATAGGAGGACAGATGATCAATCATTTGATTAAAAATTTTATAGCATAATTGCTGTACGACTGTTGTACTATGAAATAGTACGAGTTAAACTCAGGTAAGAGTTGTGAATTGTAGATACGGATTAAATGAAATTCGTATCGAGTATTGAGGGAGCTAGGATTATGTGAGATTTTAATTGAGGACTCATGTGATAGCTAAGTTGTACAAACCTTTGTATGGGCGGGGGTTTTGTGCTTGGTCTAACGACTACTTAGTTTATCACATTGATAATCATTGAAATGTCGGTGTCGCACTATTCGCTATATGTATGATGAGAAGGTGATTCTTTTCTCATGTGTATAACGGATAGGTAGAGAATATAAGATTAGGTGTGAGTTCTTTAAACTCATACGTATGGTAAGTTCCTGACTCATAATCTTATTATGGAACCCCTCAGTGAATGGACGACTTTGGTCTGACTAGGATAAGTTCCTAAACCTATATAATTGTGGTAAGTTCCTGGACTCATAATGTGTGGTATGTTTGATGAACTATACGAAGGTATAGGAAAATTGTGAATGAAGGATTGAGTATAATAGAAATAAATAGAATTTTTAAGTGATGAGTGAGTTTTATACTTACGAATTAGATATTGTTTAGCTTAATTATTGTTATCCTTAAGTGTTTTTAGTGTCTTTTTATTAGTTTTTGTGTTTATTTCTTGTCGGATATAGCTGGAGGGATAAACTGGTTATTTGGGAGAAGAAAAGAATGAAAAATCATTAAAATTAGAGCTGAGTGGCATTTTTGTAATTACCTGGTCCTTGTCTAGCGCACAGTGCGCTTGGATTGCACTAAACCTAGCGCCTAGTGCGCTAGGCCACGTCCAATGTGGGTATTTTGCTGCTGAGTTGGTTTTTGAAGCCGAAAAGGAATCTGAAGGAGGGTTGGGACGAATACAAATAGGAGAAGACTTTTGAAAAGACGTATCAGAAGAAAATTATCAAGAGAATTTCAGAGAGAGAACAACGAAGGAAAACACGAAGGAGGATTACAAGGGTTGAAGATCAAAGAGAGAGTATTGGAGCAAATTCAGATTTTCTTCTTCTTTTCTCTAGTTTTATCTTTTGTAATTACCTAGGATGTTTGGATTATTAATCTGGATGATGTTTTTCTTTATTATTATCATGAACTAACTTTTCATCAAGATTGCAACGGAACTTAGTATGTAATTTGAATTGATGCTCCTTATTTGATTTAAGTTAATTATTCTTGAATCGTTTATCATATCTTGTGTTTATTGATTAATTGCCTGATCAACAATTACCAGGATAATTCATACGAAATTGGAAAATGGAGTATGAGTTAGATCTAGATATGATAGCATCTGTTCATATAATCTGAATAAAGTTAATATATTTAGCATATAGGATAGGAATATATCTATATGTCTTTTGCAACCATTGATAGAATCTGTGCTTGAAAACCCTAATTATTTTAATTCACATAGGAATATAGTGGATTAATTAGTTAGGGTGTTCTTTGTAAATCTGTTGCGTAACTGCTGGATGTATAAGGATTCGTTTACGTGTCTTCGGAAGAAGTACTTGAATATTATAAAGAATTCTTGGTTAGTGATTCATAGTGATTAAATAATTAAATGAGGAGTGTATTGGTTTAAATGAAATACTAAGGGAAGTTGTGATCTTAACCTATTCCATCTGCATTCATCTTGTGACGTTATATTTTAATTGTTAATTAGAATTCTCAAAATCACAATCATTATTCGTAGTTTAATTTAAGATTAATTGAATTAAAATTAATATTTGGAAATATTAATCTATTTCCTCGTGGGAACGATATCCTTGCTTGCTAAATGTTACAAACGAACACGTATACTTGCGTGTTTAAAGTGTTATTAAGAAATTAGGCAACATTAAGCAATTGATCATTAGAAGAATTGAAGTTGATGGTGGAAGCATAGGTATTCCAAATCTTCTAGTTGTGCTAGACTTTGAAATTTTTGACATCAAGCTAAATTAGTACTGATGTGCCTTTTTCGAAATAAAATAAATTTTTGTTATCTTTACAACATGGTGACAAGGGTGTGGAGATGGAATTTGAGCCATTATCACATCGTTACCTGTTGCGGCATGATAACAGCAAAAAATGAATTTTTGGATATCTTCAAAATATGGTTACAATTGTGTATGTGTGGACTTCGGGACCTTGACACATCGTTACCTATTGCGACATGATAATTCCAAAAATAATTTTCAATAGTTTTGAACGGTTTAAAG
Organism: Panax stipuleanatus; assembly: GCA_020205555.1. NCBI lineage: Eukaryota > Viridiplantae > Streptophyta > Magnoliopsida > Apiales > Araliaceae > Panax > Panax stipuleanatus. Next base: position 38,460,845 of record CM035120.1, read on the forward strand.
AAGAGTCTATGCTAATTATTTTGACTAGACAAAAATTATTTAAAATATCAAAATGTATTTTAGATATCATCAATGCATCATGGAACCTAATGCAAGGATGATAAAAATGATGAAGTCATTAATGCAGTATTACCTAGTGTTGGATGTGATCTAAAGATCGTCAGCCCACTATGGTATATTATTTTATAACAAAGTCACAAAAATGACGAAATCTAAAACGGACTGTAAATACAGTTCGGTATCATGACGTCATAAAATGATTTTCAGAATTTTAAAGAAAAGTCAAGTGTCAATTAAATTTGGCCAGACACATGTTTTGATTGATATTGGAATCATTGGTATATGTCTAAAGCTATTTGATTCAGCTAGATAATGTTTATGAAAATTCAAGTATTTCTTTGAGAACTTATCCCGAACCATATTTTTTTTATTCGGACTCCAGGCTGAGTATGAACATCCCTAAATTGGGAAATATTTTTGCTCCAATGGCGGTGATGATGAACTGGAATGTCATTCCAGAATGTAACATCTGATCAATGCAGGGCATACGGGCTGATCACCCAATGTGTCTGGAAGTCCAGAGCGGTTTGCAGATGAATTTTTGTTTAAACCTTTTCGAAATTGAAAAATGAAAGTTCATGGCCACTCAGCATTATTTGAAAAGTTTTTAACTTCTTGGGGAGAAGTCTGGGTAGATGTGATGATAGAATAGTTCCTCATAGAAGGAAATGAGAATGAAATCAGATAAAGGTTAAGTTGAAAACCTAATTTTGGTGAATAGAAGGAGTAGGGATTAGTAGGCTATAATTTCGAGGACGAAATTCTTAGAAGAAGGGGTGAATGTGACAACTCGAGAATTTATAAGAATAATAAAATCTTAAATGATTAAATAAAGGTTAAATAATAAGACCTAGACTGGAAATAGAGTATGGATTTAAAAATTTTGTGAAGAAATTATATGATTTTATTTATATATTTATTTAACATATAAGGAGAATTAAGAATAAAGTCTTGTAACCTAATATATATATTAGGTATGGAAATTAATTAACTTAAGGGTTATAATATATAAGGATGTTAGTATTTAAAATTTTTATTAACCTAAGAGATTAATTTTATTATCTCAATTTATTAAAACAAGTCTAATTGGGTTAAGTAGTTAAAAATCTTTGAGTAAGGAATTGAATTACAAATGTAGGGAATGGAAATCCTAATTAAATGATTAGGGTAGAATAGAATTAAAATTGTGGACTATTCTAATTTACATAACCCAACTATTTTATTAGCAATCCCAAAGAATTAATGGAGGGAGCCCAAGTTTATTTAAGTTAGTAAGCAAAGCAATTAACATGCAAGCCCAAAAAGGATTAATGAAAGCCCAAGCTTTTGGCCCAAGTGGGAGGGGATATGATGGACATTAAGGAAGTTATATAAAGCATAAAAGGAAATAATTTTTTGGCAAGAGAAAGGCCACATTGCCGGATGATATAAGGAAGAAAAAGAGGGGATGAATGTAATCATGCAATCCAACAACTCCCCACCAACTCACCTTATGTGTCACCCATTTAACCAAGCCACTCATTTTTACTAGTCTTGCAAGCAACATGTTATCCAAGGGTGCAAGAAACCTTCAATTAATGACAAAGAGATAAGAGAGTGGATGGGAGATAGATATACAAAGTATATCTCTTACTTACACACACAATCTATTTTTTTCTCTCTTTCCTCTCACATCCTATTTTCATAGTAAAAGAAAACTAAAGAGAGAAAGAGATGAGAGGGCCATTTCGGCTGGAACAAGAGGTAAAGGGGAGGGGTTTTTGATCAATCATACACCCAATATCAACATCTAGTTTGGAAGAACAAGGAAGGATAGCAAGAGATCAAGGTATAAAACACCTTTTAATCAAAGTTATTTTTAATTGTTTGAATCAAAACTTGGATCTATGATTCAAAACTCCAAAACCTTGGATCTATATGTATATAAGTGTGTTATGTGTATATCTATCACTTTTAAGGATCAAAAGTTATATCAAAAGCAAGAAGAAAAAGGAAACTATGTTTTAAAAGGTAGAAAATCCAAATTTTTCTTAGCATAGATTATGATTTGCTTTGATTTGATGAAGGTTTGATGCAATAGATAATGGATCATGGTAGATACATGAGTCTTAGAGGTATTAGTATGTATTATGATGGTTTATGATGTTTGATGTTTGGTTAATCAAGAGCTCTAGGAAGATTTCTTAGAAAACACAGAAGTTTTAAAATCAGATTTTTGAGAAAACGTAACACGAAACGGAAAAGACCATATCTCCCATTCTACTTCGAATTTTTGAGTGTGGTCAATTTTTGAAATTATATCTATAAGTCTTCTAATCTTTCCAAGTGGAATCACAGAAAAATTCTATGTATATTTCCGTCTGGACAGTTTTTAGCAAAGTAGGAAAAATCTGAAAAACCCGAAAAGCAATCTGTCCGAAAATTGTAAGCGCAGTTTCGTCCACTTAATTTATGAAATAAATTCCAATCTTTTGGGAAATCAAAATATATGTTATAAAGTAGCTTGTGTCCAAAAATGAGCTCATTCCGAGTTAAATTGAGCAAGTTATGACTATTTTAATATTTGCGTTTTTTGACAAAAATTGCTATAACCGGAGTTGGATAACTTCGATGGCCACGAAATTTAAACTGGAGGCTCACGATAACATGTATAAGATCCCGCCAAGAGTTGGGAATTTTTGGAGTTAAGCGTGAGGTAGTTATTTTCTTAAGTAATTAACTAGAAATGGATTTTTGAAAAATAATAAAGAAAATTGAAAAATTCCTAAAAAATTATTTTTGTGTATGGAATACATGTATTTATGTGTGGACAAAAGATAAAAAAATAATAAGATGATTTGGTTAAAAAAATTGAATCTAGGTTGCTGGATTGAAAAATTATTGAATCCAGGTTGCTGGATTGAAGGATTAGTGAATCTAGGTTGCTGGATTAGATGTTAGTTGAATCCAGGCTTGCTGGATTGGATGGCAGTTGAATCCAGGCTTACTGGATTGGAGGTCAATTGAATCCAGTCTGCTGGATTGAAAAATAGTTTACTAAATTGAAATTCAATCTGAATCTAAGTTGTTGGATTAGGTATTCATCTTACTAAATTATAAAGGACTTATAAAATAAAAAACTATGTGTTAATTCAAAAGTTATATGATACAGTAGTGTTTAGTCTAAGGTAGTACAGTCTTACTCTTTAATGGTTAATGTATAGTAGCTGGGCTAAACGACTCCATATGGGGAAGGTATCTACGAATTAGTAATCGATCTAACTCACTGTGAAAATGGTGTAGACGAGACAAAAACTAATTTGTTAGTTATTTGTGAGAAACCACTCAGTATACTATATTGAATACTATTAACGACTCGATGTGTGCTAGGTTTAGACTGGTAAATAAGAATGGTGTTAAGGATATCTAATATTTGACTATGTGATTAAGGGTTAGATGGTTGACTTTTAAAGTAATAGTATTATGAGATAAGTATGTTATACTAATTGAAAGATCAATCTTATAACTGATAGGTCTTTACAATAAAGCGATTAAATTATATTGCGTAGCAGTAATTGACGGTGCAGGGAAATTTTCTCTAACTCAACCTTGAGTTATATTTTAAAACATGTTCGTGAATAATTATTGTTAATTATTCACATCTATACTGATTATTGATTCGCACTTAGTGCATGTTGCATATGTTCATCAGGTATGAAAGGCTGATCACCTTCATTTCCATTTAGTTCAGTTAAATTTGTTCATGTTCATTGTTGGTTATTCATCCTTATTGATTCATGTTCTATCATAATTCTTATATTGTTGAAAGTTCGTCAGCTTATTATTCTTTTCAATCATGATATATCTTCATTTGAACTTAAACTTGCTGGGAAAACTTGTTGCTCACCCTTGCTATATCATGATAAACATTTCAGATTAAAGAAGAAACTTCGGATACAGTCAAAGGCAAAGACAAGTTCTAGGATGAAATTATTATATGGTTAAAATGGTAATAGTATAGGATACAAATGACATTGTATGTCATGTAGGATATTGAATGCAGGTATTAAGTTAAGGTTACAGACCTTGGGAATTATGTTGTAAAAGTTATAGTAAAATAATTTATGTTTATATCTTTTGCAATAGGTATAGAAATGATGTATCGTAATGTACCAGGTCCGAGGTTCTTAGGACCCGGATTTGGGGGCGTCACATTTGGTATCAAAGCTGTAGGTTATAAACCTTAGGTAGGGCTACCTTAGGCTACAACCGCAGGGATGAGGATAAGGAATAAACTCAAATAGTGTTTGAAATTTAATCGATGAATTTGGGCAAGGATTAATAAGTCAATAAGATTCAAAGAAGAATCCTGACAAGTAATAAAGATCCAAAGTTACTTAACTCTGATAATAAAGATGAACAGTAGTAATGAATAGATAGAGTCTAAAAGACTAAAAGTATAAAGTGAAAGAAGATCGTAAAACAAAACAATCATAAGATAGAAAAGAATCGTAATATCATACGATTATAATATGAGATCACAACTGTGATTTGATAAGGACATAGGAGGACAGATGATCAATCATTTGATTAAAAATTTTATAGCATAATTGCTGTACGACTGTTGTACTATGAAATAGTACGAGTTAAACTCAGGTAAGAGTTGTGAATTGTAGATACGGATTAAATGAAATTCGTATCGAGTATTGAGGGAGCTAGGATTATGTGAGATTTTAATTGAGGACTCATGTGATAGCTAAGTTGTACAAACCTTTGTATGGGCGGGGGTTTTGTGCTTGGTCTAACGACTACTTAGTTTATCACATTGATAATCATTGAAATGTCGGTGTCGCGCTATTCGCTATATGTATGATGAGAAGGTGATTCTTTTCTCATGTGTATAACGGATAGGTAGAGAATATAAGATTAGGTGTGAGTTCTTTAAACTCATACGTATGGTAAGTTCCTGACTCATAATCTTATTATGGAACCCCTCAGTGAATGGACGACTTTGGTCTGACTAGGATAAGTTCCTAAACCTATATAATTGTGGTAAGTTCCTGGACTCATAATGTGTGGTATGTTTGATGAACTATACGAAGGTATAGGAAAATTGTGAATGAAGGATTGAGTATAATAGAAATAAATAGAATTATTAAGTGATGAGTGAGTTTTATACTTACGAATTAGATATTGTTTAGCTTAATTATTGTTATCCTTAAGTGTTTTTAGTGTCTTTTTATTAGTTTTTGTGTTTATTTCTTGTCGGATATAGCTGGAGGGATAAACTGGTTATTTGGGAGAAGAAAAGAATGAAAAATCATTAAAATTAGAGCTGAGTAGCATTTTTGTAATTACCTGGTCCTTGTCTAGCGCACAGTGCGCTTGGATTGCACTAAACCTAGCGCCTAGTGCGCTAGGCCACGTCCAATGTGGGTATTTTGCTGCTGAGTTGGTTTTTGAAGCCGAAAAGGAATCTGAAGGAGGGTTGGGACGAATACAAATAGGAGAAGACTTTTGAAAAGACGTATCAAAGAAAATTATCAAGAGAATTTCAGAGAGAGAACAACGAAGGAAAACACGAAGGAGGATTACAAGGGTTGAAGATCAAAGAGAGAGTATTGGAGCAAATTCAGATTTTCTTCTTCTTTTCTCTAGTTTTATCTTTTGTAATTACCTAGGATGTTTGGATTATTAATCTGGATGATGTTTTTCTTTATTATTATCATGAACTAACTTTTCATCAAGATTGCAACGGAACTTAGTATGTAATTTGAATTGATGCTCCTTATTTGATTTAAGTTAATTATTCTTGAATCGTTTATCATATCTTGTGTTTATTGATTAATTGCCTGATCAACAATTACCAGGATAATTCATACGAAATTGGAAAATGGAGTATGAGTTAGATCTAGATATGATAGCATCTGTTCATATAATCTGAATAAAGTTAATATATTTAGCATATAGGATAGGAATATATCTATATGTCTTTTGCAACCATTGATAGAATCTGTGCTTGAAAACCCTAATTATTTTAATTCACATAGGAATATAGTGGATTAATTAGTTAGGGTGTTCTTTGTAAATCTGTTGCGTAACTGCTGGATGTATAAGGATTCGTTTACGTGTCTTCGGAAGAAGTACTTGAATATTATAAAGAATTCTTGGTTAGTGATTCATAGTGATTAAATAATTAAATGAGGAGTGTATTGGTTTAAATGAAATACTAAGGGAAGTTGTGATCTTAACCTATTCCATCTGCATTCATCTTGTGACGTTATATTTTAATTGTTAATTAGAATTCTCAAAATCACAATCATTATTCGTAGTTTAATTTAAGATTAATTGAATTAAAATTAATATTTGGTAATATTAATCTATTTCCTCGTGGGAACGATATCCTTGCTTGCTAAATGTTACAAACGAACACGTATACTTGCGTGTTTAAAGTGTTATTAAGAAATTAGGCAACATTAAGCAATTGATCATTAGAAGAATTGAAGTTGATGGTGGAAGCATAGGTATTCCAAATCTTCTAGTTGTGCTAGACTTTGAAATTTTTGACATCAAGCTAAATTCGTACTGATGTGCCTTTTTCGAAATAAAATAAATTTTTGTTATCTTTACAACATGGTGACAAGGGTGTGGAGATGGAATTTGAGCCATTATCACATCGTTACCTGTTGCGGCATGATAACAGCAAAAAATGAATTTTTGGATATCTTCAAAATATGGTTACAATTGTGTATGTGTGGACTTCGGGACCTTGACACATCGTTACCTATTGCGACATGATAATTCCAAAAATAATTTTCAATAGTTTTGAACGGTTTAAAGAAGAGTCTATGCTAATTATTTTGACTAGACAAAAATTATTTAAAATATCAAAATGTATTTTAGATATCATCAATGCATCATGGAACCTAATGCAAGGATGATAAAAATGATGAAGTCATTAATGCAGTATTACCTAGTGTTGGATGTGATCTAAAGATCGTCAGCCCACTATGGTATATTATTTTATAACAAAGTCACAAAAATGACGAAATCTAAAACGGACTGTAAATACAGTTCGGTATCATGACGTCATAAAATGATTTTCAGAATTTTAAAGAAAAGTCAAGTGTCAATTAAATTTGGCCAGACACATGTTTTGATTGATATTGGAATCATTGGTATATGTCTAAAGCTATTTGATTCAGCTAGATAATGTTTATGAAAATTCAAGTATTTCTTTGAGAACTTATCCCGAACCATATTTTTTTTATTCGGACTCCAGGCTGAGTATGAACATCCCTAAATTGGGAAATATTTTTGCTCCAATGGCGGTGATGATGAACTGGAATGTCATTCCAGAATGTAACATCTGATCAATGCAGGGCATACGGGCTGATCACCCAATGTGTCTGGAAGTCCAGAGCGGTTTGCAGATGAATTTTTGTTTAAACCTTTTCGAAATTGAAAAATGAAAGTTCATGGCCACTCAGCATTATTTGAAAAGTTTTTAACTTCTTGGGGAGAAGTCTGGGTAGATGTGATGATAGAATAGTTCCTCATAGAAGGAAATGAGAATGAAATCAGATAAAGGTTAAGTTGAAAACCTAATTTTGGTGAATAGAAGGAGTAGGGATTAGTAGGCTATAATTTCGAGGACGAAATTCTTAGAAGAAGGGGTGAATGTGACAACTCGAGAATTTATAAGAATAATAAAATCTTAAATGATTAAATAAAGGTTAAATAATAAGACCTAGACTGGAAATAGAGTATGGATTTAAAAATTTTGTGAAGAAATTATATGATTTTATTTATATATTTATTTAACATATAAGGAGAATTAAGAATAAAGTCTTGTAACCTAATATATATATTAGGTATGGAAATTAATTAACTTAAGGGTTATAATATATAAGGATGTTAGTATTTAAAATTTTTATTAACCTAAGAGATTAATTTTATTATCTCAATTTATTAAAACAAGTCTAATTGGGTTAAGTAGTTAAAAATCTTTGAGTAAGGAATTGAATTACAAATGTAGGGAATGGAAATCCTAATTAAATGATTAGGGTAGAATAGAATTAAAATTGTGGACTATTCTAATTTACATAACCCAACTATTTTATTAGCAATCCCAAAGAATTAATGGAGGGAGCCCAAGTTTATTTAAGTTAGTAAGCAAAGCAATTAACATGCAAGCCCAAAAAGGATTAATGAAAGCCCAAGCTTTTGGCCCAAGTGGGAGGGGATATGATGGACATTAAGGAAGTTATATAAAGCATAAAAGGAAATAATTTTTTGGCAAGAGAAAGGCCACATTGCCGGATGATATAAGGAAGAAAAAGAGGGGATGAATGTAATCATGCAATCCAACAACTCCCCACCAACTCACCTTATGTGTCACCCATTTAACCAAGCCACTCATTTTTACTAGTCTTGCAAGCAACATGTTATCCAAGGGTGCAAGAAACCTTCAATTAATGACAAAGAGATAAGAGAGTGGATGGGAGATAGATATACAAAGTATATCTCTTACTTACACACACAATCTATTTTTTTCTCTCTTTCCTCTCACATCCTATTTTCATAGTAAAAGAAAACTAAAGAGAGAAAGAGATGAGAGGGCCATTTCGGCTGGAACAAGAGGTAAAGGGGAGGGGTTTTTGATCAATCATACACCCAATATCAACATCTAGTTTGGAAGAACAAGGAAGGATAGCAAGAGATCAAGGTATAAAACACCTTTTAATCAAAGTTATTTTTAATTGTTTGAATCAAAACTTGGATCTATGATTCAAAACTCCAAAACCTTGGATCTATATGTATATAAGTGTGTTATGTGTAGATCTATCACTTTTAAGGATCAAAAGTTAGATCAAAAGCAAGAAGAAAAAAAACTATGTTTTAAAAGTTAGAAAATCCAAATTTTTCTTAGCATAGATTATGATTTACTTTGATTTGATGAAGGTTTGATGCAATAGATCATGGATCATGGTAGATCCATGAGTATTAGAGGTATTAGTATATATTATGATGGTTTATGATATTTGATGTTTGGTTAATCAAGAGATCTAGGAAGATTTCTTAGAAAACACAAAAGTTTTAAAATCAGATTTTTGAGAAAACGTAACAAGAAACGGAAAAGACCATATCTCCCATTCTATTTTGAATTTTTGAGTGTGGTTAATTTTTGGAATTATTTCTATAAGTCTTCTAACGTTTCCAAGTAGAATCACAGAAAAATTCCATATATATTTTCGTTTGGACAGTTTTTAGCAAAGTAAGAAAAATCTGAAAAACCCGGAAAGCAATCTATCTGAAAATTGTAAGGGCAGTTTCGTTCACTTAATTTATGTGATAAATTTCAATATTTTGGAAAATCAAAATATATGTTATAAAGTAGCTTGTGTCCAAAAATGAGCTCATTCCGAGTTAAATTGAGCAAGTTATGACCAATTTAATATTTGAGTTTTTTGACAAAAATCGCTATAACCGGAATTGTATAACTCCGATGGCCACGAAATTTAAACTAAAGGCTCATGATAACATGTATAAGATCCCTCCAAGAGTTGGGAATTTTTGGAGTTAAGTGCGAGGTAGTTATTTTCTTAAGGAATTAACTAGAAATGGATTTTTGAAAAATACTAAAGAAAATTGAAAAATTCCTGATTTTTTTGTGTGTATGGAATACATGTATTTATGTGTGGACAAAAGATAAAAAAAATAATAAGATGATTTGGTTAAAAAAATTGAATCCAGGTTGCTGGATTGAAAAATTATTGAATCCAGGTTGCTGGATTGAAGGATTAGTGAATCTAGGTTGCTGGATTAGATGTTAGTTGAATCCAGGCTTGCTAGATTGGATGACAGTTGAATCCAGGCTTACTGGATTGGAGGTCAATTGAATCCAGTCTGCTGGATTGGAAAATAGTTTACTAAATTGAAATTCAATCTGAATCTAGGTTGCTGGATTAGGTATTCTTCTTACTAAATTATAAAGGACTTATAAAATAAAAAACTTAGTGTTAATTCACAAGTTATATGATACAGTAGTGTTAAGTCTAAGGTAGTACAGTCTTACTCTTTAATGGTTGATGTATAGTAGCTGGGCTAAACGACTCCTTCATATAGGAAAGGTATCTACGAATTAGTAACCGATCTAACTCACTGTGAAAACGGTGTAGACGAGACGGAAACTAATTTGTTAGTTGTTTGTGGAAAACCACTCAGTATACTATATTGAATACTATTAAAGACTCGATGTGTACTAGGTTTAGACTTGTAAATAAGAATGGTGTTAAGGATATCTAATATTTGACTATGTGATTAAGGGTTAGATGGTTTACTTTTAAAGTAATAGTATTATAGGATAATTATGTTATACTAATTGAAAGATTAATCTTATAACTGATAGGTCTTTACAATAAAATGATTAAATTATATTGCGTAGCAGTAATCGACAGTACATGCAAGTTTTCTCTAACTCAACCTTGAGTTATATTTCAAAGCATGTTCGTGAATAATTATTGTTAATTATTCACATCTATGCTGATTATTGATTCGCACTTAGTGCATGTTGCATATGTTCATCAGGTATAAAAGGCTGATCACCTTCATTATCATTTGGTTCAGTTAAATTTGTTCATGTTCATTGTTGGCTATTCATCATTATTGATGCATGTTCTTTCACAATTCTTATATTGTTGAAAGTTTGTCAGCTTATTATTCTTTTCAATAATGATATATCTTCATTTGAACTTAAACTTGCTGGGCAAACTTGTTGCTCACCCTTGCTATATCATGATAAACATTTTAGATTAAAGAAGAAACTTCGGACACAGTCAAAGGCAAAGACAAGTTCTAGGATGGAATTATTATACGGATAAAATGGTAATAGTATAGGATACAAATGACATTGTATGTCGTGTAGGATATTGAATGTAGGTATTAAGTTAAGATTACAGACCTTGGGAATTATGTTGTAAAAGTTATTGTATAAACAATTTATGTTTATATCTTCTACAATAGTTATAGAAATGATGTATCGTAACTTGATTTGCTCCTCTAAAATTCTGTGTGGTTTCATTGTAGAGCACACCACATGGAACTTCTTCAAATGCTTGTATGGATCTTCACCTGTAAGACCACGAAAAGTAGGCAAAAGATGAATTAGTCCGGATTTAAGTTCAAATGCAGCATTTAAAGGAGGATATTCAATGCACAAAGGTTGATGAGTAAGATTAGGAGTAGCCAATCGTTTAAATGTTCGGTTGTTGTTTGGCTCCACCATCTTCTCTTCTTCGTCTGAGTCGGTAGGTGATTTTTCGAAAAGCAACTCCAAAGCTAAGTTGACGCCCGGTGATGGAACAAAATCCTCGTCCAAATCTGCAGTAGGCTGTTTAGCTTCACAATTTTGTTTCTTTAGCCTCCATGCAGTCCTTTCAATTTATGGATCAAAATCTAATGTAGCAGCCTGAGAAGATCGAGTCATAAAATAAAAACAAAATAAATAATAGAATAAAAACAAAAAAAATTTACTCCCAGGCAACGGCGCCAAAATTTGGGAGCTGTCGTTGACACTCCAAAATTAACCTCACTTTCACTTCACGAATTTAAATAATTAGCACAGTAGTAATCAAGGATCGATCCCACAGAAAGTAAGTTTGTTTTAGATTTATTCTATTATTTTAACAGAAAATAAAGATTGGGGGAGGGGGGGTTTGAAATTGTTTTAAACTAAGAAAAACAGAATTGAGTGATAAAATTAACCAAGTATGTAAAAACTTTAGTTCTGCAGTTCAGTTTCGCCGAGTACAACAATCAATTAATCAAGTTGTTATTATTTACCCTTCAATGAAACTATTAGCCCTAGATAACAATAAGCTCTACTATCCAAAATTCTCCTTAGATATTCACTCTATGAAACAAGCTCTTCACTAGATTCAACTAGCATACAACCTAGAACAAGCTCTCTAGATTTAATATGATAGAAGCATTAAAAAATAGAGAATTAGGCTAATCCAAGCAACAAACACATCAGCTCGATTTGTTTAACTTATTTTCTGATAATCTTAGCAATACACAAAAGCTTGTCCACAATTAGTATCACTAATTTGCTACTTATGATGAAGACAGATATCAATTACACGTAATACCAATCTTAATCTAGCATATGATAATGATTAAATTAACTCAATTGGCCATATCAAATTAATTAGATCAATTAGCATGCAATCAATGAAAACAGATTATCAGAAGAAATTTCACACAAGAAGGAATAAATAATAATACACAATTAATCAAATACTTGTAACAAGGTTCCACCTCCCTTTAGAACTGAATAAAGAAACTAGCCTGACATGCTCCAAGTCTGCACTTCAATGAGGTATGATAGTTGGTAGAAGATTGAATAAATTAAAATCTTGACTATCATCCTCTATTTATAGTGCTAAACAAAGACCTAAATCCTATAAGAACTAGAAATCCAAATCCTAAAAGGAATTACAAATCATAACTAGTTTCTATAAAGAAATAGAATCTAATAAGAAAATAAAAAAGCAATCCTAATTCTAATAGCAATATCAATCCAAATCCATGTAGAAATCTCCAAAATCGCGAAAGTTAAACTCTGGTCAAACCCCACTCTGCAATCATATTTTCTTTTTCTCTTCAATTCTGCTCCAAATCAACTTGTTTCCATCCTTGTAGCTGTAATTCACCTGAAAACAATAACCACCTTAAGAAGTCCATATACACCACAAAACATGCAATAAACTAAATATAAAGGAATCAAAATATATGAACATTATGCACTCATCAAATTCCCCCACACTTAGCCTTTACACGTCCTCGTGTAAACCTAAGATTTGATTTCTAGAAAAATTCTATTCAACCATAGTGTAAAAAGGCTTCAAGGTACAAATCATAATGATCAACACTAAACCCACAAGAATATAGTCAATGCTTCATCAATCTACTCAAAACAACAAACATGCCTTTTCACCATTGAATTTCATTAAATCAAATTGTTCCCACATAAAAAACTCTTCTACGATCCACACACTTACTCAACTTAGCTATCATGGAGCAAAAATCGTGCACACCAGCTCAATACTCAAAACATACTTTTCCTGCTTTATTTTTACAAGAACCTTTCCATCTTTCTTTTTGGTTCCGGTAAATGCATTTTATGCTCCATTTCACCTTCCTCAATCTTTCTTTTGTAAGTAAGTGCATTTTATGCTCCATCTCGCTTATTTGCACGTGTTTATGGGAGAGTGCGTTTTACGCTCCATCTCATCCCACCACATGGTTTCTATTTTGCTTCTTTTTTAATTTTTTAACAGATTCTCACTGTGATTCACAACTTTTTTGATTTGTTTTCACATGGTCCTGCAAAATAGCATAAGCAGTTCAATAGTTCTAAAGCATGAGATTAGTGCACATAGACAGCTCCACAGATAACTTAGCCAACTAAGCATATATCACATGTTCAAGTTCTTATGCAAATACGAACATAATTCAAATCAGTTATTATGGATCATGGCTTAGTTCTCATTAATCATCAACCACATAAGCATCAAAATCTGAAGTTTAGCATTGATTTTCATTTTTTGACTTTAACATTCAGAACACATAGGAAACTAGAATCATAGAACCCAATTTTTTAAATTTTTTTTAAAAGGCATTAATTTTTCAAATTTCTTATCAAGAATGGATTGATATCCCGAAAGAAAAACCTAAAACCTCCCCCCACACTCAAACCTTACATTGTCCCCAATGTACGAAAATCATGCAAAGTAGAGAATATTATTCAACTAACATGCAAAAACTAAAAAATAAAGGGAGAGAAAAAATCAAATCTGGGTTCTTGGGTTGCCTCCCAAGCAGCTACCCTTGTTTAAGATCTTTGGCTCGACATCATGTCTCGCTTCTCATTCTTCATAGACCAGATCATCTAGCTCCACCATCTCAATATTTTCCACCAGATGTCCCTCATAGAACGGTTTCAATCCATGTCCATTTACGTTAAAAATCTTTCCTGTACTTGGACTATGAATCTCATTTAGACCATGAGGAAACACATTAGTGATAACAAAAGGACCAATTCATCTAGATCTCAATTTACCTGGAAATAACTTAAGCCGAGAATGATATAACAAAACTTTTTGTCCCTCAACAAAGGTTTTTTGCACAATTTGCTTATCATGAAAGGCTTTGGTCTTTTCTTTGTAAATCTTCGAACTTTCATATGCGTCATTCCTCAATTCTTCCAACTCTTATAACTACAACTTCTTGTGTACTCTAGCTGCTTCTAAACTCATGTTGCACTGCTTGATTGCCCAAAAAGCCCTATGCTCCAACTCAACCGGTAAGTGACAGGGTTTTCCAAACACAATTCGATATGGTGACATCCCAATAGGAGTTTTGAATTCAGTTCGATAGGCCCAAAGTGCATCATCTAGTCTCAGACTCTAATCCTTCCTACTTGGGTTGACTACCTTCTCCAAAATGGATTTGATCTCCCGGTTGGACACCTCAGCTTGGCCATTACTTTGCGGATGGTAGGATGTAGAAACTTTGTGCAAAACATTGTACTTCTTGAACAAAGCCGCTAATACCCTATTACAAAAGTGAGTTCCGTGATCGCTAATGATGGCTTGTGGTGCTCCAAACATGACAAATATGTTAGTCCTGACAAAATCTGCAACAACTTTAGAATCGTCAGTCATAGTGGCTTTAGCTTCCAGCCATTTTGAGACATAATCAATAGCCAAAAGAATATATACATTCCCAAAGGATGAAGGAAAAGGTCCTATAAAATCTTTACCCCAAACATCAAAAATCTCAACAACTAAAATAGGAGTTTGGGCCATTTGATTTCTTTAAGAGATATTCATTGTCCTTTGGCAATTATCACATGTTTTACAAAACAGATAGGAATCTTTAAAAAGTGACGGCCAATAAAAACCACTTTCCAAAACTTTGTTAGCAGTTCTTTTTGGACCAAAATGTCCTCCACAAGCATGAGAATGGCAAAAAGCTAAAACAGATTGGAATTCATTATTTTCCAGTTCTGTGAAGGAACAAAGCACTGCAGCTCCAGGCTTAGTGCCAGCTAATGTGTCATGGCGCCATAGCGCCTGTTCTGTGAAAAAATTGAGTGCTGCAGCGCCAGGCCAGTAACCTGCTGACGTTGCTCGGCGCCGAAGCGCTGGTCCCCAGTTAAAACTGGACGCTGCAGCGCCAGTTAACAGAATGGCCCAAACAATTTTATTTAATTGTTCAAGTTCAAAAATGTAATTTAAAACATAACGTAATGAACATAAAAATGTGTTAATCATATATTTGAGATGTTAAAACAAATTATTAACATGTCAATGATGTTTTACATGATTAATTGATAAGTTGAATACGTGTTTTAAACTTGTTATTCATGAAGTCTAATAATGTGATTAAGAGTTAACATTTATGGATAGCTAGATACTTCTTGAAGATAGACTTAAGAAGTGGGTACCATCAATTGAAGGTGAGGAAAGAAGATGTCTTGAAGACAGCGTTCAGGACTCGAAATGGTCACTACGAGTTTTTGGTGATGTCATTTGGTCTAACGAATGCTCCTGCAACATTTATGGACCTAATGAACAGGGTGTTTAAGCCATTTTTGGATAAATTTATGTTGGTGTTCATCGACGTTATTCTGGTGTATTCTAAAACCAAGGAGGAGCATGTTGAACATCTGAAGATGACCTTGGAGGCATTGAGAAGAGAGAAGTTGTATGCCAGGTTTTCTTGGATATGTGATCGACAAGGACAGAATTTTGGTTGATCCAACAAAGGTTGAAGCTGTGATGAACTGGGATCAGCCGAAGACACCGTCGAAAGTAAGGAGTTTTCTCGGATTAGGCAGGATATTAAAGAAGATTCATTCAGGACTTTTCCAAAATTACGTCTCCGCTGACGAATTTGACTAGGAAATAGGTGAAATTTGTTTGGTCAGAGAAGTGTGAGGAAAGCTTCCAAGAGCTGAAGAAAAGGTTGAGTACAGCACATGTGTTATCTCTTCCAGATAGCACAAGAAATTTTAAGGTGTATAGTGATGCGTCGCATAAAGGACTAGACTATGTGCTTATGCAAAATGGCAAGGTCATTGCGTATGCGTCACGTCAACTAAAGTATTATGAGAAGGGGTTTCCGACCCATGAGTTGGAATTAGCTGCGATAGTGTTTGCTTTAAAGATATGGAGGCACTATATTTATGGAGAAAAGTGTGAAATATATACAGACCATAAGAGTCTGAAATATATTTTTACACAGAAGGATTTGAACATGCGTCAGAGAAGATGGTTGGAATTGATAAAAGAGTATGAATGTGAGATCTTATACCATCTGGGTAAAGCTAATGTGGTTGTCGACGCCTTAAGCAGAAAAAGTCTAGAGAAATTGATGTTGTTGACCGCCTAGGAGGAGCTAATTTCAGCGATGGTAAAAATGGAGTTGGAGGTGAAATATCCTAAGGAGTCTGACGAGAAACTGTTCCAACTAGGAACTGGTACAACTTTGGTGGATGAGGTTAAGGAAGCACAACTTAAAGATGAGGAATGTGAGAAAATCAGGAAAAGAATATCTGAAGGGGATGAAGTAAAATTCAAAGTTTACAACAAAAGAGTGCTAAGATTCGAGGGAAGAATTTGGGTTCTACCAGTGCCAGAGATTAAGGAGAAAATTCTAAGCGAGGCTCATAGTTCAATGTATTCGATTCATTCGGGGAATACGAAGATGTATCAGGATCTCCGACAGCATTTCTGGTGGCCGAATATGAAACGGGACGTTGCCGATTATGTGGCCAAGTGCCTGACATATCAGAAAGTTAAAGCAGAACATCAGAGGCCGAGTGGGCTATTACAATCATTAAAAATCCCATAATAGAAATGGGAACATATCACAATGAATTTCGTAGTAGGTCTTCCGATAACTCAGAAGGGTTTTAACACAGTATGGGTTATCGTGGATTGACTAACAAAATCAGTGCATTTCTTATCGATCAAGATCAGATTCAATCTAGATCAGTTAGCAAAGTTGTATGTGAAGGAATTTGTTTCAAGGCACGGTGTTCCAGTGTCTATTGTATCAGATAGAGATCCGTGTTTCACATCGAACTTTTGGAAGTGACTACAGGAATGCATGAGAACGTAATTCCGTATGAGCACGGCATATCACCCTCAGACCGACGGACAAAGTGAAAGAACGATCCAAATATTGGAAGATATGTTAAGAGCATGCATCATGAATTTCAACAAAAATTAGGATGATCACCTACCATTAGTCGAATTCGCTTACAATAACAATTACCACGCAAGTATTGACATGTCGCCTTACAAAGCGTTGTACAACAGAAAGTGCAGAACTCCATTATGCTGGGATGAAGTTGGCGAACGTCAATTGCTAGGACCAGAATTGGTACAACAAACCACCGAGATCGTCAAGGTGATCAGGACAAGATTAGTAGCTTCTCAGGATAAGCAGAAGAAATACGCCGATCCACACCGCAAGAATCGAGAATTTGAATCAGGTAACTACGTTTTCTTGAAAGTGTCTCCATGAAAGGGAAAGATTAGATTCATCAAGATGGGGAAGTTGAGCCTGAGGTTCATTGGACCCTTTAAAGTGTTGCGAAGAATTCGTGAAGTTGCGTATAAGGTAGCCTTACCTCCGGCATTAGAACACATCCATAATGTTTTTCATGGTTTAGTGTTATGACCGTATAAACCCGATTACAAACATGTTAAAGAATATAAACCCCTACAATTTTAGAAAGATTTATCTTATGAAAAAGTTCCTGTTCAAATAGTTGACATGAAAGAGCAAGTTCTAAGAAACAAAGTGATACCTTCTGTTAAGGTAACTTGAAGGAACCACAACGCTGAAGAAGCTACGTGGGAACTCAAAGAACAGACGATGAAAACTTACCCTCATTTATTTGCTTAATCTATGTGTAAGCGATTCTGTGGACAGAATCTTTGTAAGGGGGGAGAATGTAATGAGACGAATTAATTGAATCGTGATTCTGAGGACAAAATTCTTTTAAGGGGGAAAGTTGTGACGAACGAGATTTTTATAATTTATTTAAAATATTTATTGAATTAAATAAATATTTTTGTTAAAATATTTATTGAGTTAAATAAATATTTGATGGAATTGTGGTGGATTATTTTAATTAAATGTGTTACATTGATTAAATTAATGTGGAATAATTTTATAGTTCAAAATGTGAATTTAATTGAGATTATTAAATTAAATGAGTTGTTATTAATTATAATGTTATTCTAATTAATTCAATAATTACTTAGAGATTTAATGATTTGTCATAATTAATAAATGAGAATTTTAATTATGTGATGATTTGATTTAATGTGTAATATTGTCTTTAATTTATTTTATTTTAATTTAAATAATATTATTTGATTAATTAAAGTGTGACAAATAAACTATATAATAAACAAGTTAATTAAATTAAATTGAAAAGCAACTCTTTATAACAAAATCAAACATGGCCTTAAGAACATGGGAGCAATTAAGGCCTTATGCGCTTAACCGCTTCCCATGTTGCATCGGTTATTTTATACATGAAGTTATATCAGTGTTCTTCATTCATAGTTATATCATATCAGTTAGAAAATACAGAGAGAAAAGGAGGGAGCTTAAGAGAAAAATTGAGAGATTGAAAGAGATTTGAAGAATCAAAGAAAGCTTTTTATCATCTTTGAGTAATCTAAACAAGAAAGCAAGGGTAATTTCTTCATCTCAAGTTTTCTTTTTACGTTATTAAGTGTTCTCCATGAAAGTCAAAGTGAGTTCTCTGTTTATTGAATTACATGATTAATTTGTTAAGAACTTGATGTTAGATGTTTATTAGCATGCTGTAGTGGTGTTCATAGATGACATTTTGGTTTATTCTAAAACTGAGGAGGAACACATTGAACATCTAAGGCTGACATTAGAATCGCTGAGACAGGAAAAGCTTTACGTAAAATTCTTGAAGTGCGAATTCTGGTTAGAACGTGTGCAATTTCTTGGCCACGTGATTGACAAGGATGTGATTTCAATAGATCCATCGAAGGTTGAAGCTGTGATGAATTGGGATCAGCCGAAGACACCGTCTGAAGTGAGGAGTTTCTAGTGTTTGGCAGGTTATTACCGAAGATTTATCCAAGACTTTTCCAAAATAGCAACTCCGTTGACGAATTTGACTCGTAAAACAGTTAAGTTTGTATGGACGAAAAAGTGTGACGAAAGTTTTCAGGAACTGAAGAAGAGGTTGAGTACTACACCGGTGTTGTCATTGCCGGAAAATACAGGAAATTTTGTGGTATACAGCGATGCTTCACATAAGGGATTAAGCTGTGTGATGATACAGAGCGGACAAGGTTATTGCATATGCGTCACGCCAACTGAAGGACTATGAGAAAGGGTATCCGACCTATGACTTGGAATTGGCGGCAGTAGTGTTTGCTCTGAAGATTTGGAGACACTACCTTTATGGAGAGAAGTGTGAGATATACACAGACCATAAGAGTCTGAAGTACATCTTTACACAAAAGGATTTAAACATGCGCCAAAGGAGATGGTTGGAACTTATCAAAGACTACGACTGCGAGATTCTTTACCATCCGGGTAAGGCTAACGTTGTTGCTGACGCTTTAAGCTGGAAGGGTCGGGAGAAGTTAAATATGTTAACTGATCAGGATCAGTTGATAGCAGATATGGCTAAGTCAGAGCTGGAAGTTTAGTATCCGAAGGAGTCAGATGAGAAGCTGCTTCAAGTAACTACTGGTTCTACTTTGGTGGATAAGGTGAAAGAGGAACAACTCCGTGATGAGGAGTGCGAGAAGATTCGTAAGAGAATAACCGATGGTGAAGAAATCAAATTCAAGATCAATAATGAGGGACTGCTACGATTTGAAGGAAGAATCTGGGTACCGCCAGTAGCAGAAGTCGAAGAGGAGATTTTGAGCGAAGCCCACAGTTCGAGATATTCGATTCACCCCGGGAGAACGAAGATGTACCAGGATCTAAGACATCTTTTCTGGTGGCCGAATATGAAGAGAGACGTGGCTGAATGCGTTGCAAAATGTCTAACGTGCTAGAAAGTCAAAGCAGAACACCAGAGACCGAGTGGATTATTGCAACTGCTAGAGATTCCGGAATGGAAATGGGAGCACATCACGATGGATTTTGTGGTGGGTCTTCCAGCGACTCAGAAGGGTTTCGATGCAGTATGGGTTATAGTGGATCGACTGACGAAGTTAGCGTATTTCTTACCGATCAATATTAGGTACAACTTGGATCAGTTAGTGAAGTTGTACGTGAAGGAAATTATCTCTAGACACGGTGTTCCAGTATCGATTGTGTTCGACAGAGATCCGCATTTCAAGTCAACTTTCTGGAAGCGACTACAGGAGTGCTTGGGAACGCAATTGCGAATGAGTACGGCGTACAATCCTCAAACTGATGGCCAAAGCGAGAGAACAATTCAGACACTAGAGGACATGCTGAGAGCTTGCATTATGGACTTCAAAGGAAGCTGGGATGATCATCTACCGTTGGTGGAGTTCGCCTACAACAATAGTTACCATGCAAGTGTTGGCATGCCGCCTTACGAAGCATTGTACGGCAAAAAATGCAGGACTCCATTGTGCTGGGATGAGGTTGGTGAATGACAACTGTTGGGACCAAAATTGGTGCAACAAACTGCTGAGATCATCAAGGTAATCAGAACGAGATTTGTTGCTGCTCACGACAGACAAAAGAAGTATGTCAATCATCATCGACAGAATCGAGAATTTACAGTGGGAAGCTTTGTTTTCCTGAAGGTATCTCCCTGGAAGGGGAAGAGTCGATTTGGCAAGAAAGGGAAGTTGAGTCCCCGATTTATTGGACCTTTCGAGATACTACGAAAGGTTGGCGAAGTGGCTTACGAGGTTGCATTACCTCTAGAGCTAGATAATATACACAACGTGTTCCATATTTCCATATTGCGACCGTACAAACACGACTACAAGCATGTGATAGAGTATGAACCTTTACAGTTTGATAAAGACCTAACTTATGAAGAAGTTCCTGTTCAAATAGTTGATAGAAAAGAACAAGTACTTAGAAATAAAGTGATACCTTCTGTTAAGGTAATATGGAGGAACCACAGTGCTGAAGAAGCTACGTGGAAACTCGAAGATGTAATGATGAAGACGTATCCCCAATTATTTGCTTAATCATTTCGTGTAATTTCTTGTATACCGATTCTAGGGACATAATCTTTTTAAGGGGGGAAGAATGTAACTGATGAGATTTTTTTTATTGTGATTTTGGGGACAAAATCCTTTTAAGGAGGGAAGATTGTAACGAATGAAAATTTTATATATAAATTGTAATATTTATTAAATAAAATAAATATTTTAATTGATTTATTTATTAAGTTAAATAAAAACTTTATGTGATTGTTGTGGAGTAATTTAATTAAGTGCTATATATTAATTAAATGAATATTTAATATTTAATTTAATTGATGTGTAATGATTTTATGGCTTATTTCTAATTTAATTAAGATAATTAAATTAGATGAATTTTTATGTGGTAATTGTTACATGAGATTATGATTAGCGAGTAATTGTAATTGTTAGTGGCAAAAATTATTTAGTTAAGTGATGTTAGCTTTAATTTAATTAAATTAGAATATTAAAATTTAATTAAATAAAGTGTAACATTGAAAGTTATGTGTTAAAAGAATTAAAACTGTTTTAACGAGTTTTGCCAAACAAGGCCCTTGCACCTGTTTTAATTTCGTTTTGCCAAACGGGGCCTTAACTACTAAAACCCTATTTTTAAAGAAGTTATTTGCCAAACAAGCCTTATGGCTTTTAAAATTTAAAATATTATAACTGATATATTAATTGTTAGTTATTATATATAATTATATGTATTAAATATTATAACAGTTATATTATATGTATCTACGTTAGTTTAGAAGAACAAAACAAAGTTAGAATTTTATCAGTGTTAGAAAGAGAAATACAGAGAAAGTTAGAGAGAAAAGAAGAGAGAAGAAGAAGAGAAAAAGGGAAAAGACTTGAGAAAATCCTTGCTACACCAACAAGCACCATCATCATCTTCTTCCTCACTAAGCTTAAGGGTATAATCCTAATCCTTGAAGTTTAGATATTATGTTTTTACTGTTCTTCAAATTTTGCTTCTCTGTAAAATAGTTTTCAAAAGAATTTATGTAAATATGATCTATATGTGTTAGATTATGTATATAAACTGTTAGATGTGAATTATATGATTGTTTAAGTGATTAATTTCATGTAAATATGATGACCATAAAGAAATCATGTTCATAGCAATTTACAATGAACTAGTTTTGAAAAATAGTCTTTAAATTATCAAAATTCATGTTTGATTGTGATATATTATGTAACTTGATCATAGATTATGATAATATATCATGAAACAAAATTAACATGCTTTGAATTGTTTGATTTGGTTTAAAAACAAAGTCACAGTGATAATTTTCTTCAAGAACGCTTAAAAATGGTGTTTTCTTCAAAAACATGGAATTAGGTGTTTTGATTATGTTTTGTGGTGTTTATGTATGTTAAAAACATGTTAGAAGTTTAAGATTTTGTTTTCACAAAGTTTCATATGCATTGTGTTAGTTAAAATCGGACTTTGGTGCGAAGAAATAGGCCAAATTGGCTTCTTCTTTTTTGCACAGTTCTCGAGCCGGAGAACCCACCAGCAGGGGGACCCGCCCCAGCGGGTGTTGTTGCTGTCCTGAGATTTTGCTTTGGCTTTGAGTAGTTTTGATGCATTACATGATTAGCTAACTTAATGTGATGACATGTTAAGTGTATTAAATAATAAGATAACATATTTTTGACATGTTTAAGATAATTTGAAGTCTTATATTAATATTTATGTGTGTATATAGATATTGTTACCATAGGGTATGATTTTGATAGTTTAAAGTGTTATACACGTATGATGTGCATGTTGTGAGTTTAGACTCACGTGTGTGGTTAGTTAAGGGAGTTAAGTTTACAAACCATGTTATTAAGTTGAACTTAAGTAAGAAGTTCAACGGTTTAACGTAGTGGTTATAAAACTAATTGGTATTGTAAACGTAATGTAATGTGTAAGACGATTGAGAAAGTGATTTGTAAATTGTAAAGTGTAGCTTGCGCTTGAGGCTAGTTTTCTAAACTCAAACTTTACTTGAGCAAGTTCTTCCTATCCTTTCTTTTACGTTTATGCAAGTCTTTTAATGATACTCTTTCGTTGAGAAAGTTTTCTAATACTTATCTTATTGAACAAGTTCATTATTGAATTGTTGTGACCTTAACTTAATTGTTCAAGCAAGGTCCATATTGTCTTTTAAATGCTTTAAGTTTATTTATAAAGCATGATTATTAAATATGATGTCTATTATTATGACTCATAGTTATGTCTTAGTTCTTTTGATTATCGAATTCTAAATTATTGTAAGTCGATTCAACTACTCCTTAGTTGATGATAGTTGAACTCTAAATTTCCCTTGAAGCTTATCCAAACCAAACTTTCTTTGGTGCGGACTTGTTATTAAAATACTGAGATGAACAACCCTATCTAATAGGGGATTACCATGTGAAAGCGTTAAGATGTTTGTGCACAATACATGGTACGAAGGGCTGATCCCCCTAAGTACGAGTTAAGAGTCCATATAGTCTAAAAGGCTGTTAAAGGTTTTAAATAGAAATGTTTATAACCTAGGACATAGTTTAAGGTCTTATGACCCTCAGATGATTTCTATATTCAAAATTCTAAACTTTGTTGAAAGAATTATTATTCAATTCTTTATTATTGATGAAAGAAAAGTATTCAAATCTTATGAAGTTATTCAATATAGGTCATCACTATTATTGTTGTATTTCCAAGTGAACTTTTGTTTGCTCACACTTGTAATTATATAACCATTGCAGCTAAAGTCAAAAGCGTTGACGCACCATCGACTAGTAAAGGCAAGAACAAGATGAACAAGTGAAGACTTGTTTAAGAATTATTATGTGATTGTAATAAGACTTTCTTATGTGATATTTATTTTTCGCGTTTATTATTGATGTTAAGGTTAGCAAACCCTAGGATTAATTTGATTAAGTTGTAATCCTTTTATAAGGAAGATTTTTATTTATATATAAGGTTGAAATTTATTTTGCATTCCTTATTATTGGACAGTAGTTGCATTTTATTTAGATAGTGAGCACTAAATCATGTGGAAATGAAGTACCCGAATTTGGGGGTGTCACAACTAGGACTGACGATTCTAAAGTTGTTGCAGATTTTGTCAGGACTAACATATTTGTCAAGTTTGGAGCACCACGAGCCATCATTAGCGATCGCTGAACTCACTTTTGTAATAAGGTATTAGCGACTTTGTTCAAGAAGTACAATGTTTTGCACAAGGTTTCTACATCCTACCATCCGCAAAGTAATGGCCAAGTTGAGGTGTCCAACTGTGAGATTAAATCCATTTTGGAGAAGGTAGTCAACCCAAGCAAGAAGGATTGGAGTCTGAGACTAGATGATGCACTTTGGGCCTATCGAACTGCATTCAAAACTCCTATTGGGATGTCACCAAATCGGATTGTGTTTGGAAAACCCTACCAATTACCGGATGAGTTGGAGCATAGGGCTTTTTGGGCAATCAAGTAGTGCAACATGAGTTTAGAAGCAGCTGGAGTACACAGGAAGTTGCAGTTACAAGAGTTGGAAGAATTGAGAAATGATGCCTATGAAAGTTCGAAGATTTAAAAAGAAAAGACCAAGGCCTTTCATGATAAGCTAATTGTGCGAAAAACCTTTGTTGAGGGACAAAAAGTTTTGTTATATCATTCTCGGCTTAAGTTATTTTTAGGTAAATTGAGATCTAGATGGATTGGTCCTTTTGTTATCACTAACGAGTTTCCTCATAGTCCAAGTACAGGAAAGATTTTTAAAGTAAATGGACATAGATTGAAACCGTTCTATGAGGGACATCAGGTGGAAAATATTGAGATGGTGGATCTAGATGATCTGGTCTATGAAGAATGAGAAGAGAGACATGATGTCGTGCCAAAGACGTTAAACAAGGGCAGCTGCTTGGGAGGTAACCCAAGAACTTCGATTTGATTTTTTCTCTCCCTTTATGTTTTAGTTTTTGCATGTTAATTGAATAATATTCTTTGCTTTGCATGATTTTCTTACATTGGGGACAATGTAAGGTTTGAGTGTGGGGGGAGGTTTTAGGTTTTTCTTTAGGGATATCAATCCATTCTTGATAAGAAATTTGAAAAATTGATGCCTTTTAAAAAAAATTAAAAAAATTGGGTTCCATAATTCTATTTGCCAATGTGTTCCGAAGGTTAAAGTCAAAAATTAAAAATCAATGCTAAACTTCGGATTTTGATGCTTATGTGGTTGATGATTAATGAGAACTAAGCCATGATCCATAATAACTGATTTGAATTATATTCGTATTTGCATAAGAACTTGAACATATGATGTATGCTTAGTTGGCTAAGTTATCTGTGGAGCTGTCTATGTGCACTAATCTCATGCTTTAGAACTATTGAACTGCTAATGCTATTTTGCAGGACCATGTGAAAAAAAATCAAAAAAGTTGTGAATCACAGTGAGAATCTGCTAAAAAAATTTGAAAAAGAAGCAAAAGAGAAATCATGTGGTGGGATGAGATGGAGCGTAAAACTCACTCTCCCATAAACACGTGCAAATAAGCGAGATGGAGCATAAAATGCACTCACCTACAAAAGAAAGATTGAGGAAGGTGAAATGGAGCATAAAATGTATTCACCGGAACCAAAAAGAAAGATTGAAAGGTTCTTGTAAAAATAAAGCAAGAAAAGTATGTTTTGAGTATTGAGTGGTGTGCACGATTTTTGCTCTATGATAACTAAGTTGAGTAAGTGTGTGGATCATAAAAGAGTTGTTTATGTGGGCACAATTTAATTTAATGAAAATCAATGGTGAAAAGGCATGGTTGTTTTGAGTTGATTGATGAAGCATTGACTATGTTCTTGTGGGTTTAGTGTTGATAATTATGATTTGTACCTTGAAGCCTTTTTACACTATGGTTGAATATAATTTTTCTAGAAATCAAATCTTAGGTTTACACGAGGACGTGTAAAGGCTAAGTGTGGGGGAATTTGATGAGTGCATAATGTTCATATATTTTGATTCCTTTATGTTTAGTTTATTGCATATTTTTTGGTGTATATGAACTTATTAAGGTGGTTATTGTTTTCAAGTGAATTAAAGCTAAGAGGATGGAAACAAGTTGATTTGGAGCAGAATTGAAGAGAAAAAGAAAATATGATTGTAGAGTGGGGTTTGACCAGAGTCTGACTTTCGCGATTTTGGAGATTTCTACATGGATTTGGATTGATATTGCTATTAGAATTAGGATTGCTTTGGACTGAGATTTTATTTTCTTATTAGATTCTATTTCTTTATAGAAACTAGTTATGATTTATAATTCCTTTTAGGATTTGGATTTCTAGTTCTAATAGGATTTAGGTCTTTGTCTAACACTATAAATATAGGATGATAGTTAAGGTTTTAATTCATTCAATCTTCTACCAACTATTATACCTCATTGAAGTATAGACTTGGAGCATGTCAGGCAAGTTTCTTTATTCAGTTCTAAAGGGAGGTGGAACCTTGTTACAAGTAATTAATTAATTGTGTATTATTATTTATTCCTTCTTGTGTGAAATTTCTTCTGATAATCTGTTTTCATTGATTGCATGCTAATTGATCTAATTAATTTGATATGGCCAATTGAGTTAATTTAATCATTATCATATGCTAGATTAAGATTGGTATTACGTGTAATTGATATCTGTCTTCATCATAAGTAGCAAATTAGTGATACTAATTGTGGACAAGCTTTTGTGTATTGCTAAGATTATTAGAAAATAAGTTAAACAAATCGAGCTTATGTGTTTGTTTCTTGGATTAGCCTAATTCTCTATTTCTTAATGCTTTTATCATATTAAATCTAGAGAGCTTATTCTAGGTTGTATGCTAGTTGAATCTGGTAAAGAGCTTGTTTCATACAGTGAATATCTAAAGAGAATTTTCGATAGCAGAGCTTATTGTTATCTAGGGCTAATAGTTTCTTAGTTTAAAACAATTTCAAAACCCCCATATTTATTTTCTATTAAAATAGTAGAATAAATCTAAAACAAACTTACTCTCTGTGGGATCGATCCTTGCTTACTACTGTGCTAATTATTTAAATTCGTGAAGTGAAAGTGAGGTTAATTTTGGAGTGTCTACGATAGCTCCAAAATTTTGGCACCGTTGCTTGGGAGTAAATTTTTTTTTGTTTTTATTCTATTATTTGTTTTGTTTTTTTTATGACTCGATCTTCTCAAGCTACTACATTAGATTTTGATCCATAAATTGAAAGGACTGCATGGAGGCTATGGAAACAAAATCGTGAAGATAAACAGCCTACTGCAGATTTGGACGAGGATTTTGTTCCATCACCGGGCGTCAACTTAGCTTTGGAGTTGCTTTCCGATAAATCACCTACCGACTCAGACAAAGAAGAGAAGATGGCGGAGCCAAACAACAACCAGACATTTAAATAATTGGCTACTCCTAATCTTACTCATCAACTTTTGTGCATTGAATATCCTGCTTTAAATGCTGCATTTGAACTTAAATACGGACTAATTCATCTTTTGCCTACTTTTCGTGGTCTTACAGGTGAAGATCCATACAAGCATTTGAAGAAGTTCCATGTAGGTGTGCTCTACCATGAAACCACACAGAATTTCAGAGGAGCAAATCAAGTTAAGAGCCTTCCCATTCTCCCTAGCAGATTTAGAAAAGGATTGGATGTACTATCTCCCATCCGGATCAATAAATTCATGGAGCGACATGAAAGGGCTATTCTTAGAGAAGTATTTTCCTGCTTCAAGAGTGGCTAACATAAGGAAGGAGATCTGCGGGATCCGACAATTTAGTGGAGAGACACTGCATGAGTACTGGGAGAGAGTCAAGAAATTGTGCTCCAGCTGCTGTAAGGACCTAGAATTTTACATGATTATATGTGTAATTTTTACGAATAATTTTTTTTTAGAAAGTACTTGAACCATATAAGTGAATATGTGAATTAAGCTAGATAGTTAATTTATTTATTAACTAAGATGAATACTTAATCATTTTGATTAAGGAAGAGTAAGATAAGTTATGTTAAAAATTAACATAGCTTGAACCCAATCATTTTGGACCCAAATCTTTCTCTCTTCCTACGTTTTATCTACCCTTATTCTTTTTATTGTAAAAAAGGTTTTGAAGGGTTTTTTAGGAAAAGGCCATCATGTATCATGTCGACGATTTGAACATTTTACAGAGTCGCTAGTTGGTAGTTTTGAAATGGTTGTACCAACTCAACCGAGTTTTGCTTGAAAAGAGGCCCAATTGCTGGACACTGTCAAAACTTGATCTTTGAAATCGAAGTTCTAAGTTCGGGGGCTTGTTTAAGTGTGGGAAAGGTGTTAGGCACTCCACAACTCCCGTGTAAACACGGTACCCCATCTTTTCAATATTTTCCTTTCAAATCTGAAATGTGTGTGTGAATGCTAGAAGAAATTGGGCCTATGTTTGATTGATTTGAAAGCATGGATATGCTTTATTGAACCTATATACGAAGGGTTTGATTTGATTTGCAAAAGTCTCTTTTTTATACAAGATTATTAAAATGATGTTTTGAAAGTAGGTTTTCAAACCCTTACGCTAACATAGGAATTGAAACGTATCGATACTTAAATTTTATATTTGCAGCCTTTTGGCTCAATTTGAATGGTGATTGTCAGGCTGCGAAGTATCCTCTACCACATAATATATACAAGTGTCGGTCTTCTCATATGCATGACACCCATCGGAGTGACTCTGACACGACAAACCATATTTTCACTATATTGAGACCTTAAACCCGGATGACCGTTTTAAGGTCTTTTGGATGTACATTTTACAGAAAAACTGGCAGGGTACATTTGTAAAGTGGAGTTTGTCTATCGTGGGAATCAGATTCTAATCAGTTTGATCATGAATCCCACGATTCCTAGGCTCACAAAGGGAAGCCAATAAAACCTGCACAACTAAAATAGGCACAGAAAATATATATTTACATCGAAATGTCGCCAGAACCAAGGATTCATCAGTAAATCCTGGCTCGCACGTAGCCAAAGCGTCTCGTTCCCACTAGATAGCGATCAAAGGGTCGCGAGGTTGCATTTTAGAACTGTAACTAGAAAAAAATGTTAGATTTAAGTAAATCTCAGCCATTCTAACCTCCCGGTTCCGTCTGGACCTATTTTGAACCGTTTGAAAGCTAGAGTTGGCGAGTTTTGAAGAAATCTAGTTCTCCCGCAGAAATGTCAGTGCCGATTCATATCAAATGAGTATTTAAAACAACAATTTAATCAAAATGAGTAATAGCATATATATATATAGTTATATATATACGAAAGCTGTAAAGGGCGATGGGTTTTCACTCCGATGCCCGGACTGAATGTAAATATATATATATAAGCTGTAAAAAGTCACGGAGTAATCCAAGTTTGACAGAATGAAAATATATAAAAGCTGTAAAGGGCGGTGGGGGCTCCGATACCCAGACTGGAATGTAAATATATATATATATATATATATATATATATATATTTATAAAAGCTGTTATAGACACTCGAAATTTTTCTTGCCCCAATACTAACATTGTAGGAGGGCAAAACCGTCAATCAAGCTAACCCTGGTCCAGACACCAGACATCCAATCTAAATCCAGTCACCAATACCGGTCCTTCAGCCTAAATCCGATCCCCAATGTCGGTCAACACCAGTCAAATCTGATCACCAATATCGGTACTCCAGCCAACTCCGATAGTCAATCGGACCATCAATCCAGCTCTGATAGTCAATCGGACCGTCCATCCAGCTCCGATCGTCAATCGGACCGTTCATCCAACTTTGATCGTTAATCAGACCGTCAAATCATCTCCGATCTTAATATCGGGACATCAGCTCAAACCCGATCATCGATATCGGGACAACCACAACACCGATCAACCATATTGGGATGTCAAAGCAGCCCCGGCAGCAACCCGGGATGTACAAATCAGCCCCGACAGCAACCCGGGATGTACAAATCAGCCCCGACAGCAACCAGGGAGGTATAAATCAGCCCCGACAGCAACCCGAAAAGTACAGCTCAGCCCCTGTATCAGTCCGGGAAGTCAAGTCTACTTCGGACATAAACCTGAAGCACCACAACACTTCCAGAAGAAAACCTGGAATGACCAGTTAGCCACAGAGGCAACACTGGGGACAAACAGACTCGAATGGGATCCAAGTCTTGGAAACAGCTCCTGGAAGTCAACCAGAGGCCATGCCGACACCAAGGGCCACCCCGGGAGGGGCAAAATGGTTATTTTACCAACTCTCATCCAATTTAGTCAAACTCAAGCTGAATTGATGCCGCCAAGGTCAGAAAGAACCACAACGGTGATTCCGGGTGAAAACAGCACCAGACGGCTCATCGGGCAAACTGTAGGGGAAATAAAGACCCGGTCATGAACCCAACTTTGGGGACTTAAAAAGGGTTAAAACCAATGTCATTGTAACACTCTCAGCGAGGGCTTTTCAAAAACTATAGCACGCCCCAAACGGACGCTCCGATCAAAAGTTATGAAGTTCTGAACCTGACATCGTGTTGCCCGATATGTATGCACCTCGAGACGACAAAATCGGGCACGTGGGCCCCACCTAGGGGAGTCGCAGCTCTACCTGCAGCTGCCACAGGTAGAGTGGAGGCTCCCTGGCCTATAAATAAATGTGCCCCCCCCCCCCCCCCCCCCGCGTTCATTTTTAAGAATTCCGGAACGCAACGAAGCTCTGCCCGTCTGATTTTCTGACTTTTACACCTCTTCCAAACCCAAATATTTTTACTCCAACACGTAGATATACCCATATACTACCACATATCAAAACATCACCGGTAGATTTGGACGTTTAAAGCCTATAATTTGGCAAAAAGCCCGTATTGCAGTCCATTGTAAGTATTTTTACGATCGGAAAGTCAATACTACTACTTTGCACTGTTTTCCACTTGCACACGAAGTTTCATCTTCTAAATATTCCCGGAACATAGTTCCGTGGTCGTTTTCATCAAAATTTGGTACATTTCTGTACATAAACGTAGTTTTTTGCATTTCTACAACTCGGATTGACGATCCGTCAGCTCCAGCAGCTTCAATGCACTAGCACACACCTTTTTGGCAACTTCGCCGGACTGGGTTATCTTCCCAGTTCGGGTTTGGCCATTTTTTGTATATATTTAACTCCAAATGGACTAACATTTCAATTCTGTCAAAGCCCGGATGTCAAATCCGTGGTAGTTTACCGCTTTTCTATATATTTACGCATATATAAGTGACTTTCACCATCACTGGTACTCATATCAGTCCTGGTTGACTACATTTCTGTCAATATATATATATATATATATATATATATATACATATATATTTATATATTTTCAGTCCGGCCTGGATTACTTTATGACCATTTTACTGCTTTTGCACACTTCCTCATACTGGGTGCTCTCCCTAGTCACTGGGTGACTATTTTATGTTAATTTTAATTCCAGTACGGGCACCGGCGTGAAAACCCATCGCCCTTTTCACTGTTTTCTATATATATTTCATTTCTGTCACAACCTGAATTATTTCGTGGCTATTTACAGTTATTTTATAAATATATATATTTCAATTCTAGTCCAGGCTTGCGAGTGAAAACCCATCGCCCTTTTTACATCTTTTATATATATTTAACTATATATATTGCTTTGCTCAATTTATTCAACTGCTGCATTTAATATTTATTTTTATATGAATCTGCACTGACATATCTGCGGGCGGACTAGATTTATCCAAATCTCGCCAATTCTAACTTTCAACGGTTCAAACAGGTCCCGACAGAACCTTGAAGCTATAATGGCTGAGATTTCTTTAAATCTAGTTATTTTTATAGTTTCAGCTTCAAAAGAAACCTCGCGTCCCTTAGATCGCTATCTAGTGGGAACGAGACGCTTCGGCCGTGCGAACCGGGATTTACTGAATGAATCTTTGGTTCTGGCTATCTTGGGATATTTATTTATTTCTGTACAAATTTGAACTGTGCAGGTTTTCTGGCTACTCATATGTGAGCCTAAGAATGGTGGGATTCATGATCAAACTGATCAGAATCTGATTCCCACGATGGACAAACTTCGATTTATAGATGTACCCTGCCAGTTTTTCTATAAAATGTACATACACAAACCTTAAAACGGTTATACGGATTTAAGGTCTCAACATAGTAGAAAATATGGATTGTCGTGTCAGCGTCCCTCC